>MU405280.1:0-204426 GCA_022836615.1 Annulohypoxylon bovei var. microspora
CTCTCACCCAGGTCCTCGAGTCACTCAAGGTCATCGTACAAGCCTCGGTAGGCTACATCCCCTTCTACCCACCAGTGTATCTCCAGCTAACCTCCCTCACATCTTAGGCCTTGAACCCTAGCCCGGCAACGCCAGCTGTACCAGCTGCGCCAGTTCCGCGAACACGCTCTGGAAGGGCCAAGGCTCGCGGCGGAGGGTCCATGGCAGGTAATGGTGACGCTGTGGCGAATCCACTGCTACCTAACCCAGACAGTAACCCTTATGGCTCTGGGGAAGAATGAACTGTCTCTCCTCTCATCTGTAGCTTGGCTAGCTGCTCCCGCACCGGGGCCTCGCTCCTCGTGCACTGAAGCCCGGTAGTAGGGTATACCCCCTTAGCTCAATAGCTCTAGTATTAGTAATGTGAAAGCCTGGTAAGGTACCAGCTGTCTCTCTGCTTGTCCCGCACAGGGGCCTCGACTCTCCCTCGCTCGGAAGGTGTCTATCTCTCAACCTGACGTCCGGCAGTAGGGTATACCCCCTTAGCTGCCACCTGTCCTGTAGCTCAATAGCTCTAGTGTTAGCAATGTGAAAGCCTGGTAAGGTACCAGCCGTCTCTCTGCTTGTCCCGCACAGGGGCCTCGAACCTCACTCGCCCGTAAGGTGTCTCCTAGTCTGACGTCCGGCAGTAGGGGATTCCCCCTTAGCTGCCACCTGTCTCGACCGTGATATGTCCCCTAGCCTGACGTCCGGCAGTAGGATACGCGTCCCATAGCTGCCATCCGTCCCGGCCAGGTCACCGGCTGCATCGCCGCAACTTCGCATCAATCCTTGTCTCTCCCTCTCGTAACTCTTCTCACTGCCCGCTCAGGGGCCTCGCCTCTCCCTCACCGGTGTACGTGATAGGGCATCGAACCCAGTCACCAGTTCAACCGCTGCCGCCCCGAGTATCTACCACGGGCGCTGGCCTGTTCGACGTCTGCTGCCCTGGAGCATCTCACCCCAGGCGCTAGCAACTAGCTCGCTGCCCACTGGAAGCATCTCACCCCCAGTGTCAGGCAGTTCGCTCCTGTGCAACAGCTGCCACCTCAGGTATCTACCCCAGCTGCTGGCTGCTGCTGAACTGCTCCTAGGGCATCGCACCCCAGTCACCTGTGCCTCACTGCTGGCCACACGCTAAAGACCTAGAGGGCCGAGCTCTCCCGAAGACTCCAATCACTGGAGCCTCGGTCAGCTCCGAACCCCCCAGAGTGCGCGCGCGTATAAACAGCTCCCTCGCTGCTGACCACACGCTGAAAGCCTAGAGGGCCGAGCTCTCCCGAAGACTCCAATCACTGGAGCCCCGGTCAGCTCCGAACCCCCCAGGATGCGCGAACAAACAGCCACCTCGCTGTTTGCCACTATGGGTCTAACAACCCACTCAGGATAAAGTAGTGTAAATGGTAACACACACTAGCCTCGAGGGGTCTACGCTGCCCCTTAAGGTCGGTCTCGATCTGGGCTTAACTCGTTAGCGGATCCATCGCTGAAGCCATGTGGGGATAGGGGACGTTCCTCTCATCTCCGATCTTCACTCGGAAGTGGGTCGCCGCGTATTCGCCATTCTCTTGGCAAACTGCCGTATTCTCCCTACTTCTCGCGGTCCTCCCATCCCGATAACCTCATCGTCTCTTCTCTCCTCGTCTCTTCTCGATCTCTTCTCGATCCCTTCGAAGTAGGTGTTCCTGGCAAACGGTCTGCGATGATGGGTGCAAAGCGTTAAACTGTCAGAATATGTGGGCCCCTTAGGTTGTCATACATAGAGTGAATGCCAGAACGAAGTGTATCAACTGTTAACCAACAGTGAAGTAGTGGTGATCTATTAACGCTTGAGCTTCTTCAATGTGTAAGGGGGCGAAGCCCCCTTATATACACCTCACATCAGCTGCGCTGGGGCCTCGCTAGGCCCACACGAGAGCTATACTAGTATACTACTACACTATCCACCTATACCCTGACATTATAAAATTATAAAATTATAAAATTATAAAATTATAAAATTATAAAGTTATAAAATTATAAAATTATAAAATTATATTAAAAATTATAAAATTATATTAAAAGTTATAAAATTATAAAAACTTTTTATAAAATTATAAATAATAATATAAATAATATTATAATATATTTTTAAAAAATATTAAATATTTAATAAATATTTAATAAATATTTATTATATTTATTATAATTAAATAATATTAATAAATATTTAAAAAATATTTATTAAATATTTATTATTTTTTTATTATAAATAAATATTATTTATTAATAAATATTTATTAAATATTTTTTAAATATTTATTAATATTAATTAAAAATAAATAATAATAATAAATATTTATTAAATATTTATTAAATATTTAATATTTTTTAAAAACACGTTATAATTATTATTTATATTATTATTTACATTATTATTTACATTATTATTTACATTATTATTTATATTATTATTTATAATTTTATAAAAAACTTTTATAATTTTATAATTTTTAATATAATTTTATAATTTTATAATTTTATAATTTTATAACTTTATAACTTTATAACTTTATAATTTTATAACTTTATAATGGTTAATTAAATGCTTTTTTTACAATGATTAACTGAGCTTTACAATGGTATGGTCCGGTGAAAAGCCTTCACCAAAAAACCCCTGTAATGGTAAGGTGTGGATCCTTTTATTTATGGGGTAATGGTCAGTTCATTTATATTCCCGTCTTTGCTTGCCGCGCGACTGTATTAGAATTCCTGAAGATTCTATTTTTATCTCTAAACAATTCATTGACTATCACTGAACCGAGCCAATATAACCTTCACTATGCGGATGAGGAATGACTTTTACTGCAGGTCTATTTACGTCATCGTTGTGCGAAAGTTATCTTACATAGGACAATATCATGAAAATTATATCGAGCTCTTCCACTTTTCGTATAATTATCAAGTCAGGCACATTATGAAAACTAGGTACTAGTATATTCTACCTAGTAGTAAACTAACAAGCATCTATTTAGCTGTTAAAAGTAGATGAGAGGCGCAGACTAAATTGCTCCTTCATTGCCGGGCAACATCCTACATAGATGAACGAGTGTTTCATATATTCGCTTATTAGACTCTCATCCAGATCGAGGATTACCAGCCTGCCAGTGGTTGTAAAATGGTGATATTTATATTTAACACACTATTGCGAGTACCCGAGGTCAAGTTACTATCCTTAAAGCACGTGTGGTTAAGTACAAACAATTGCGATTAGAATTGGCGGTCTGTCCGAATCATTTTTCTATTTCTATTGCCGTGCTACTTCGTAAAGTGTCTCCGGTTAACTTATCGTGTGACCTAGATAGGCTCGAACGCATACCGCTCTTTTTGTGCTATCCCTCTAGGTACCATGTTTATTGTGCTAAAAGAGAGCCCTAGAGCTGTCATCGCTTGGATTGTAACGTAGCGGACAATACTTACTAGATATGCGATGAAATTATCAAGGTCAGTATGCTGTCGCACGATATCGCCAATAGCTTCATGTGTAACTGGATATGGTGTGTACAACAATACCGAATATAATTAGGAAAACTTTATATTACTAAGATATCTCTGCTGAGACGGCATAATTGCTTGTAGCCACTTTACACCGTGTCATAGATGAAGGCTATTTCTGCCCCGCCGCAAAATCCCAAGGGAAAGAGCGTATCAGCTGTGATAATGCAGACATTTTGATAATCGTAGGTGCAACATATCTGTAAAAAGGAGACTTCTAGAAACCAAAAAAAAATCTGTAAAAAATGTAAAAAGAGATGGTATAGGAGGATTTTAACCTCCTGCGATGGACTCGCGGGGAATCGAACCCCGGACCACTCCCAGGCGATTGTTCGATGACATTTTGCTGCAAGACTGCATGATAATGCATCTAACGGTGCTAAGGGAGTATTATACCACTAAACCACAAGCCCCGTACTGCATAAACAGCGTCACACCACAATCGACTTGTCGAAATTGTGGTTGGTTCGTGAGGGTGCGCGATTTTTTGCAAACTATAAGCTTTTGTTTAGCTGGACAGTAAGAATGTGTTGCCTCTGTAATCTCTGCACTGTATCCAAAACCCCGCGCCGAGGAGGCAGCAAGCTTCCGTATCCATGGATGGCTCCACAAAGAAGTGGCTGGCCGCTAGGCGTCCTGGGCGTCGTTATAGTACCCCACGAAATCGAAGGCGACAAGCTCGACACATCGAAAGAAGAACGTGTATATGCGCCATGGCAGAGCTAAGACCATGACTGAGTAAAGGAACCAGGCACGGAAGCCGAGTCATTGTGGCCACTCGCTTCTAATCTGACACAATCGATATTTCTTGACGCGGATGTTAGGTAGGTAATTTCGTTACTTCCAATTAGTAGACAATGCCTGGCTACCTATGTAGGCACCTAAGGTATGTATAAACCACATGGCTTGCAAGATAGTTTCAATTGGCCGATAACAGAGATTATAATATGACATGGTTTAAGAAAGGCTGAAATATGTCGTCCCCATAAGCATAGGCTGTGTAAAGGAACTTGTAAGTCTTCAAGAGAATTACTAAGAACTAAGGTAGTTAAGGAAGATGAATGGCTGAGATTGAAGGCCATTGGAGAAATTGAGTTAGTCCATGTAAGAAAATTGCAGGAAAGGTAAGAAAGGTAAGAAAGTGCGTATTGTAGTTACTGAAATAGAGGGTTGAACCTAGAGGAGCGTATATTGACTGAGCTAGGGAGAGGAATGTTCACTCAGTATGTTCACGAATATCTGAACTTGGGGATGATTTTAGGAAAAAATGAACAGGGGGGGATTTCGCAGAAGAAACACTCAGGAAGAGATTTCTCCTTGTAAGAATCAGACTACTAGCTGCCTGCTCCTTCCTAGGTAGATCTTGGTGTTTTAACTTTATTATATAAGTAGGTGCGAGTTACTGGATACATCATGTACTTATGTTCACGATAGAAGCTCTCGGGGGAGCTCTTTCCTTCGCCTCTTAGCCCAAGTAGAGGTTGCTTTTCTTCGGCCTCGAGATAACGTTATATCTGATGTCATCATATATGTTAGAATATGGTTGAACGAGACAGAGCTCCGTATCCAGTTCCCCAAACTCGTTACTTCATTGGCGTGATAATCTCCGATACTACTTCGAATCACTCTGTAGATCAAGCTTTCTTGACTCTCGCACCCAGTGTTTCAGATACTCTTTCGCATACTATCACAGTATTGAGAACAAGAAAAGGGGAGGCTATAATCACTTCGCTACTATGCGGGCGACTCTAGCTGTAAGTGTTGCAAGCTAGGTAGGAGGTTCGCCTGCGAGTATTCCTCGACGCGTAGATGAGAGTGTCATTGCTAATTTCTAGCTTAAAAGTTACGCTAGTTGAGCTATAGACTAACATTAAAACAAACGTGCGTTCTACTAGTATTGAATATTATCTGACCGTATGCCGACAAGCCAGGAGGCCATAGCAGGTTCCGTGCTTACGACGTGAACAACTCGTGTCCGCGTGGCATAGGTAAGCTAACGGCATCCCGATCTATGCCTAAAACGCCGTATCGGATTCGTAGATTAAGAGTTCAAAGACCTTTGACTATAATTCTAGCAAGTTTCTCATAAAGAACTAGAGGCAATTACACTGTTAGGTAACCGCCTCGAACAGACGGGACTAGATGTCAGTGCAAAATCCGTCACATGGAGACATCCCACTTAGCACGGCGCCTAAAGTATAGAGCCATATGGATCGTAGCTCGGATCGCACCGGCCTGCCCCGGTCTTGCGTCCGGATACCCTGATGATTTCCCATCGCGCCGGGTTAGGAATCATCTATCGAGTTTCATAACGGTAGTTGAAGCTACGTCTAGCCTAACCGTATACTCTAGGCACGATTCCCAGTAGAACAGAACTTCAGTTCGACCATACATGTGACCGGGTTGGCTTCCGAGTCATCACCACATTTCCCGGACAGATTACGACGTTATGCACTATAGTGAACCTTGAGGAGAACGAGCGTTCAACGGCGCTCGAATAGCTGCTTCATGATGAATTGCCACGAGAGCCCTTGGTGCGGTTCTTCTTGTATATAAGAGGGGTATCCAAGAAGAGAATATATCTCTTACCGACAAGAGCATCCTCATCCCAACAACCAAACATCCAACGCCTTTACTATCCACCTGAAATATATCTTACCAACTCGAAGATGAAGTTCCTCGCATTTGTGGCCCTTATCACGGCGGCCCTAGCCAAGATAGAGAACGAAAACTACAATGAAACCGCTATAGAAGATCTGGAGTGTACGCCCCCAGCATACGCTTGCAAGTCCGACTTCTCAGGCTGGCTTGTCTGCAATGTTGACGGCTGGTACATTGTAAGTATCATCCATATCTGTGGTGCTTCTTTCGATAGCTAATTATTTGCAGGATGGCGGAGACTGCGGTCCTGACGCTTGGTGCGAGTACATCAACGACCTACCTTACTGCATCAGTTAGGGGTTGTAAGAAAGACGACTCGACGACTGGGTAACTGTCAAGTTGCTAGAAAAAAGTCGAGCTTTCATCTCCGTGGTTAATTAGGGGTTTTCATGTTCTGGAATTTTAGTATGATGAGGTGGATGGTCGAGGAGGGTCTAATGGGGGGAAATATGAATTACCAACATCGCCATTCCTTTAAGTTAGCTGAGATTTTGGAGTTAATACAGAATGTCTCACATCTCCTTTAAAAGATGTCCAGGCTTAATTACGCGTGATGTCCTGAAATACGCGTTCAATGGATGCTTGCTTAACTAAAGTCCACAGTTTAACATTATACCGGTATACAATGTACCGGCCTAGATAAAGTAATGGCTAGGGGGGGATTCGGGAAGATTAAATAGCGGACCTGAAGCACCTTGGATCCTACATAGGCTCGCTGCTCCCTTCACTTTTGGTACTCTTGGCTGACTTCTTCTCCTTATCATCTGCTTTGTCCTTCTTATGCCACCGCTGCAAGATGATAGCAAGATTCTTGCTGCCTACCACAACGCACCATTCGCCACCAGCACTCCAAGCAACTTGGCGCCCGACGAAATCCTTGACGGTGATGTTGCTCTGCAAATGTGCTCTTATGGGTTCCTCCACACGTGTCATATCATACTTCAATTCCCAGGATTCTATTGTCTCCTGGGAATAGTTCGTGTTCAGGTCCAAATGCGTTTCGACGTCGACGCTGCCGGTGCGCCCCGATGCAACTGACTCCCTATCGCTAGCGGCATCCTTGAGCTTACTAACAGCATCACCCTTATGTCTATGCTGAATCGGCGCTAGCCACCCTGGGCGATGGACTGGTTGAGACTTATCGCGGTCTGGATCCCGTACTTCGCTGATGAAATTGTGATAGCTTCCTAGGCGTGCGAGATCCCAGAAGAAGATCATGGCCTTCGCGTTACCGAATGCTAGTACTGGGTGCTTATCCTTGTCATGAAACAGTTTAAAACGAAGATAGAACTGGTGACCACAATGTGGCGTCCAGAACTCTAGCAGTCGAGTATATTGAGGTGGACACGCTGATGCTGTTGCAGGAGCAAAGGCAGAGCGGGTTAGGCGTTCTGTATCACTCGTGGTGGGCGCCTCGGAAATCTCGGGCGGAGGGTCACGGGATGAGAACCCCTCGATCCGCCATAGAACTATTATGTCTTCGTGGCAAGCTCGCGAAAGAACAAGATCGCCAAAGAAAGCCACACTACATATCAACGTCAGTAACCTTTCCGAAGGGGTTATGTAACAGGATGTTAACTTACCAATCTACTATACCGCTATGCACCTCAGATGTGAAAAAATGAGGATAATGGATTACAATAGGTTTCGAGGGGGCTTTGCCGTTAGATTGAGGAGGCAAGTCCGGAAGTGTCCACTGTCATATGTTAAGGAATTGTATTCAGTGTGGAAGTTGGTTTCTTACCAAGCATATGACATTGTCATGACCAGCAGACAGAACGTATCGACCACTATTGTGAAATGCCTTTAAGATGTGTTAGAAAATGAAAGAGTTACAAGATAGACCGAGGATACATACGACGGTCAACAACCCTGACGAATGGCCTTCTCCGGCAAGGAGGCAAACACATGGCTGCTTGGAGTGTGCAGGATCGAGGCTCCATATTCGAACAGTAGTATCTTCTGACGCGGATGCGATCAAAAGGAAATTGGTTGGGCACGTAGCAAGATCATTGATTTCCTCCAACAATTGTTAGCCTCATATCTCGAACAGTCTGCTTTTCAAAACTCACTCCTCCATGACCTACGAGGACCTATGCAAAGCGTTAGCCGCAATTTTATACAGTCGAGTACCAATAACGCCTTACCTTTACTAACTTCCCCTGAACAACGTCGTAGACCTTGATTTTGGCGTCTCTGCCGGCTACGCATAAATAGGGGACTTCGGTCTCAGGGTCTTTAGTCCAAGTGCAGCTGCAATTCAAGGCTTCCTTCTACATGATTGTAAGTAACGGGGCTTCTGGTGCAGGCGGTGGCGAACTCACGTCGTCATCCCTGAAAAGCTGGACGAGCTCGTAAGGGGGATTGGCCTTATTGGAAAGCCGATATATGACAACATGTTTTTTGCTGACGGCGGCAAAGACTGGATCGTGTGTGACGTCTGCGTATGGATAGAATTTCACATCAAAGAACTCTAACGGCAAAGGTCAGAGAAATCTCACTTGGCAATGCGTTACGATATGCCTTACCGGTATCTTGATCGTCGGATGCTAAATATTGGTAATCGTCCTAGGTGACAATGATCGGTCAACACATGTTCTGAGCCACTGGAAAACATATCCGTTTAGTTAGCCTCACCTCGAAGCCGATTGAGGCTTTCAAGCGCGGGAGATCCCACTCGTCACTGCTGATCGCGGATGGCATCTTGAGTGAAAGTGTCTTGCATAATTATCTTTTACCCCCCTTAAAAGCCCCGTTTAAGTCGACCGGCTCGGTCTAAATGGTGGGGCAAAAGTAAGGAAAGTGTCGAGAAATCGGGTACAAGGATCACTAGTGATAAAAGGTGAAGTTGTGACGGACAAACCACCTGGACCTGCTGGGTCTGCCAGGTATTCCAGGGCATTCAGGGCATTCAGGGCATTCGGGGCATTCGGGGCATTCAGGGGGGTTAGTCCAAAGTTCCCTAGCCGTAATTAGGTAATGTTGTGTGCTTATGGGAGTTTTGTGAGGCTACAAATGTACTAGTTTGGATGTGATGTGTGAATTTGGGGTATTGAATTCCTAATGGCCAATTCTGAATGGGTTCGGAAACTTGATTTGATTGATTGATTGATGAGACTAGGTATTCGGGTACCGACCGTTGATGTTCAGTAATCAAATAATTCCGCCCCTTTAGGGGTGTAAGCTGCCCCAGTACCTAGCCCCAGTAGGCCCAGTAGCCCCACGCCCCAGTAGCTTAGTGGTCTTTGCGCCGCAATCAAGCTGCACGCTAACTAGGTAGGTACAAGGTTGTGGCTGGAGCTATCATATCATTGCTTTCTTGGCAGGTACTTACATATGTACGTACATATGAAGCTTTCACGATGAACAAGATGAAGTTGGGGTTTTTGAATCCAACCGTTCTACATCTATATCTTCATGAGTAAGCATTACGTGGGTAGGTTTATATGCCATATACCTACTATAGCATATCTACCTAAGTAGGTATATACCTAATGTAATACAAAGATCTAATAAATCGGCACTTTAAAAAACGGGTTTCATTCTACCGTGAGTCTTCGTCTGTGGATGTAGGTACGGAAATACCGTAGTAAAGATGGTTAAATCCTATCGCTATCGTACATGTACCCATTTATGTAAATGGCCCAGGGATGATTCAAATGGTAAGCAACCGTGCACAGACATCCAGCACCCCAATAAACGCTAAAAAGAAAACTGGAATAGGTACCTACCCTTTCAAAAATAAGAAATTGCTTCAAGATCCATTCTTACGGCCGTTTAAACTCACTGCTAGTCTAGCTGTCTATGTATGTAGTCTGCTAGTGTACCAGACATGCTTGAGTCTGGTATTATAATGTATTTGTCTCCAACTTGATGTACTTAATTGTAACTCCCCAAACCCTTCAGCTGCTATGTGTAGCTTTGAAATGACGCCCGAGAGAAAGACTTGGACTAAATATCCTAGAATTCGCCCAACTTATTTGTCTGTAGTATTGGGAGGGACCCTGGCAAGAAGGCCAAGCTCATTGACACACTTATGAATTAAAGCACGACAAGTATAACACACTGCACTTCTGGCATGTGCGATACTGCATGCACGACTCGATGTGACTGGACGATGCCGTGCTAGCGAGACGCCGCGGAAGCATCACTCTTCAACCCCCTTCCCCAAGGGGTTCTTAGTTTAGTTCGATACAAGGGGGGTGTTCGACCGTATTCCGTATTTCACATGCAACTAGTCTTGATGGCGCAACCCGTAAGGCTTAGGATGATGTATGGAGTGCATAGGAATCGGTTGACTTGAAGCAGCTATTCCATTTTGTTGAAAGGTATGACGACGCGGTTCCAAACATTTATCTTGCTGTGAGCTATCTTATACGTAGGTATGTCAAGTTGTGAAGTACTGCACTATAGTACATTATGTAGGAGCCATTGGATTTTATGGGGTAGAAGAGGTAAAATAAGGATATCTACATATTATACTTTGTAGCCTCATGTTGGACTTTTGCCTTTATCGTGAGCTCTAAGGCTGTGGGTTTTCTTTTTGCATTGATAGGCACGACTGATGCTGATGATAATACTGTTTTTGGATTTCCCCCGTCTTGGCACGGCTATGCGTAAGTACTTATTCCTACGCTACCTACCTATTAAGTACATTCCTCTAGCTATCTAGGTATTAGGTAGCTCATATCCTGGTAAGCGTAGATCCAAACTGACTTCGATGTTATTATTGTGAAAATGATTCTCTAAATGCGCATGTCCTTGCACCTACTATGTACATACATCCAAAGTTTGCTTCATGTGAGAACACTGCAGTTCAATTTCGTTCATGTACTGTGAAGTCGTTTCAATCTACTTGATGATGCATGTTGCTCACCCTGGGCTGGCTGGGGAAGCGGCAGACTTCCTGCTCCAATCAAAGCTCACCGATGAGTGCGGCTATTCAAGGGACCTTAACATCGTGGAAGAGAATTAGTGTGAGCTTTGACCTCGCCTGCTTTGTTAAAGATTATGACTTGTCAATCTTTTCCATTTTCTAAACGACTTTACAGTTCACTAATCAAAGATATACCTAATAACTCCGTTTTTACGTATTTAACTTGTTTTTATTAACTGCTTTAGCAATTTAATTACTTAGTAAATATAATACTTGCATATTTTGAACCATCACGATAATACATATGTTTGGTTAAGATAATTGTTTAATTATTTTGCTTACGCATTAACATAATAAGTATGTTAATAAACGGAAGAATCTTCATTGAAATAAAGCCTTGAAGTTGAAACCTACTTACCTAAATAGGTATGTATGTACGTATATTAAGTCCATCATGGATTCGGCCAAGTTTTTGCTTTCGAGGCCGCTAGCTTCTATGTATGATAGTAAGCAATCCTATCGTGGCCCCCAGCTACGAGGACTTAACATGACGGATAAAGTCACGGTAGGAGTGAAAAATGCCACGTGAGGAAACCGTAAAATCCGAGTCCTTCCCCAGATTCTAGTGCTTGTAAAGACTCACAATATCATTAAAAATAGAAGCGAGTCGTTACTTAATTATATAGCTTTTCCCTAGATACATACATACCCGGCATATGAGTAGAACTCAATTAAATATATCACGTATTATTATCACAGGAATTCCATTAATGAATTTATCATGTATAAACCAAATGAGCTGTTAGAAATACCTACTATGATAATAGGGAAGTCCAACTCTTGACATTGTCACCATGCGCAATACATGTCGTTAACCATTTCCCGAACGCCACGGAAAGGTGTAAGGTTGGAAAGCGTGGCTAATGCTAGGTTAAGACGAATCCCGGCAGCAGATCCTAAAGACCCAAGAACTTCCCAGGACTGGGTTTTTCGTCTGAATTAGGTTTGGATTTTGCAGCGTCTCCAAACACACTTATACTATGTAGGTAATCCATGCAACTCCTCTCCGCCCACCGTCCGAAGCTGCAAACACCAGACTCCCTCGACTTCAAAACTAGTTCGTGACCTAACCCACGACATTGGTTCAGCCCTTGCTATACGCACATACCCGAAAACTGAAAGGGTTATCAGCGCCGCTTAACCCTTGAGGTTAGCTTCTGCCTCGCAAGGAATTCCCAAAGAGTAGAATGGTACCCTTGTTCAATCTGATATCTATCCTTAGGCTGGCTCGGAATTCACGACTATCCATTCGTTTGTACATTCACGCGTATGAGTGAATATATGCGATTGTAGTTCGGAGATCTCTCTAAAAGTCCGAATCATTATGTGAAGAAAACTCCTTACAATAAGTAGGTAATGTAAAGAATATGAATTCAATTATTAATATATACTGCTTTTGCTGTTTAGAAACGCGTGGGCTGAACTTGAAAACCCCCCGAATATAATTAGCTGAACGTTTGCTTGTGTGGAACGCGTCCCGAAAGAAAGCTGACTAAAGCTGAATTTAATGCACAGATTAATACAACGTCTAAGCATGTTCGGTATACCTGGATTTACTTGTCCGAGAAAGCAAACGTAAGCATACGATGGGTCCAAACTTTCAAGGCCACATGCGCATGAATTTTTCTATCTCCCTTCAAATTGTAGACCACCGTGCGAGTCATGAAGTTAATAAAAAGACATGCTCACTCTAAATACTGACACGGAGCAACAAGTTAAGTACATATGTATGTGATGTTTAATGTTGAATAGAGTTAAGGTTAAAAATTTTAGCTGATAAACGAACACGCTACCATGAAGCTAAATTCCCATGTGGGACTTGGGAAGACACTACTGCCCAAGGCGGCTAGTCGTTTGCTCTGCCATCCTTGCTCTCATTATGCTAAGCTGCATAGTAATATGGCCCCAATGAATGTAGTACCCCTATGGAAGTGGCCTACGGATGATTTTGGAAACCCCCGTAATAGAAGCCCAGACTTTAGAAAGACGGTGGTATGTATGGAGGTATGTACGTATGTAGATAGGTATAGGGAAGCGCTTCCCCAGGAACTGAGGGGTTCATCCATAAATGAACCCCTGCGATTGGAAGTAAACTAGGTACCTACCTGAGGAGTTGGGCATTGGAAGATATGGCAAATTGGGGATTGGGTACGTACACCTGCGGGATTGGATGTATCTAAGTATTATGTATTAAGGCAGGTAAAGGGGAATGGAAGCGACTATCCAAGGGTCGGATTTCAAGGCAGCTAAACATTGCCGTTACGCTACTTGCATTACCGAAGCACTCAAGCTCCTCTTCGATGTACTGGATTGTACATCAGCGGAATTATATTTTCGATTTGTAGCTACCTTGTCTCGAGGTACATACCTATATACTCTGCTGGTGGCATTGGCAAATGGGAAAGCGTGCTGCATATTTGGCGTAAGAGCCTTAAAGACAACATAGTGACCCTCGACTTCCCCGTCCAATGTAATTTGTATTCTATCACTAGACGTTCGACCTACACTCGTTTTTTCTTCTTCCCATATACTCCTCCTCCTCCTCCTCCTCCTCCACCATTAAGAAGGGCGGATCAAAACATATCCCTTGGTCCAACACGAATGTTCCCTTTCATTAATCAATCTCGTCCGAGGAGAAACGGGACCAACCATTAGGCCTCAACTGCTTATCCCCGCCACCCACACCAAACTCCGCCGGACGTTCAAACTTCTAAATACTCGAATCACCCCGGACCTCTTTACTGACAAACCAGCCCTATCATATATGACAGGCTGGTCGCCCTGAATATTTTATTCTACTTGGTTACCGTTGCCCACTTCTTTCCCAATAACCGGTATACCTATCCAGTGGCTACCTACCGTTGCTCTCTTGCATTGCGTATGCTGATCCATGTTCACCACTGCACTGAGCCGAGTGACTATAAGCCCTTGTGACACCACCAGCGGCGACCCTCTTGGCTAGCTGGCTGCTGCAACAACGTGTGTAGGAGAAGACCTGAACGAACTCCCAAACAGCTTCTCTCGCGCGAGACTACCATCCCAATCTCGCCATCTCTTCCTGGACATTACACGAAACTTGTTCTGGGTTCAGCCTGTATGACTTTCCTACCTACCCGACGGTGACGGCGGGATCTGTGTCATACAATACTCGGTTATCCAGAGACACCTCGTTGGCTCGTCCGCCTGGGCCTTTCCCTAACTGTCCTGAACAGCCGACTCTTAATTCGGTCTCACGAAACACGAATTTCGGAACTTGCCATCCCATCAGACTCGCTTCTGAGGAGCCACCTTGGGACACTACATCTTGTTCGTCCTCGGGTTTTTGTTGGCGCCCTCCGAAACAAGCATTTAGCTGGTGCCGGTTGACTCTTAAAAAGTCTTGGCTTATGGGTTGAAGTTTGATTTTCGTTGAACAGCAGTAGCATCTTCCAGGTGCTTGGATATCGAATCAAATGGAGCAGACTTTTATGACCATTCATAGTTAGTACCCTTCATGCTTAGACACGATGGAAGCGCGGTGGTCCAGAGCAACGCGCTCTACCTTACGTGCCCAACCAGTCAAACGGCGACTAATAGTTGATACTTCACAGACCTGTCGCCAGACGCCAACATCCTCTTCGCATCTGAGTCGATTGTGGATATTTTAGGATACCAACCGCAAGATGTGCAGGGCAAATCATGCTTCGATTATTTCCATCCGGAGGAGGTTCCGTTCGCGCGCTCCGTGCATAGTAGGGGCGTCCTCCTCGACAAAGCAGCAGTTTTGCACTACGCCCGGGTCATGTCGAGGGATGGGCAATGGATAAGTTGCGAGTGCTGCTTCACGATAGTTCACGATGTCTTAGTAGCTTGCACGAGCGTTTACCGGCGTGGCGAAAGGAGTAAGAGTGCGTTCTAGATGTTCTACCATACCGTGGTTTAGGTCGTTCTAGCTGCTAACTGTTGGGTAGGACGGGCGATAGAAGCACCCCAGATCCGGCGAATTTTCTCGTCTTCGCCAAGAGACCCGCGGTATCATATGCTCGAGCACCTTTCGCCCAAGTTCAAAATGCAACCAATGGAAAGGGAACCGCGGGCAGCTCTTATTCTTAACAGATTTACACGTACTTTGACGGTCATGTTTGCCACTAATGCTGTTGCTTCGATACTTGGTGTGAGACCTGATCAGGTCCAAGACAAAAGTTTTTACGAGTGCATCGCAGAGAACTGTTTAGCGGATGCTATCAAATGCTTAGAGAGCGCTAAAGCTAATGATTCGATCGCTTACCTTCGTTTCTGGTACCGGGACCCCCGAAGGGAGGAGGATTTCGAGGATGAAGACGAAGGCGAAGACGACGAAGACGACGAGGAAATCGCGCGAGAGCAAGATGGGAAAATGGTTGACGGCGATATTAGAACCTCGGATGCCTATGCTTACGTCGAAAATGCCATGGATGTCGATATCGACGGAGTTTGCGATCTTAAGATAAAGACCGAGACCAATGTTAGCCCAGAGCTGCCAAAAAATGTCGTCGTTAATGGAGATTCTCCGACTGGGCTCTTCACACCATCATCGTTACCCGAGACTGGAAGATATCAGACGTCGGGAGAAACTTGCCACCAAGAAACAAACTCGGCAGGACGGATCAACGGGCGACGGGGCCGCCGGCGGAACCCAATTCCTACGTTTGAGCTAGAGGCCGTCGTATCTTGTACTTCTGATGGGCTGGTTGTGGTATTGAGAAAAGCCCGACCGCCGATTCCCTCTCTCCATCCACCTCTACTTCCAGTCGATTTTGAGAATGGTCTCTTCGCTGCTCCGTGGAGCGAGCAGCCCATTCGGCCTTACTACCCCCCGGAGCATTTCTATACCTTTCGGCCGCCTCTCCTACCACAATATATGCCTTTACGGGAGCATGTCAAGACCGCAGGAGGGCCGCCGATCGATCAGCTTATGAAGTCAATCCGGGACGTGGCTGTGTTTGCGTGGGCAGTAGTAGGCATCAACGGTAATCTTGCCGCGTACGGTCGTGGCGTGCCAAGAGAGAGTTCACAGCCCCAGGATGGACTACCACCAGCCTGGGATCCAAAGGCACCAAAGTCTTCGTATCACAGTCTTGAGCCGCAACCTCCTCAGCAATGGGCAGCCTCTTCGTCGGAGGGCCATTCAGCGGAAGCAATCGTGTCTACCGATTCACATTACGTATCTAACCTTAATAGCGATGCCTCACAGAGGTCTTATAGTTCTACTTCAACGGACCTTGACGGCGGGGATCCTGGCTACCCAAGTCCACCCCAATGGACGCGCTCGAGGCCGGCCGCGCCTACGTTCGATTCGTGGTGCCCATACGCCCAGGTGCCACCACCATCCCAGCCCTCGTCTGAGTTTAACCAGCACCTAACAGAACCGTGGGTAGAAGCTTCAGCTTCGTATACTCAACAGAACGCAAACAATTACGCGATTCCTACGACGCAAGCACATGCATTTACAGAGGGTTCTCGAAGCTACAGAAATATGTGGCAGTAGGACCTCAAACCCCAAACTTTACTTCCATAACGTTTGCATAAAACCTTTGTACTAATGATATGGTTATAATTAGCGAGGCCCGGATTCATTTTTTTTTGGCCTAGGCGTTCAGGGAATCATGGAGAAGCATCACTACTACGGCGCATGTCTGTCTAGCGGGTTGTCGTATTATGCGAAATCCGGGTCTGCATTTAGGAAAATTAAAATGGAGTACTACGGGAGGGAATTCATGATTGTCATGCTCGATTTTGACTGATAGGACATGGCATAATAGGAGGTACGGAAATATAGGCTCTGTGAAGCGGACAACAGACGCTTCACCAATTGAGATACCCATACTAGAAGGCATATTTGGGAAGAATAATGCAATATTGATGGATTTGCCTTCCCAAGTCGGATTGCCGTATGTGACTTTCCTGATCTAGCGGCAGTGCAGTCGAATGCTTGCATCATGAAGAGGAGTTCCTTCGAGGGAGGGTATTAAAATCGGTTTGAGCGGCTCGAGGTCCGTTATTGTGATACCTCATCCATCCATCCATCATTTCCATCATTTTCTCTATTTTTTAATGGCGGGCTGAATAGTACGGCAGTGGTAGATTGGTTCTTTGTGAAATGGATGGGTGTGACGAACTTGTAGGTACAGTATGTAGGTATCTAGGTGTGTGTGACGTACCTTAGGTACGTGTAGTACAGTATTAAATAAGGCTCGTTAGAAGTGGCCAATCAGAAAGCTCTCATCCAGCCCCATATAATTTTAAGAGCTTTGACCATGTGAAGCTTACGTCTTTGTGAATTGACACGGTGGTACTTCATTGAAGCTTTTGGTATATTCCACCAACATTGACACTACAGCATATGCACGACTAGGAGGGTACTACCTCTCGGGTTTGATGGATGACCGCTTTATCCGCTAGTACTTGATCGAAGAGATTATTGAACAAGATATTGAGACGATTGCTGCACGATCTGCCAAGCAAGTTACTTGCCCGAAATGGCTTCTTCTACTAGCCACCACTATAGCAGTCCGCAGATAGACGACGACGACGACGACCTAATCGATCCCGATGATGGTGAGTTATATCCAAGCTAATATAGCTTGCTCTGTTTTATTTCCATGCTTCGTCATAGTAATATACCCTAACTTGACCCCCCTCCCAGCGGACCTCAACGACTTCGACGACCCCCTCTCCCACGCCGAGTCCCAACGCACGCCCCTAGTAACAGGCAACATCGGAGCGACCTCCTCCTCCGCGGCGTCGCAGGGCCGGCCCATCAACGAGAACTACCTGACGTCGCGGATCCCGGGGGAGGACCGGCGGGCGCCGCAGAACACGATCGACGAGAGCGCGTGGGAGACGCTGCGGCGCGACCTGGTGGCCGTGTGGTCCAAGATGCGCGAGGTGCTGTACCCGCGCTACCTCTTCGGCGGCACGATGTTCGAGAGCGCCGACGGCCTGCGCGGCGCCTACGCCAACCTGCGCGGCGCCGGCATCAGCGGCGCCCGCGACGAGCTCTCCAGCCTCGCCGGCCGCGTCATGGACCCCGAGAGCCTGCTCAACCAGAACAACATGAGCCCCGGCCTGAGGAACTGGGACATGTGGGGCCCCCTCATCTTCTGCCTCCTGCTCGCCCTGTTCCTGAGCCTTAGGGGAAAGGACGAGCAGAAGGATATCGTGTTCAGCGGCGTGTTCGCCATCGTCTGGATCGGCGAGGCCGTGGTGACGCTGCAGATTAAACTGCTGGGTGGCAATATGTGAGTTTTTGTATTCCTTTCCTTTCCCCTCCGTGCGCGGTCTGGGAGGGCAGGGTATGTGCTGACAGATTCGACAGTTCGTTCGCCCAGAGTGTGTGCATCATCGGATACACGCTGTTCCCGCTGGTTATCGCGTCCATAATGTCGGCCTTCGGCCTACCTACGATCCCCCGCATCCCCATCTACCTCGTGCTGGTGGGCTGGTCGCTCGCCGCGGGCGTTAGTATACTGGGCGGCAGCGGCGTCGTCAAGAACCGTGTTGGCATCGCCGTCTACCCCCTATTCGTCTTCTACCTCGGGCTAGGATGCCTATGTTTCATCAGCTAGGTTAAGTTAGGTTTTCGCGACGAGACGAGACGAACGCCGGGTCGAGGACGCGGACGTGTTATGTTAGATCAGTCACGGGTTAGACGGGGTCGACTTTGATTGATGTAAGGTGAATTTGCATTGGACTGGCGCGCGGCATGTTATAATTGTGCTTTTATATTCTGCGCTTGCTTGTACTCTAGATATCATTGTATGATCAAGATATTCGAATTATGGCATGCCTATTGCCGTTTCACTTCTGCTACATTAAATGCTAGGGTGTGTTCCTCTTGGCTACTGGCGGCGGGACTGGACTAACCCGCTTCCCTAAAATATGAATTAGACGCTATCGCAGCTATCTAAAGCTATTGAGTTCGAGAGAATGTCAGTATATCTGACATAGGGTGTTGAGGCTGCCATGTAAAGCGTACCACTCATAGCTATAAACACAAGGTGTTTTGGTAGTCGTTACTATATTGATCTCAGGTTTTCATCCGTATTATTTGTGACTTGGAGCCCTTATATAACGATCCCAACCATCTAGGGGTATCTCTCATATGTATCATCTCTAGGTATAAAAACACCTACCACCCATCCTCAACAGTGACATCATGCTCCTCGTCTTCACCCGCACTCACGAACTTCAACGCCCACTCATCCAGCTCGCCTCCCCCATCCAATATCTTGCGAAACCACGCCCTTGACCTATCCTGCTCCTGCTCCCTCCTATCCAGCGCCCCGCGCTCCTCGACGGACCCGGCGCGGGCCCGCAGCGCCTCCTCGGCGTGGTCGCCGTCGAGCAGCCGCGAGGGCAGGTACAGGTCGCCGACGAAAAGCGCGAGGTTGGCGCGCAGCCGCAGCAGCCCGCGGTGCGCCGCGTACGGCGCGTTCTCCATCGTGGCGTCCATCTGGCGCGCGATGCGCTCGGCCGCCGCCTGGGTCTCGGAGCGCAGCGAGTCGCGCGCCGCCCACTCCATGCGCCGCCTGCCCACGCCCCGGCGCGCCTCGAACGCCTCGTCCATGTCCACGTCCATCCCCGCTCCCGGGTCGTCCGTGAACCCGTCTTCCTCCATGAAGCTGTCCTCGTTGTCGTTTTCCAGCGAGGCCTGGAGCCGGTGTGTGGCGCGCCGGAACTCGGCGTCGAGGCTGTAGATCTCGACGCCGAAGAGCGCGGGCCAGAAGTCCAGCGCGCTGGTCAGGTGCGGCCGGTGCTGGTCGTGCGGGTGCTGCTGGATCAGGTTCTCGAAGTACGCTCGGACCTTGTCCACGTTGGCGGCCGAGCCCCAGCGGCGCGGCTCTTCTCGTTCGGATGCTACGGTCTCATCGCTTGGCCGCGCCTCCTCATATCCATCTTCATTTGTGGCCTGCTGTTGCTGTAGTGGTTGTTGTTGTCTGTTCTGTTGCTCCTCTGCCTCCCCGTCTCGCATCAGGATCTCTGAACCCACGGCCCAGAGTCCGCCGAGCCGGATGTCGACCCATTTGCTCTGCACCAGGAGACCAAAGGCTCGCTTTGCCCGCGCGATATCGCCGTCGTTGAGACAGCGGTGCATGATAGCCGTCATAGTACTTATGTGTCTCAGCCGCTCCGTGAGCTGCTTCACCGTAGTCTCCTTATCTTGACTCCTTGCCGTGCCCCTATCATCCTCGCTCTCAGCCCCACTGAGGGTAGGTATAAAACTGCCGCTCCGTACTTCTTGTCTTTTGCTTATTGATGAGAGTGGTTTGTGTGGAAATAAGGGGTGTAATTTTGATGGTACTTCATCTATAGGCGACAACCCGGCTACAGCAAATTGTCGAAGCGTATCGGGCGTGTGGCTGAGGGGATTGATAGAGTCTGAAGGGAGATGTGATGGAATATCCCGCTCCGGTCCAGGCGATGCGTTTTCCTGCCCATCGCCGGTACTCTTTTTATCGCCAGCGCGTGAGTGTACCCCCAAGCGATAGCTAGGCACCGGAAGCGCGAACGGTCCCATGGTTTCCTATTTCATTCTTCAAGTCGACGCGCTCATCTAAGTTTGGTCCTGTATTGCAATTCTTCTAATTAATATAGTTAGGTACTGTTTAGTAAGATATTTTACATTCGCATTAATATGAAAAGATTGAGTATAATTTGGTAAGTCGGTTTGCTCTTGCATTTTTGAGTTTCGTTAAAAATGATGGCAACTGCGCTTGCGGGCCGAGCCGCCTATGCATTAGTGGCTCACTCACTGTATCCTTTGCCTACACCTTCACTACAACTATTATTTCATTATTCACCTTCGGGTTAACTATCTTTAATAAAGACTTGGGAAAGAGTCTTAAGAGAGGTATAATAATATTTACGTATCCTACGGCAATAACTCCTTTTTATTCAGATAATTTACTTATTGCTCCAATTGTAGTTTACTATTCCTTAGTCTAACCAGCGCATATATGCAGCACACTGGTTCAGCACACTGGTTACCCCTACTTCAAGACTGTAAACCTCCTTTAAATCCTATCCCAATGGCTTTCTGGTATGACGTTTCGGGTTTAAGCCACCCACGGAGCCGTACGCTACGTAAATTAGAACGGCATAAGTTCATTGCATTGTAGTCTTTCAAGATATTAAGCGAGGAATATTGTAGCTGCCCTATATTCATGTCTTCAGGTAGGATCTGATCTAGAACGACTGCGAACTGGGGACTCAATATCATGAAATTATTTGCGATAGAACCACTCTACGGACAAAAGTACTCGCCTATATTTAAGGTGATGGGTAAGAATTTAGATCACTCTGCAACGCACATAACACGATTAGTAACATTTCATAATATAGTTCGTAGTTCATATGTACAATGATTTCCTCTACTATCATGTGCTCTGTAATAGCACATGGAGGCGAATCCGTGGAGTTTTTGCAACCGCATTGCATATCGAGCGGCGCGAGTTCATTTATTCGGTGTTGTGTCGCTCGAAGTACGTCCATTGGCCCTCAGCCGGCTTCTCCTCAAGGTCCTCCCATCTGTAGCCCCAGTTAGCGACGCCATTCTCGTCGAATAACCTATTCGTAAATAGTAAAGGGAGTATAGAGCACTTACACCTTGTTTTCGTACATGATATCCACGAGCTTGCACTCGTCCTGGGCCAGCTTTATTACCTCCTCGATCAGCCCACTCCCGAGCTTGTTCTCGATCTCCTCGACCCTGTCGCCGCCATAGTTAGCAATCCGAACGTCCACAAACACCAAACGAATATAGACCTAGCATCGGGAATAGGCGCGGGGCAACTAACTGATCGGCGGTTAGCTGCGGCTCGGACTCCCACGGGACGCCCTCGTCGGGCTTCTCGAAGGGCTCGTGGAACAGCTTCTCGAAGTCGCTGCGGTCCTCCTCGCCCTTCAGGCCCTCGGCGCCGGGGCCCTCGTCGGCCTCGCCGTCCCACTCCTCGTAGCGCTTGTCGAAGCGGCGGCGGCTGGCCTCGTGCAGGAACAGCTGGCCCTGGGACGGGTCCTTGAAGATGGTCGCGGGCTCGACGGGGCCGCCCGTGGGCGGGCTGGTGCGCACGGCGAAGTGCTCGGGCTGCGCCTCGATGATCTCGCGCGCCTTCTGCGCCCACTCGGCGTACCCGGGGGGCTCGACGGCCTGGACGACGGCCAGGCGGTGCCGCGTCAGCGCCTCGATGGACTGGCGGTACAGCGACGACTCGGGGAACCGCTGCAGCTTGTCGAGCGTCCGCGAGTAGAAGTACAGCAGCGTGGGCCGCGGCGCGATGTGCGTCCACAGCCCCGTCAGGCCCGTCGGCACCCCGGGCTCGAGGTACCGCGCGCCCGGCTTGACGGCCGCGAGGAGTCGGAACGACGACCGCATGACGTCTGCGATCTGGCGTAGCTCTGTAGTTGCGCCTGTGCTGTGCTATGCTAGGCTGGGAAGCGCTGCTTCGGATGGGTGGTGGGATTGGGTAGGTCGGTCGGTTTCGGTCCAATTGAGGGATTCCGATTTCTAAGTGAGCTTTAGCTTGTGAGTGTTTAAAGCTCGAAAACGAACTCAACGTCAGAGCGGGGTCACGTGGCTCCTATCGCATTGGTGGGGTTTATTGCATTATAATATATTAGATATGAACTTATCGGTGTCAAACCCCCACTTCTCAATATCCTTACCCCTTTATCAAAATCGAAGGAGATACACTACCTACTTCCTGAAAGATTATTTTCCTATGAATTTCCAAGAAACATAGGTAAATATTAATTCTAGAGACCGTTATGTCTAAGTGCTTAGACAAGACAATGACTTACTATGAGCCAAATTCGCTAATCGATAGGCCAATGTTACTGCAAGCATGACCTAATATCAAGATGCCAATACTGTACATTCTGTAAGGGATGTATCCTAGCCTTCAGCTTACACTATATGTGTGACAGACAGTGCTTACATAGGTACAATTCCAGCCTTTGCGAGCAGCTTTTGTACTACCCAATTGATACACAATTTTCGAGCACATATCCCAACCTTTCCGCCTTGGCCATCTGACCGAAAAACGCCACTTCTTGGGGGCGGATAGGGGCTGAAATAGCGATGTGTGGTTGGAACCATTGTGCCAAGTCGGTGTGTTGAAGTCCCCGGTAGCCTAGGACTTATTTACTGTCATAATGTGGTGTAGAGATGCTTACCGTTGTAGGCCTGCTGATCGGTGAGAGAGAAGTAAGCTTATAATACCTAGGTATGAAGCGGTTAGTTATAGCTAGCGGTTATTGCATTTTCGCAAACTGGGAGTCATAATACGATGACATACGAACTCTGGGCATGGCGTCGCCTGGAACGTAAAAAAGGAATGAGAAAAGGCTATTGGATCCCCTGACATATCACATACTGCACAATTCCGCCTTTGACCCAGCGGATCAGATTGTGAACCAATACATTTTACTGTCCACATTCATAAACCCGAATGGCTGAAGAATAGGATACTTGACTTATACGCAGTTTGGTGACTTAAGCTTGCCAGCCTACCCCAGTCTCTTTGAGAGTTGTGAATACAAATAGCTGGCTGGGCCTTGCCCTTATAACCTGAACCTGTGCCACACTCCAAATCTTATTTTAATGAGTATTTTGATTATTAGATTGTCATACTTGAGTATAGTGATCTTGCCTTCACCATGTCCCATACAGAACCTATCTTTGAGAGGTCGAAAAGCAGACTCGCAAGACTCTCTGAAAAATTGCATGATAATGATGATGAGCTCGGTAGCCAGCTGCCGGGACTAGCGGAGCTTCTCGACGACATCATCTCTGCCCACATAAACGTGCCTCGTGAGGAATCTGTTCGCAGACTACTGCGTGTCTTTTGGAAGTCCGAGTCCGATGGTACGTACAGCGATACCCTCGAGCGTTATTCCGATCAAGAAAAGAGCTTGATACAACAATTCGTCGATGGGAAACCGGCCGACGACCTCCCCGATGATTTCGATGTAGGCCTATCTCTCGGTGCTCGTGAAGAACTTCCGGTTTTACCAGACAAGGGGGATCACCCTTCAATTGGCGAAGAACTACGCTCGGCCTTCTCTAAGGTAGTCCACGGTATGCATGAGCATGTGACTCTTTACAACGACAAGGCTCAAAAGGTGAAGATTGCCGTCCACGCCGACGAAAAGTTCCAAAACTGGGGCCTTACTGTCAAGAACACCCCGAGCCTTACCTATATCCCAAGTACGTCTTACGGAATTCAACAGATCGTCAGGCATGCAAAGGCTCGTGGCCTGAGGGTTAGGGCATCTGGATATCGACATTCGTGGTCCCCAGTTTTCAGCGACAACGGCCAGATTATCATCTCGACTCTCGGCTTGGTCGAAGCTACAAAACTCCCGAACATCGTATCGTTGCCGGGGTCACAGTTCTTCGTCCGTGGCACGGAGCTTAATAGCATCGACTTCGTGGGAACACCCCAGAAGGGACAAAAGCGGCTAGTTCGAGTTGGCACCGCAGTGACCAACCAGATATTTAGAAGGTGGTGCAACAAACAGCAGCTGGATGCCGCTTCGACTCTGCCGCTCAATGTCATCATGGTAGAGATTACCATGGGAGGATCTAATGCTCCAATCTGCCACGGTGCTGGCCGAAGACATCCAACTCTTAGCGATCTAGTATACGCTATTGAGTACGTGGATGTAAACGGCAACCTGCAAACCATCAGCAAAGACAAGGATCCTAGCTTCATGTCCGTAGCTAGTGGGTGTTTCGGGCTGTTGGGAATCGTCACCCACATCACTCTTGAGCTTGACCCCATGTCATACGCAGTCATGACCCCTGTACAGATTCCCGTTATGCAAGCTATCCCGCCCCCTCCCGGGCTGGCGGATGAGGACATTCCCGAAGCCCTTCGGATCAAGATGTCGCCCGAGCAGCGTGCCCAAGCTCAGGCGGAATTTGAGAAGCATGCGACAAGCGATTTTTATGCGGAATGGTTCTGGTTCCCATATACGAGCAAGGTCTGGGTGAACTGCTGGAACAACTCAGAAGATGGCGAAGGAGCGAAAGACTATCCGAGTAAGGCTGGCGTTATTGTTCAGTGGGCCGAGACCGTAGCCATCCAGATTATCCAGGACTCTGAAGCTTTTTTCAAGCTGCAGAAAATATTCCCTTGGGCGCAGACCACGTTGATATCCAAACTAGGTCTATATGCCATGCCGAATATCACAGACCCGAAGGATACAATCAGAACACAACTACCAGATGCGCTTCACTTCCGGAGAGCTATTCAGAATGTCAGAGTCAGAGACACGGAGCTAGAAATCCCACTGCAGCCTAAGGTCGGCAGCTTGAAGGACGCAAAGCCGGATGCTCAGATTAACTGGTCCCTTGTGCAAAAGGCATGGTGGGATGCGATATTAGCCGCGTACAAGCACAACGATACATGCCCACAACGTATGCCCCTTGAGATGCGCATCACTGGCCCTTCCAACGTGACGATGGCACCGTTCCGCGGACATAAGTTGGGTACCTGTTCGATCGAGGTTCTCACATTGCAGAATATGGAGGCTGAATGGACTCCATACGCGCAATACGTCATCGATCAATGGATGGAGCTCAAGGACAACGAAGGAAAATATCTGGAGACACGACCACACTGGGCGAAGGAATGGGCTAACATGACTGTTCGTGGCCAACCCATGATCGAGTACATGAAGGAATCGTACCGCGATGCGATTGTTGAGTTCCGGAAAACGCTGGGTCAAATTGCGAAAAGCCAAGGGTGGGATTTGGAGGAAGCTCGACAAAGGTTCAGCAACGAGCTTTTTGACAATTTATTCTTCACATGAAGTGAGCGAAATAAGGCCAAAGGTACAAATATTAGGTAGTTAGTGAGTTAGAATTAGATATAAACATTCTCCTTCCGTCTACTGGATTGTACCACCAGGTAGTACTCCTTCATTGAATTTTATGATATCTGTAAATCGTTCTTGCATCGTACATATGTACCTACATAATGTTGCAGGTGCATCCACACCAAAGTCGTTTGATTGGACGATCTTGCTACTCTAATCACATGACTAATCCTAAAATCTCCAGGCTCCGTAACAAGAAATTGTACAGTGCAAGCACTTGGCAGTTGTGACTGCCTCTGGAGAAATTGTGCCGACTCACCGCTCTAGCGCGCCTTTAGGAAACTTATATATACCTGGGCTTCCTCTCGACTCTGACACTTTTCGTTTCCTTTTTTTCTTCATACTTACCTTGTTCGGGCAACCTTCGCTCAAGCACGAAGGTTGCCAAGGGGAGAGACCTGCATTGCACATCGCGGTGTCGACCCTCTTCTATTATCCCTCGTGGATCGTAGTGAGCGCAATTTTTGATCTCCATCTGTTTTTCGTTGTGACCGGTGCCTTGACGCATCGGCATGAAGAAGATCCCATGATTTGTAATTTGCGAGCGGAATCGTGTCACGCGCAAAGACAACCTGCTTGGTTCGTCACTAGCAACCTTGATATCAGGTTCAAAATATTGGTTCTGCTTGTACTTCGTAATGATGTACTATTTGCTGTCACAATTATAGAAACTTACCTGCATAACCTACCGCCTACGTAGTTTCACCAACCAGCTTCACTTTAGGTACCTAGATACTACCTTGGAAAGCATAGCACATTGTATTTCGTGCTACTATTGCCAAAGATGTTCATATCTGGTCTACATCTTGTAGTCTTCTACGCTGATAGATCTTACGATGGGTTACAAGCTAGAATGGCCTTTTAATATTTCTACTTATTGAGGTGACATAACCTAGGATATACGATACAACCCCTTAAAATGATAGGTAATAATATAGATTCATTCTCACTGCACCATTTTACATTCACGGATAAGTAAGAAGTCGGGGTTATAAAATAGCGCCAACTGATCGATCCCCAAACGGAAGTGGAAAATGAAGCATTGGAAATAACAAAATCCACTAGGGAAATCCTTCAAGGACTTATTTCCCGTCTATATCAACACTTGCTCGAATACGCAGCACGCCAGATTAGGTGGCAGGAAAAGGAAAAGAGAAGGAGAATCTCGACAAGTTTGCTGCTGTTCCCGCAGGTCCCAACAATTGTCCGTCGTTCCGCCGTGCTGCAAAACATTACGGCAGTGGCATTTTGTTGTATTCAAGGGTATCGCGGGTAGTAATCATCTACGAAGCGCTCTCGCGGCTCTTGCGGTAGTTGGCCTATAATGATTTGTCAGACTTAGCGCATGTAACATATGCGGGATAGCTTCTGTCTAACTAACCTCCTGCTCAACTTGAAGGCCCTCAATGACGGGGGCAAGCTCGCTTAAGATCTCGGCGGACTTCTTGTGGTACTCAAGCTGGGCAGCAACAAGCTCTGCAAGGTTGCGAAGGGGTTCGGGGGTATCGAGGACCTATTATTCGATATTAGCCAACAGGACATGGAAATAAGAAGCTCGAGTATGACCTACATTCTTCATGACACTCACGGCCTCTTCAGTCTGAGTGACGAATTCGTCTTCGGCCTTCTCGATCTCCTCCTGAGCCTCGGGGCTCAGTTCGTCGGTGGGGTGATCTTCGCGCGGAGACGCGGGACCCATCTTCCAAGTGGTTCCCTTGGCGCGAGCTTTGACGGAGTCCAGCGTCAGACGCGCTTTCTCGACATTCTTGCGCGCACGGGTCGCGAACATCAAGTTGGTGTTCAACGTGGTGTTCCAGCCAGCCAAGTAATGGCTCTGGATCTGAGCATCCTGCGCAAGGCGGGCCTCGCCTAGTCGCTCACTGACCAGCGCATACTTTTCGAGCGCGGTCGCAAGGGGATCCTCGCCGGTGCCAGTATGTTGCTGGTGTAAAAGCTGGGAGCTTGTCAAGCTGGCACGTGCGATAGCGTGGGAGAAAGTCTTAGGCTGCGGCTTCGCGGTAGGGGGCGCGGTCAAGGCAGCTTGGGCTTCGGCGGGGGTAGTGGCGGCGGAGAGAAGCTGGACCTTCTCGCTGACGGTACGGCCAAGGTCCGAAAAGCTCTCCTTAATGTTGGCAGGGTAATCGTAGGCTTCGTGAGAGTATTGCGAACTATGAGATGAGAAATCCAAGCCATGTCAGATAAAAGTAGTCGCACATCGTACATCGCACATCGCATTAGATGGACTTACGTCACTGCAAGCATCTTTTGATGGACCTGCTTGAGGGCGTCAACACGCTTCTCGAGGTCGATGTAATCGGGCGGAAGTTGAGTCTATAGTCCAAATTTATCATTAACCACGACCCCAGTATTTGTATCATCAACTCCTACCTTGTCCTCAGCCTGACCAAGTTGCTCCTTTGTGTACTGAAAAGTACGTGAAGCAAAGGGCGTAATTTGCGAGCCAATATTGCTACTATGAAATCAGCGTTTGGCTCGCAATTGCAGGTACTTCCAATGACAGCTTTCGATGTTTAGCATACCTCAAACTACTGCCGAAAGCCTTAAAGTTATCCATGATGGCGATTTACAAACGCGAAAGGCTTGGATTTAAAGCTCGGATACGAATTCGCTCGGGTTCGTTGGTATAGTATGGTATGGTATTTGGTAGGGAATAGACAAATGACGGTTTGGAGTGTTCCAAGGTTCCAAGGTTACAAGTTCAACTCCTAAAGACAATAGAGTTTTGGCGTTGTCGACTGCCTAATTAATTCGTTCCATTCTCCATGCTGGCTTTGTCAGGGGGGGCACAGTGCAATAGCCACCTAGCGCAATTGCTAGCTGCTAGCAGTCGTACCTCCTTTACGAGATTTTGCTAACACGTGAGTTTGTTGTATTCACCCCCAGTTTTAAGTACAATTGTCATCTAGATCACCAGCTGTGAGCAGCTGGGCTTCATAATATTTAATCACGATATCTAAATGATTGTTCATCTAGCTTACTATACGTTTATGAACCTATTGCCTCTTAAGAATTTCTATAATGAGTACAGGTGTTTTAAAATGATGTCATATAGGTATATATACATGTATTCCCACTATGGCCTGAGACACTTTATATCAATAAAATTATTCCTTTAAAAGCGATGTCGTTGACTCCTTCTCAAGAAGTTTCCGACGGACTTAACAGATACACACCTAAGTAATTATTCCGCTGTGCCCAACCCTTACACTGACATAGATGTAGCACTACTTCCAGACCAACTAAATAATTTAGAACACAGAGTTATAAGTTTATGAAGGCTCCCAACGACGACCTATCGGAATTGGTCTAGATAAGGACAAACATGGCCCTGGCCCGGATCCTTGGGGATATGCTTTCAACAGATGGTCTGATGGTCTATATAAAGGAGTTTAGATCGCTCTACTCAGACATAGGCACCTTTTACACATAAATCGGCACGGTTCCCCTAGTCTATCGCTCCATTACACACACCTTACTAACACTACGCGTTGCGAGCGCAGAACGGTATGAAAGACTACTGCAGATCTCTGCATTATGGCAAAGATATAACATTTTAAAGAACTGAAGGACTGGTCTTGAAGAACTACTAGTGGCGATGAGTGTGGTATTTTATTAGGGCGTGGAACTGGAGGACTTAGGTATTAAAGCTTACAGCAAAGTAGTAAACCCCTTAACTATATGATGAAGGTAGGTATGTGACAACCTTGAACTAACGTCTAACGACAACATAGTAGAAATCGTAGACATGCCTGCATTATTCATTTGAGACCCTGAATATCGTCGCATGACCCCCTTTACCCCTCAGTGGTCTCTCAAGTGATACCAAACAATATTAGATACGATATATTAGACAGACGATCTCCTCACAATGGGATACTTTGGTGAGATACACATATCGTACGCTAAATCTGTACCTCAAAAGACAACTTCTCAGCTAAGTTACTTCGGGGCTAATATATCCTACCTAACCTTAGTCGAAAGACTTGCGATCATAATTTACGCTTGATTAAGATACCGGTGGTCACGTCGAAATTTCCACGAAAGATGCGTAAATCCCCATCCTACATGACCCCTAGGTATGCTACGTTATTTCTGCTATTTAAGTACAGGTGGTTATGCCTTCTTAATTGAAAATGAAATCATTCCATAGCACTGACAAAAGCGAGATATCAAATGCAAGACTTGGGAAATAATTGAGATTCTTATATGGGTATAATCTCTTCTCCCAATGGTAGACGACGATGATACAGCGGTATCTCTTGAACGCCTCACTGTGGTATGTAATTAAGGAATATGACTCCAAAAGCCTAGCGTGTATGTAATCTGCTGTCTTGCACAGCGCCATGAATGTATTGCTTTCCTTTTCCCAATAAACGCCTTCTATGATGCAACTTCTTAAACTACCACATATTATGCAACACACCCACCGAATCCGGCCTCTAAGTGTAATGATCCATTATCTCATTTGTTTTCTTTATTTGGGAGTGTTCGGTCTACGTGACCTTTTTCGACCCGAATTCGACCTATCTATCCCCATCTCATCGACGTCGGGGGTGGATGCATGAATTGGGCTATTCCGGCCGAGCGGACTCCTCCCTGTTCTGTTCCTCTGGTGATGGTGGCCCCTTGGTACACCAAGGCCCTGTCTAGGTGTTTGTAGTGTGTCTTGATGGCCTAGTAGAGTTGACCTAGGGCCAGGCGAGGGTGCACGAGAAGATAACGAATCCGGGCCGCTCTCATTGGTGTCGTCTCTGTAATTACGTTCGGGTCGGCTTTCACCTCCTTCCCAACCCCCTTTCGCAAGTTCCAAGTCTGTAAATTCGTACACTTGACCTCGTGGAGGGATCGCATACTTCTTAGACTTTTCAACAAATTGGTTATACTGATTGGCTTGTGCCATCTCGTACTTTTTCCGATCTTCATCTCCCATGATGCTCTCCACCCGCCGGGGAAGATATACCGAATTATTTCCAGTGGTCAGGAAACTCTCTACCGAGTCGCGGCTGTGGAGAGCGTGGTGTGAAGTAGGGGCACAGAATAGAGAAGAATCAGCATCCGGTGTATAGAAGCTGTAAGTCGACTCTCCTGGGTATGCGTAGAATCCATTTGCCTTCTTCTCTGGGGCCGCAAACTTCCCTTCGATCTTCTCCGGGGGCAAGACCTTGCTCTTCGTCCTTTGAACCCCACTAGTCTCCTTTCCTTTACTTCTATGTCTCTGCACCTCGGCAGCTGGGATGAAAGTCTCCGGGACAACGTTGAGATCGTCTCCTGCCTTCTCGGCTCGTTCGACAGCCTGCTGGGGGGTCGTGTTCGCATCTGCGGTAGCAGCATCGGCACGCGGTCCACCCCAGGTTCGCTGACCAGCAGTGAATATTCCGTAAACCATGTAGTACCAATTGAAAAAAGGATTGAGGATGAACATCATCGGGTAGAGCCAGACCTTGTATCGCTTTAGCTTGAAGCCGAAGTATATCATCATCAGCCAATTTAGGCCAAGCGATATGGCGATGAATCCGACGGGGAGCTGATCGACTCTCATGGTTGTCGTCATTATCGAGAGCACCATGATGAAGAAGAGTAAAGCTGTTGTCCGTATCGTGTTTTGCATAAACCGCACCACAAGCAAGATTGGGTATCGTTTCCAAAGGCGCCAGTCAGTTAACATGCAGACTTCGTTTGTGATGAATCCAAGAAACCATCTTCGCCGTTGCTTAATCAGCGACTGGACAGTCTGCACCGCTTCCGTTTTGCAAAATGCCGAAGTGCACATCTGGATCTGATACCGCTTCTTCGCACCAATCATAAAAAGATGCGTGAGCCATCTATCTTCGCCTAAATGGCTCTTGGCGAAGTCAAATAGATCTTCACACTGCTCAGCTTTGTCGGCGAAGTAGTATTTGGCCATCCTTCGGAATGCGGAGAACCGAAGCATAGTCAGAGCGCCCGGCAAACAACTGACAGCACCACACCCGGACTCTACAGTCCTCTCGAACAACTGACCGTGGATATACTCCATATCTTGTAGTAGAGTGATTATACTGTGCTTCCTAGTCGTCGAAGTGATGACGCCTGTCATGGCTAACATGTCTCTGCTGTTCCCGGGGCTAAGCTCCATATCATAGACGAAATTTTGCAAACAGACTCTATCCAAAATGCAATCCGAGTCGATGAAGAGGATGAAGAGATTGTCGTTCCGCTTAAGATATTCTTTGTAGACTTTGTCGATGAGCTTGAAGGTCGCCTTTTGGCAATGGCGTTTCCCGCCGTGAGGAAACCGAGAGACCGTAATGCGAGCCGCTCGGTATGTGACATCGATACTCTTAGGATACGACTCCAATGTCAGAGGGACGCCAAGCTTTTCAATGGTGTTGAGATAGAGTTCATCCTCTTGGTCTCCGTCGAATGATAGAAATACGTGAATGCATGAAGGGGGGTAATCGCAATCCACGACCGAGTTGATAGCAGAGACGAGAACATCTGGTTCCTCCTTATAACATGGCATGACGATAACGACTTTCGGCGCGGAAACTTCATCCAATACTTCCTTGACACGTTTCGTCCTGCCGAGTTGATGGGTGACAAGCTGATAAACGCAAAAAAGCCACGGGATAGTTAAGAGTCCTGCGAAACTCCAGAAGGCAAACCATTGAAGGATATCGACCATATTCGCGGGCCAATATTGCGTAATTTCGCCAGGGAGAGGTAAAGTGACGATCATAATAGGTAAGAAGATAAATCTATTTTGTTATTAGCAGTAATCAGGTTGTGGACAGCTGTAGGGACGTACCGAAACCCAGTGAAAAGGACGGCGATGATTATTGCTAGCACCCTGATTGTCCAGTGCTCTGCTTTCTGGAAGACTTTAACTAAGCAGTACAAGAATGCAGCTAACCACAAAAACCATTCAAGAAGGGCTGCTAGCATAACGACGCCTACGATGGCAGTGTAGATGATCTGAGAAAATATGTCAATACTATTTTCAAAAAATAAAATAAAGATGACGTTGCATCGGCATCAAGATTTCTTACCTCGTGGACCGGCCATGTCTTCGTGATATCTTGCGCCATCTTTGGGTCGGCCAGCTTAGGCGTCAGAAAGCTTCTGTTGATGAATGAATGAAGTCGAGGAGTTCTCCCAAGATAAAATAAATATAGATGATTTTTTTTTCCGGTTCGGATAAGGGCTTTTTGATGGCTTGTTTCTCATACAAGCATTGTTATAACTCCTGGAGAAGAGCTGAGCGGTGACAGGCTATCTTGTTACACAATGATGTATATTTGCGGCTACGTGCAGACGCAAGGGGGGCCTCGTCTCGGACCGCGTGAGCTCGGAAAAGAAAGGAAGTTGATCCACGTTCAAGCCTCCGCACACAGCAAGGTACATATGTGTTAGGTACCGGTTGGGTCGTAGTAGTGATATCCCGAATATCTGGACGTGGAGGTGGCGCTGAGTGTCGTCGTGTTGATCTCAGAGGGCAAGACGAGGTGCCACGACAATCCGTATAGGATAAAAATAAAACGCCTTTATATGCAGCGACCGAATATGTTAATTCCCGGTCCACTCGCTACATATGACGCTTTGTTGAATTTTAGAACTCGCTATTACGATCCTGACGATGATTTGGTAAGCTGGGTGTGGCAGGGCGATTGCTATGCTAAGAGAGATCCTATCATATATGGGAGAGGGTTGATGGGTATTATTCAGGGTGACAATTGAAATATAGAACAATGGGGCGCCTCTATACCTTAATGAATGAAGGACTTGTAGTAAACAAGGTGGCTGAATGAGTGAACCTAGTTGAAAACAGTCGTAGTCTTCGGCAACGGTACCGAGTAAGATGGTCAAAGTCCTCTAGGTGTTTAGGCCGTTTTAAGAAGACGGCGAACACCTGGGGCTAAGTAAGGGGGGCGAGAAGCTGGGTTTTGAGGTTAGTGAGTTCTTTCTATATCAGTCAGGCGATGTTTGGGATCTGGACTCGTCTCTTGGCGAGTACCCAGGCAGATACATCGCCTGTTGGTCAGCCGGACCTGCAGGCGAATTGCATTTATGGGAACCCCAACTAATGAATCTATGTGGTCTGGTATGTTTGGACTTACATGGTATGGTATAAGGCGGAAGATGGTACTAGATCTCGGAGAGACTGAAGCTGGCCAGAAGGTCACTGCGTACGACGTCTAATAAGCATAGACGGGGTCAGTGTACGGATATGTGACGATAACTATCCGATGCCTGGGCTCTTAAGCTAACCAGATCAGACACATCCATTGCCAGGCCACGTCGGCCACGATCAGGGGAGAACGAAATCGGTGATGAAATGCGTCTAGAAAGTTGAGTTAGGTACAGGGATATAGAAGGCTGCCGAAATTCTCTTACACGGCAGATGAAGTTGAGTCTGGGTTTGTGTATTTCGAGCCACGATGATCATCTATTGTTTACATAAACTTGGAAAGAAGAAAAATCCATGTACACGGAGAAAGTCTCAACCTCGGTACACTTTGTTGGATAGGGTTGAATCAGTTTTGAGAGAAGGCACGGCTTGACTAGGTTAAACTTCGTATAGGTACCTACATATCCATCTATTAACTTACATGTATCTACCCATTCACTAATACCGGAAACTAGAGCATGCAGGTTCGAATATGTACCTACATCTATAGAGTAAACAGGTACTGAATGGGAGTGGCTTTCTTTTAAGTTGGGAAGTTACACGCCAGTCAAAGCCGCCACAACCTTCAAATATTCCGGCGGAGAAGGCTAAAATGAAACAACTTTAGACCTGGAACTTATTAAAAAGTATACTCAATTGCAGCTGACCAATGGACCCAATCAGTTGATTGAGTTTGGCTGCGTGGCCTGTCTGCAAATAAGTGGGCTGAAGATACACTCGTCACTTTAGCCAATACTCCTCCGGTCCATCGATATGGCTTAGTACCGGGCCGTTTGACAAACAATTAATGACGGCGTTCCTCTTTATTTTTCTTCCTATGATGCTGTTAATAAACTATGACAAGCTGACATGTTATTTCCACTTAGATTATCCGATCGATGGGTTAGGATGGATCAAGAAAAGTACATACACATGTATATATCGTCGTATGTTAGTGACAAGATGGAAAATCAGAAAACCATTGGATGTTATCAAATACGAGCGTTGTACAGGGAAAGACACTGCGGATACCTAGTGGTTTAATTCCCGAAATATCAAGCCAAGAGTGTATTATATACTTACCTAGCTAGGTAGGTACCTATGTAGGTCGTTTGCATTATACGTACATGATCGATAGTTGTCAAACAGTTGAGCTGGACGGGGACTCAAATACCAATAGTTGAAACTTGACTAGAGAGATCAAGCTTAGATTTAGACCAAAGACTTTCAAGGAACTGTAAAGATGCTCTCACTGACTTGACTGATTTGGAAATAGGCGTCGATCATGGCGTTAAAGGGAGATGGTAAAAACGTCACAGGCGGCTTAAAAAAGAGACTTCAACTTAATCTAGCAGTCTAGGCGAAAAAGAGGCGCGCTAAAAGGGGGGGATCTAAGCGAGAGATCCAAAGGATTGCTGCAAGGGTTGTAGGGTAGGGTAGCAGAATGGCGTCAAAATAAACGGAGCATGTGCTAATGCCACTGTATTGGACTGTGTGCTAATCTATCCCATCATTACCTAATTAGCCTTGACCGCTATTCAAAATATGTGTAAGTTACTTAGATAGGTACTCCAAGGGATAATTCAGACCACAGTGCAATACAGTAACAATAACACGAATTCGCACATGCTCCATTTATTTTGACGCCATTCTGGGTAGGTGGGTTGCGCTTGCCACGTTGCCGTGCCCACACCACCCCGCCAGGTACGAATCTAAAGTACAAACAAACTTTATTAAGCGCCTTAGGGTGCGCGGATGGCAGCTAGAGTCTAGAGTTCCATTAACCATGACTTCGCTTTCGGCATTGTGGGGGACGGCGAGATTTCCGATAGAGCGATATGCAACGGACCTTTTCTTCACTCCCGACATTAGGTCCTCGCATTCCGCTTCCCGGATATCTCTAGTAGGGTATCATCAAGATCCATGGACACACACGTAAGCTCCAGGGCTGCAACACGTTCATTCCACGAGCGAACGATATATTAATTTGCAGAGGGTAGCAGTCGCGAACAAAAGGCCTTGCTAATATAAAATTTTCTGATTTTCTGGGGAACATAACATGGAATCTTAATGGTTAATTATGTTCATCGCTGTAAGATCCTACATATTTTATAGGTAGGTAGTTTCCATGAACTAACATCAACCGATTTATCCGGTATCCCGCTGGATCAACCGTAAGGCATGGTCATGTGAAGTGTCAAACAAGTGACTAACGGAAACTACCTACTTTCATAAGGCAATATAGAACTACTATGTGTACCATCTATAACATTTACAAGCGAGCGTGATTTTAAATAGAGCATACGCAGCAGCACAGCTATTAGTAATTCTATATAGGGAAGTTCGCAATTGCGTTGCCCCGAGTACGTGGACCCCTTCTGGCCGGGAGTTACGGGAGTTACGGGAGTTACTAGGAGTCTTACTAGCTTCGGCTCTCTCTGCCTGGGGAAAACATGGCTCTAGTGAGTGGTAAGAGCTAGATGAGTACCTACCTTAGACCTACAATCTACATGAGGTAGGTAAGTAGATGTAAGGTTACTTCAAAGCTAAATAATTGGTGGAATCTAAGCAACGAAGAAAAGGGAGTGAGTTTGTCTAAATTTGCTCTCTGCCAAGAAAATAAGTAGCATTATACAGTAGACAGAAGTCGATTCTGTAACGTTGAACCGATTCTAAACCTCTCGGGTAAAGGTACCTTAGGTATGTAAAAAGACTGCGACCAAGAGATATTTTCATGACGTGCTATGGCGCGCCTTTGCCGCTCAATGGCTCTAATTTCTAGACCATTGATTCAATATGCAAAAGCTGCATCGCCAAGCTTTCAATACGAGCCGCTACAATGACCAGCTGGGAAAGGCTTCATGCTGTACGACTCCATATATACGGTGGAGCTGAACCACTGATGTTTTAGAGTAGCCTTTAGATATTTCTCAACTCGGCATTTTCATGTTAGCTGAGAAGGAAAAGAATAGACAGGAGGAAATTAGCCTCAGAGACGGCACGGCTCAATCCCGGAGAATAGAAGAAGAAAAATTCTTCTACTAATTATATGTAGTAAAATTGAGACGAGGCGGTTTCATTTAATAGATCTACGCTCTCAAAATAAAACATTGAATCACTTATGTATGTTGATCAGCATATTACTTGTAAGTTAGAATGTAACGAGCGAATTATAATTAAACGCGGCGCAAAGATAATTGCCCTAAATACAGTCTGCAAATGAGGGTTCGTCAGTCTGTCCACAGGCTTGTAAGATCTTGCCGTAGTCACCTAGTGGACGAATTCAGGTATAGGATCCTACACCGAAAGGGTTTATGCAGGAACCGCCAGGCAATCAGCAAAGCAATTACCACTTCTCTACTCTGCCTTGGCCCCGGATCCTTGAGTTCTCTCCACCTTCTCTGGTCTTCCACCTCCGAGAGCTTAGATCTATCAGCTTCACCAACATCGACGGAGTCGTCACGGTAAGCACCTCGTCTATGGGGTTAACATAGCCCAGGATTATGGAACTTCCGTCTTAATTCCCCTCGTGTCGAGAGATGTGATATGCTCGCGCCGAAGGTTGAAGATCGTAGCTTCTATGTGTAGCATAGTGCGCAGTCAGGAGATATCGAAGTCCCTTGCTGGAATGCTCAAACGAGTTACGTAGTGTATGGTGTATTCCGGTCGGTTAGAAGCGAATATCAAGTCCTAAACTCGTAAAGATGGCGCATTGGTTAGCGTGTACTCTTAACTATCTTAGATTTTAGCGCTTTCCGCGGCCTCGTCGAGTTGGATGACGAGATCGAGAATCTGAAGAGGGAACACGACGCTTGTTGTTACTGCTCCCGCCCACTAGGTTTGAAGCAGAGTCACCCTCATCACGCGCACGGTTGATAGGCAGATCCTCGGGGATAGAGGGTTCCTGTTTGGCCCTATTCTGGTTTTGCTGGGATCCATACCAATCAACGTCACTGAGTTGTAATCTACGGATACGTTGTCCACCACGCTCCCTAGTAGATTTATCAGGGCGATTAGGGTGATACGAAGAAGATTTATCGTGACCTGGGTGAGTAGAATTGTGAATATTTGTGTTTGGTTGGATTAGGGTCAAATGAGTATCACCATCTGTATCTTCATTCTCGCGAAGATCATAGTTGAGCACTAGGTTCTTGATGCGCTGTTGTTCTTCTCGTTCCGCTTGCTGCTGTGTCTTCATAGCAACCGCGAAGGTCGAGTCTGACGGAAGTGCGACGGTTCGTGTCTACAAATATCAGTGCCACGCTCATAGATTGACTATTTAGTGGATAATGCCTACCTGTTGGCGGTTGCCTTTCTTCGTCAGCAATGAGAAGGCCATTGTGCTAGATGCACTTTCGCCATTCACATTATCGGTATCCGTTGTCGAAGACACATCGCGAGTCTTAGGTCGGACGGGTAATGGGACGTCGAAGAGTGGTTTGCGATCGAATTTTCGGGATTCTAAACTCTCAGCCATCATCTTCGCATACTCACGCTCAAAATCTGCTTCATCTTCAGGATCGATTTCTTCAGCCTTTCTGGTGACTACTATTGCTTCTTCCTCTGACTCGATATCTCGAGGAGACTGCGGCTGATTCTCGACGTCCTGTCCGATCAAGGGCTGGTTAATCATTGCTATCAAGTAATATTATAAAATGAAATTGGGGATGTATACTTCGGTATCGTCTTCTTCGCCGGATTCTGAATCACCGTCTCCATCGGCTTCAGGGAGCACAATATCGCCATCACCATCACCGCCGTCGTCATCAGAAGAGGCACCACTAGAACCCTCATCTGGGTCGACAGTTTTGTCTAGGCCCGCGTTTTTCTGGTCCTGAGCAACAGCAAGCTGAAAGGCTTTTGTAGCTTCTTCTAAGGTGGTTGCTAATTTCCACTGCGGCCTCGTCAGAGAAAAAGTGTCTTGGACAATGAATTCGATGTCCATAGGTAGAGGTTGCTTTGTGTATATGTAATACTGTGAATTTGTCAATGTGATCCTAACTCTGTCTATTTCAAATTAGACGAACCTGGAGAAATGAAAGGAAGTAGTCGAGCTTCTTCCCTGCAGCGCCTCGGTTGAAGAACATGCCGCAGGTCTCAAGCATCGTGGCTACAAGGCGAATTCTGAAGTAGTCGTCCGGTAGATCGAAAGGGTTGAGTCGGCCGGGGATAGGTGGGCCACCTGAGACGATTAGTCTACCTCTGGATGAGTTATACTCGCGCGTCCTAGACCACCTACCATAACCAAATGTCATGATCTTGTACATGGTCTCGAAGATCACGGGGTGCTCTAGCATCCGGTAATTATAGAGCTCGCCCAAATACTTGACTTCCGCAATACGCCTCTGGTTGAATTTGAAATCATTCTGTTCCAGTCCAAATATTACGGCTTCAACAACATTGTCGATCACCGTGACGGTGAAATCTGGGTGGTAACGGTAGATCGCACTCAGTAATATAGCCAAGATGTGGATACTGCCGTACTTAACCTTTGCAGGTCTCGAAAACACCTTGACAAGAATGTCCACAACCTATCATATAGATTAGCACCCAACTCTTGCAAGGTGTAGTTTTACTTCGTTTACCTCTTGTTCCTCCCAGTGGAGCCGACGGATCTGCTTAAGAACCTTCGTATAGTTGCGTTTCGTCAAGTCAATATAGATGAGCCTACGAATGAACATCTCGATGGGGGTACGTTCCTTCTGCTGGATCGACGCCCTTTCCGGCGGGTCGACATAGTATACCGCGTTCTCGATGAGCATACGCTCTGGCTGACCGATGTGGTGCACAGATTTCTTGCGCTGGATCGTTTCCAGAAATGTTGCCATACGACGAGACGTATCAGCGTTACGGAGTAGATACCTTCCGCAGTTCTCTAGCAGGTTGCAGATAATTTCAATGTTCATCCGAGAGAAATCGTCTGCGCTGATCTTTAGGGAATGAAAAAGCACATGCTCTGGGACCATGCCGAACTTAGTGAGCTCTGCAAGGTACCTGATATTGCTCAATCGTACTTGGCCGAGGAAGTCTTTCTCCTTGCGTCGCTGGAGACTGCGGAACTCCGCGTCGAGATAGTCCACCACGCTTTTGGGAACGTCTGGCATATATCGCCCGAGGGTAGCTACGAGGCGAGACCAGAACGGCAAGAGATCGGTACGACCCTTTGGCACCTCTGTCAGCGCCTTAATAAGTCGGTTTCTGGAGGCTTTGGAATTTAGATAGCAGAAGTCGATGGCCGCTTGATCGACCACATCCTTATGCGTAAGCTCAGGCAGTCGAGTTAGGAGTACATCTACCTGTGCGCCAATTGTCTTGTTGGCAATGGCGGTAGATTGATCGTCATTCGCTTCCGAAGGTTTAGGTCCGTCGGCTTCGACAGAGTCGGCTCTTTTACCGACCTGCTCATCCGTGTCGGTCTTCTTCTTCTTGCCGTCTTCAAGCAGCATACCAGGGACTTTCCCCTTTAGGTCTACTAGATTTTCGTAGAAACGACGCTCCTCCTCATCCTCCCAGATTCCCGCGCCCTCGCTCTGTCCTCGAAGGTATTCGCCAGTTTTGACTAGACCAATAGCTCCATTGGTAGTTGAGAACCCATCCTCGGTTTCCTTGAGGTCTGGCATCTCAGCACCAATCGCATCAGCTATAACCTGGGCATTTCCGACGAGACGTTCCTGAGCTTTCAGCTGCCGCTCGAAATTGGCCTGCCTATCTTCAAAAACTTCCCCGGACTTCACGTAAGCCTCAGAGTTCCTGCCACGCTGCGTAGCGATGTTCTTTTGGTCCCGTTCAAGGTGCGCCTTGACATCCTCAAAATAACGTTTTAGGATGTTCCTAAATCGTTCACGTAGCTCAGAACTGGCGAACGGAGAGTCGTCGGAATTAGAGTCGCTAGTGTCTTCTTGCCCATCGATCCGTCCAGAACTTTCCCCAGAAGATTTCGTGGCACCATCTTCCTCGACAGTCTTGCGGCCTTCAGATCCAATAGACTTGACCCCTAGGATATCCCAACTGAACGATTTCACAAAAATGACCAGGAGGGGTAAATTCACGTGCTCCCGATCATGACCTAAGAGATCCTTCAATACTTCAAGGGGAAACGGCTCGGCCCCGCCGCCTTTCGTAGAGTTGACCGACTTGATCTTCAGTTCGACATTTTTGCCGTTGGCGCCACGTGTCGCGTCGTCTGCCTTAACATCGTCGAGAGTGCGGAGAACACCCACAAGCCACAGTTCGGTAATTACTCTCAGAAGAGCTCGCTGTCGAACGAGACGTTCCTTCTCTTCCTTCTCGCGAACCTCGGGAGCTAAGGTCTTCAGTAGACTCTTGTCCGGCGTGGCCATTCCCTTGCCAAGAAGCCATCCTAAATACTCCGTGAAATCCCCGGGTCCGAACCGCTGATGTAGCGCACTAACAATCTCAATAGCTGCGTCGATTTCTCCGCCGGTCTTGAGCTTACTCAGTCCTTCGTAACATGCCGAGATGATTTCGGAGAGGTATTTGGACAAACTTAGTGTTCGTATGTCTTGTAGAAACGTGTTCAAGGTCGCGGTATTAATAGTGGTTCGTAATCGCTTAATGAAGGCGGTATTCTTTTTCAGAGAAGAGTCGAGGGACGAGCCAACGGGGAAAATGTCTACCCTGTCATTAGTAGTCTGAGATAGATCGAGATAAGGAAAATATGTATACCTAGCTCGCCATTCCATGCGCGTTGATTGAGCGACAACAACTCGCCTAGAAGTAAAATGTTAGCATCATTTTTAAGAGTCAGCTTGATAAATCCGGACTCACGCTTTCGTGGGCGGTCCATGTCGGTCGGCCCCTCGCGATTTGGAGATTACTTCCTGGCTCAATTGCTACATTCGTAGTCGTATTAGCTTTGCTAAGGGAGAAATCGGCCCCAGTGGCGGGCGCGACACGGTGTATCGGGCTCGGTGGGCATCGGTAGATAGGTAAATCAAGTGAGTCTGCCCTGCGCCAAAGGAGCAATGCAACAACCAATGGAATTGTGATGCAGATTGGCGAGTAGTCGAGGACTGGAACAAGGAAGGGTACTAAGGACGGCGTGCGAGGAATTTTGATGTGGGATTTATGTAGATAGATACGATAGATAGTGTAAATTAGTTACGAGATCGCCGATGTTGTGGAAGATATGAAGAAAGAAAAGTCAAGCATCTAGTATTAAATGAAGGCGCATCTGTGAATGATGTCGTTTTCGATCATCCAATGAAAGAACAGGCGAGCAGCACTTTCCTTATGTTCCGCGAAAATCTCGGGGAATCATAAGCTGTTTTTGGCTTCTTTAAAGTTGAGCAAGAGCGATTTGGCGGGGCACTATTTAGCGGGGTGGGCCTGGATGATTTCAGCCTCGCAGCTACCCAGTGCTAATACCTAGTATGGAATCCTTACAGACTTTATCCAGTAAGTTTGACTGTGCGCTAAGGCCACGTCCCAATCTTAGCTGCTTTGGTGCACAAGTGTGAGACAGGCAGGGACGCAGGAACACCTAAACAGTGACGTTGTTGCACATCTAGGGCTGTTCGATACCCTAAAGAATCCCCCCCAAACCCCTGAATGAATGCCTATCATGAGCACATGAGGTGAAAACCCCCAGCTACGGTGGGTACTTGTTCGTACATGCGTATGCACGTCAATCATTAAGTACATACATAATATCTAAGATCACGTAAATACCTGGCCCTACTACTTCAAGTACAACTCCTCGAATATCTAAACCAACCCCCTATTCAGTCATAAAGTTTAATGTTAATTGAAAAGTCGATCATATCCTTATAAACATATCTCGGCTTGGATAGGGCGGCCTATATAAATGATTATGTCATCAATTTTAAAGCCAAATGGACTATCGGGAAATCAACTGTAAACCTTTCTGCTACATAGTACTAAGAACAACATCAATTTACCCCTTTTCAGACCATTTCACCTACCTACCTAGTATTTTACTTTAATGTGGAATTACAACCTACCTATTTACTCTAGCAAGATTGTTAACTTGGTTTAAAGAAGACATCATTTTACTTCTATAGGTACGGATGATAACCTTGGAACAAACACATGGCAACATTTCTAATGCTTCAGGCATTTAGGTAATACATAATAGCTTGGGCTACATACCTCAATATAGCCAATCCTACTATGAGAAAGCTAATACTTACGTAGGTTGCCTAGGTATCTAAGGGAACGCTTATTTCCCAGCTAGCTTACTTGCTATTATCCCACGTATAGTCAATCTGAGGCTATACACGATAAGTTGTCTGAAATTTAATCAAATATAGTTCCGCGGGGACAAGGTAGCCTACATTATTCCGTTTTCTTACGTACGAATGTTAGCAACAGCCGAACCTTTCGAGCTGCTTGTCGGGCCTCAAGAAGCGCGGGTCCTCGGTTCTCGATCCTACCTTGATACTACCTGTCTTACTGATCCCATTGGTTCTTGTTATCACTATGGCGTCAACGTCACTAAACATCTCGTCGGTCTCACCTCTTACCCTATAACCCGGTATTTGAACCACAGCGGATATCGTATCCAGTGTTTTATTTTCAAGGCCTCCTACCCAGTATTCTATATAAACCGCGGGTCGGTTTTAATGGGGTACGAAGTGAAAGACTAACGACTAGCCTAACCTGTCGGGTCCTGGGCGATTTTCGTATCTCCGCCAACTCTCAGGAATCTTATCAGCAATCATGATTCGCTATCATCTTCAATCTTGCAAAGCCAATTCCTTCTGATAAGCCCTAGACCCTGTTAGAAACCTTTGCTGAACATATCCGCGGGGATTTCTTCAACTGGCTGTTGCATCTCCGAGCTTCGAACGATGCCAGAGTGGCTTGCAATCAGAGTGCTTAAGGCTTTCCTATTTATAATGCCACGCAATTTCTAGGCTCCATATAAATCCTAGGAGGATATCATTACTATACATTTGTTGTCAAGGTTTCTACCCGGTTGGAGTATGAGGCGGTTCTTTGCATATGAATGCATTGTAACAATAGGTCGGGATTTCTCTCTTGCAGCTTACTTGTGGATTGGAGACGAGAATTCTTGGGAAACCAACACAAGTCTTCCGGTGGACCTATCGTCAGGTACTTTCATCCGCTACTATAACGTTAGGTAGATCTCGAAATGGAGACGCACGGGGTTTCTGATCGGACGTTATTACTTGGCTACGCATTCCATGCCAGGTTTTATATACACCTTCTAGCATCGTGATTTTCTACTTGGTCTATCTGCCTATCTCTTCTGTTTTGTATCTTACCTATTACCCCTTTCTTAGGTCCTTGATATTGACGGCATGGATTTTATCATATACAAATGCTTGGCATACATGATTACATATGCCTCATAGTCGACGTCAGCTTATTCATACATCCGTCCTAACTCCAACCATCTTTGTGTCACGTATTATGGAGGTTTTGAGTCAATCTATTAGTATCCGGCAGTCGTCTACCGCCCATCTAAATCCATATCCTCCCACACCTCCCGCAACAGAAAGTGGTTCGAGAAGAGAATCAAATACGAGCAGTCATTTCGACATCCAGAGGCCACAATTCGATGACGATGGAACGAAAAACGAAGGTTCACGGACGTACCCACTTCCACCAAAAAGTAGGCCTGATAATAAGGTGTTGACAGAGGATCTTAAGACCCCAGACAACCATGTTGTGAGAGATCCTCGGTTGATACGCCTTACAGGCGCCCATCCATTTAATGTCGAGGCACCATTGGGCGAGCTTTACAACGAGGGATTCTTAACAACTAAGGATCTTCACTACGTTCGAAACCATGGAGCAGTGCCTAAAGTAGAAGACGAAGAGATTATGGATTGGGAGTTCACAATAGAAGGCATGGTAGACAACCCCATCACAATGAGTCTGGCGCAACTTCTCGGCGATTTTGAGCAAGTAACATACCCCGTCACCCTTGTCTGTGCAGGTAACCGCAGGAAAGAACAAAACGTCGTGAGGAAAACTAAGGGGTTCTCTTGGGGAGCAGCAGGCTTGTCAACAGCGTTATGGACTGGGGTGGTAATGGGCGATCTACTGAGAACGGCTAGGCCGAAGCGAGGAGCAAAGTACGTATGTTTCGAAGGTGCTGATAAGTTGCCTAACGGGTACTACGGAACATGTGTCAAATTGAACTGGGCTATGGACCCTAATCGCGGAATCATGGTTGCTCATAGGATGAACGGCGAGGTGCTCCCCCCTGACCACGGGAAGCCCCTTAGAGTCATCGTACCGGGCCAGATTGGTGGCCGGAGCGTGAAGTGGTTGAAGAAGCTGATCGTCACAGCGGCACCGACTGACAACTGGTACCATATTTACGATAATAGAGTGTTGCCAACGATGATCACTCCCGAGATGAGTGTCGATTTGCCAGACGTCTGGAAAGATGAACGCTACGCTATCTATGATCTTAACACGAATAGTGCCACATGTTATCCGGCTCATAACGAAACGTTGTCACTGTCTCAAGGCATTCAGAGCTACCGAGTTCGTGGATATGCTTATGCCGGTGGAGGCAAGAGAGTAACCAGGGTTGAAGTGACTCTCGACAAGGGGAAGTCTTGGAGGCTCGCTAATATATCGTATCCCGAGGATGAATACCGACTCGCGCCTGATGGGGAAGAACTGTACGGTGGGCGGGTAGATCTATCCTGGAGGGAAAGCTGCTTTTGTTGGTGCTTTTGGGATTTGGATATTATGGTATCGGAGTTGCAAGCAGCGGATGACATCTTGGTTCGAGCTATGGATGAGTCTTTGATGGTACAGCCGCGAGACATGTACTGGAGTGTTTTGGGTATGATGAACAATCCCTGGTTCCGAGTCGTTATTCATAAGGAGGGCCATGGGTTGCGGTTTGAGCATCCGACACAACCGGCGTTGATACCTGGCGGGTGGATGGAACGAGTCAAGAAGGCCGGAGGAAATCTTTCTAACGGATATTGGGGCGAGGAGTTATCTGGCGAAGAAGGGGATGCCGTCGAAGAGGAACCAGTAAAAGAAATTTGTATGATTAATAAGGAGGTTAATCGTGCGATCACCCTAGACGAATTGAAGAAACACAACGGGGAATTCGAGCCATGGTTTGTGGTTAATGGTCAGATTTACGATGGGACAAAATTCCTGGAAGGGCATCCTGGTGGAGCTGCCTCGATCTTTGGTGCTGCTGGACAGGATGTCAGCGAAGAATTTCTCACTATCCGTAAGCCTAGAAACGTCGATGATCTCTAAAGATTAATACTAACTCAGGAAGCAGATAGCGAGAATGCGAAGGCGATGTTAATAGATTATCACATAGGCTCTCTCGATGAAGCCTCGCGAACTGCCCTAGTCAACGGAGAAGCCGAAGATACGAAGACCTCGACGCCGCGAGAAACATTCCTGCAGTCGAAAATGTGGACAAAAGCTATTCTATCGGCCAAAAAGAAAATCTCAGACGACACCAAGATCTTCACCTTCGATCTCGAACACCCTAAACAGACCTCCGGACTCCCCATTGGTCAACACTTGATGGTGCGATTGCGCGATCCTGTCACCCGCGAAGCCACTATACGGTCGTATACGCCTCTCTCGGAGGTTACGGATGAAGGGAAGCTAGATATTCTCGTTAAGATATATTATGATACACCCGAAAGGAAAGGTGGCAAGATGACCCAAGCGTTAGACGCAATCCCTGTCGGCCATTTCGTTGACTTCAAAGGCCCGGTGGGCAAGTTCGAGTACTTGGGCCAGGGCTTATGTTCGATCTCCGGTCAACTACGAAAGGTCGAGCGCTTCGTCATGATCTGTGGCGGATCCGGAATCACGCCGATATTCCAGGTCCTCCGAGCTGTGTTAACAGACAACCAGGATCCTACTTCGTGCCTAGTTATTGACGGCAACCGTGTCGAACAGGATATTCTTTGCAAGGAAGATCTCGACAGGATGGCTACTGGTAATGTCCATAAATGCCGCTTGTTGTATACGCTAAGTCAACCCGAACCATCGTGGACTGGCCTTAGAGGACGGGTGAACAAGGAGCTGCTTGAAAAGGAAATCGGTCCTCGTAAGGATATCAACGGTAAGGATCTAGTGCTCATTTGCGGACCCGAACCGCTAGAGAAGAGTGTTCACTCTATATTAAAGGCCTTGGGCTGGAAGAGTGACGATCTGCTCTTCTTCTAAGTGTCCCGTAGCACAATGGATATCCATATACTTTCTCTATAAGTACAAGTTATGGATGCTAGCTATTCCTTCGCGACATGTCTCGGGGGATGGGTGTATTTACTACGAGAGACGTTATTTATATATACCTAGGTAGGTATCTAAGTGTTTATATAGGAGTTGTATATTCGGGGTATATATAGATGGGGATCGTTGTTTAGACGATGTGCCCTTGGGTATATGGCCATGTTGCTTAACGGGCATACTACTAGAATATAGAATAGAACAACTTGATATATTATAAAATACGTACTACAATTGATACACTTGATGGACCTAGGTCCCCTTTGAGCCGTAAGTACTGCCCATGGATGCTAGTTGGTATAGGTAAGTCTTTGAGGTATATTGGGCTGATTCCCGTCATGCTGATTGCTGATTGCTGACGGCAGCAAACTTGGATGAATGAGATATCTACGTGTATCCTGATAACTTGAGAGCACCCGGGCGAAAAATCACTTAGGCAATATCGCCATGGCCTGAATTCTACCTTGTGTTCGTGGCGCGTCAACTCACGTCAAGGTACGTGTCGCTTTAAAAACGCGTAGTAGGGGGGGCAACGATGATCCGCGGATGGGTTGAAGGTTTCAACTTTCAAGAGCACTTGAAGCTTGCTGGGTAACATTTATGTATACCCATCTAAGAATCATTGGCAATCAACTGCACAGAATTTGCGGCACGGTTGGGCGATTCTAATATTAGCCAGTTGAGATGCCAATATTCACATCTTGCATTACAGCAAAATGAAACCGGACATTGGGGATCCAATCAGGTATCATGTACCTGGGTACCCAACGAAAATAAAAAGATTTACACGATTACCCCCCGCTTATATAATACGTACAGTACAATCAATGTTTGACCAATGTTTACCCGGTCCCATAATTTAAACATCAAAGTACCATTGTATCCACACAGTACTTGAATACTTAGGTACAATGGGCACAATTCACCAGGGCAATCAGCCATCTAAGCTCGTCACTGCGCAGCCTCAGCTTCCCTCGAAACTGACCCAGCTATATTTCACCACCTGCACTGTCGAGTTTCTTTTTTCTTCAATCCACCAACCGCCCAACTCCTAGAATTCTGCCACTAGACTTACCGCCTTCGCATTTTTCTACTGAACCTTTTCTACTTCAAAAAAAGTTCAACTCAAAACTTTTTACACCAACCAACTCTTCTTTCAACCACAAACTGCACAACTAACTTTTTGTCCCCAACCCGACTTTTTTCACATTTCGCATTTCGCATTCCTTTCATCTAATGGAGACCAACAAACGCAGTCCGACACCAGATAACTACACCCTTGAAGATCCGGACACAGCAGCCGCACGCAAGGAATTGAGACAGACAGTTATTTCTGACAAGTCTGATTTATCTACCATGCCTACTTCCCTATCAGACCCCGCGCCCAACGCCGCCGCGAGCGGTGATAAGGCACCCACCAAAGCTTCCACCCCCGATCGCGAGTCAGTGGAACGCCAGAACGACGATATTAGAGATCAGGTATCGTCTCCCAAGAAGAAGCGAGCACATGATGAGGTCGATGAACCCATCGATGCGACTTCAGACACGAACGGCGACATTTCTCCCATCGGTTCTCACTCTGGTACCTCTCTAAGTCGCACCGACCGATCGGAACCCGAGAAAAAGCGTCCTCGAGATGTCTCAAGTGAATCTAAAGTGAACTCGGGCATAGCTATTGTAAGAAAATTATATTTACTACCTCATCCAAACCATCTCACCTACTAACTATTTCTAGATCTCATCCGAGTCTAAACAGAATCCTAAGACGAACGAGCAAGGAAAGAAGCTAGACTCCGAGAAGCAGGCACCGGTCAAGGAGGTTACCAACCCCGAGAAGGAGAAGACTACGACATCTGCTTCTGCCTTTAGTACCTCTGGAATCGCAGGGTTCGCTTCGCAGGCGTCGCCCTTTCTACAAGCTAGCTCGACACCCTTATCTTCATTCGCCAGTTCCTCCGGCTCTCAGTCGCCCTTTGGTGCACCCGCTACGGCCAAGTCTACGACCTCAGTTTTTGGCAGTAGCATGTCCAACGGAGGAGCATTTCCCTTCGGCCGAGCAAAAGAAGCGACGACGACGTTCGGGAGCCCCTCCTTTGGTGGATCTTTCGGTGGTACTTTTGGGGGATCTGCTCTTACTAGCTTTGGCAAACCCGGCGAGTCGTTTAAGAGCAACAAGCCGGCTAGACCATTCGGAGCACCTGTAAGCGAGGAGGAAGATAACGACGAACACGCCAGCAACTCCGGAGATGAAGAGACTGCCGATAGCGAAGACCACGAAGCCTCAGAAGAGAAAGCCGCGGCTACTGATGATAAGAAGAAGACCAAGCTCCAGCGTGGTAAGTTACCGAACGTCTATCATAGCTTAACTTAACGCTAATCAATTATACAGTGGTTATTGACGACGGAGAAGCTGGTGAAGCCACCCTCTTACAAGTCCGTGCCAAGATCTTCCATCTCGACAAAGCCAATTCCGCTTGGAAAGAGCGAGGCGCCGGAAATCTGAAGATCAATGTGCCTGATAACTGTGTCAAGTATCACAAACACACGGGCGCGCCTATCCCTGGAAGCTTTAACGTATCTGCTCTCAAGGAGGCTAAGTCTAAGGTGATTCGCCTCGTCATGCGACAGGACTCGACCCACCGTGTCATTCTCAACACAGCTATCATTCCTGCCATGGAGTTCCAGGAAAAGTCTGGGATGAAGGCAAACTGTGTACTCTTCACAGCTCTGGAAGATGGCGGTGCCGTGAGCATCCAGCTGAAGGTTCGTTCATCCGCCTTATACAATATGCCATGATACTAACTATTATATAGATGAACGCAGCCAATGCCAAGAATTTCGTCAACGAAGTCGGAAAGATTCAACGTGAACTTCAGGCGGTCTAGAACGCTGCTGGTTCCGTTGGTGTCGCCTCAAGAATCGATGCGATGAATAGCGCACTTTCGGAGGCCAAAAAGATTTCAGTCGAGCCCAACAACGCATCCTTCAACGCGTTTGAGGGTACCTTCGATAGCTCTCCTAACCGCACATACTACGACACATCCAACGACGAGTCTCAAGACTCATCCAATACCGTACCTGACAGTGAGAAGGTTGACTCCGATGACGACCTGCCCGACTATGAATCTGACGACGTATATGACACGGCATCTGATATTAAGACCACCAACGATGAGAATGATGGTGTACCTGATGACTTGCCTGACTACGAGTCTGATGTCGAGGTTAATAATACCTCTGGATCTGAGGAAAAGGAATCTACAATTGTTGATTCTGGATATCATTCACCAACCCGCGTCTCAGAGACTGAACCTGCCCAGACCGAGCCTGCGGAGGTTGAACCTGCGGAGACTGAGCCTGCTGAGCCTGCAGAGACTCTAGCTAGGAAGACTCGAGTTAAGAAGATACCGATCAAGAAGCAAGCTCCCCACGATCCAACCTCGGAATGCCGAATCATGACACGTTCTAGCACTAAGCGGAAGGCTATAGAGATGGAGACGGCAGGTCCTATGACTCGAGCTAGGAGGCGCAGACTGGGCATAGCTCTAGTCAAGCCTTTGTAGGTGCAGGCGTAAATGGAAGATGCACCCATTTGACAGCGTTTTGTTTGATGATAAACGATTGGAAGGAGTCTTGGCATTTGGCATTTGCAGGGAAGGCATTGGTATTGTTCTACGGGCCTCTGGTGGTTTGGGGAGGGGAGCATTGATGGATGGTAGCAATGCATATTTGGAGGAATTATTCATGCTGAGGGCAGAGGACATCGTCGTCCGAACGCTGAGAACCTTTTCTTTCCTTGTGGGGTTTCCGAACCGCCTTATTATGGCATGAATTCCCCGAACCGAGTTATGGCATAAAATGCCGTGATCACTCGTTGTTCATAGCTCTCGCACTTTGGTCGGTACCTCCCACTCTAGAGAGGACTGACACATACATAGCTACTAGGTGTTTCTGTTCCTGGCAGACACCTAACCAATGCACGTATTCCCCCCAAAATATCTTTGACATTGCATTACAGTCTGTGAATTACCTAGTACTTCCAAGGTTATCTCTACCCTAAAGTTCCTATTCTGTAGCTGAGATTCTCTTAGAAGTTTAGGACATACTATGGTCTAAAATAAGAAACATCGAGTTCACAATAAGGTTTGTTATGTAATCAGAAACATAAGCTAATCACGTGTTTTCGTCTAGATTTCGCGCCGCCAGAAACGCGACCGAGACTCCGTGGCTTGAGTCTACAACGTCAATCTAGGGCCCACCCTTTAATAACAATGGGGGTGACCTCCTTCCAAACACTCTCGTACTAATGCATCTCGACTATAAGTGATATGTCTACTCTTAAGGCTGCCACAGTTTCAGACAAAATCATTAAGCGGAAACGGAAGAGGCGAAATGCTGAAGATGACGAAAGAGGCGGTCCCTCGGAGGATTCAGAAGAGGGACCAGAACGATTAAAAATTGCGAAATCTGGGAGTCATGTAGCATCCCAGCGCCAGAAAAAGAAGAATCTGGCGGTTGAGTGTCAGATTGAATGGCCACAGGCGTTCAAGGATTTAGACAAGACCCACCGGGCTTTGAATCTGGTCTTCACTTTCTGCTCTACACGCAAGCACCTGGCAACGACTTTTGATACTATCCGCTCTGCAGTTGAGTCCAATACGAAGCACAAGTTAACAGTTGAGGATGTTGCAGCTATCGTGGCGTTGCGCCCGGACGGTATCAACTTCACTTATGTGGATGAACTGATGTTACAGACCGATATTAAGGGGGCTGAAAGAGACTCGACATTTAAGTCTGGTAGATCGAAGGATATTACTATTCAAGGTCCCGCTCCTGACGCATCCGTCGGTGGTTTTACCGGTTTGGATGAACTCGGTAGTCATCATCCTGATGACCTGCCTCCTGGTGGTAAAGAGGTTTTATACTTCGAGTTTGTCGACGGCGATCTCAAAAGACAAGTCCAGAACAAGAAAACCGGAGAGCCTAGCAATCCCAACAGGAGACTTCGAGATGAGGATTTGAAGATGCCCGTTTTCAGTCAGAAGCAACTGACAACGTTGATTGAAAAGCGTAATCAGAAATTCACGAATGCGATAAGCTCCTTCATAAACCGCTGCGTAGAAGAAAAGTTAGACCCTGAAATGATGATACGCCAAGAAGCTGAACCATATATCCCGATTCCTTCCGAATCAGAAACTACCACCCCCAAGCCTGCACCGAGCACTATACCCAAGTCAATACCCGAGGAGAGGAAGAGTATCCCGGAAATCATCCAAGAACTTAAAGGTAGCTCGTGGTATATGGATCAGATCGTACCAGACGGGCATCGTGTATTCGAAGCGCAGGAACCTGTTTTTGGCGAGCTCGACTTTCTATTAAGCCAGGACATGGTTAATGCCCTATACAACGCAAAGGGAATTACTCAGTTTTATGCCCACCAGACCGAAGCAATCAATAATCTCCAGGCAGGTCGCCATGTTGTGGTTTCAACCTCTACAAGTTCAGGAAAATCCCTTATTTATCAACTACCTGTCTTACATGCGTTAGAGCAAGATCCTATTACTCGAGCGATATATATTTTCCCAACTAAGGCCTTAGCTCAGGACCAGAAGAAGAGCCTGAAGGACATGCTGGCATATTTTACGGGGCTGGAAAATGTTCTCGTCGAGACCTTCGATGGGGATACTCCCATGCATGACAGAAATCAAATCCGCGATGAGGCTCGGGTCATATTCACGAATCCCGATATGCTTCACCTCACGATTCTCCCCCAAGAAGACAGGTGGCGGAGTTTTCTTCAAAACTTGCGCTATGTTGTCGGTATGTAAATTCCTGTTCCAGATATACTGGTTCACTAATTAACATTTGGCCAACTAGTTGATGAATTGCACTATTATAACGGTTTGATGGGGTCGCATGTTGCATTCATCATGAGACGACTTCGACGTATATGTGCTGCCGTTGGTAACCGAAAGGTCAAGTTCATATCGTGCTCTGCCACCGTGGCAAACCCTCAAGAGCATTTTAAGACAATTTTTGGAATCGATGATGTACATCTAGTCGATTTTGATGGATCCCCGTCTGGTCGAAAGGAGTTCTTGTGTTGGAACACACCTTATAAAGATCCTAGTGATCCGACAAGCGGCCGTGGAAACGCTATAGCCGAATGTGCCCGATTATTCTGCCAATTGATCCTTCGCGGCGTTCGTGTCATAGCATTCTGTCGCGTAAGGAAGCAGTGCGAGGAACTTGTGGCAGCAGCCAGATCTGAATTGGAATCATTAGGCCGTCCGGAATGCATGGCCCGTGTAATGGGTTACCGAGGCGGATATACGGCGCAAGATCGTCGAAGAATCGAGAGCGAAATGTTCGAGGGCAAGCTTATGGGTATCGTTGCGACTACTGCTCTGGAACTGGGTGTTGATATCGGCACTTTAGACTGTGTCATCACACTGGGATTCCCATATACCATTGCGAACCTAAGACAACAGAGTGGGAGAGCTGGCCGAAGAAACAAAGACTCTCTATCTGTACTTGTTGGGGATTGCTTTCCGACCGACCAGCATTATATGCAAAATCCCGACGAACTTTTCACCAAGCCCAACTGCGAACTCCAGGTTGATTTGAATAATATGCTTGTGTTAGAAGGTCATATCCAGTGTGCGGCATATGAGATGCCGATCAAGCCTGTTGAGGATGCTACCTATTTTGGCAAAGATCTCTCAAAGATCGCGGAAGAACGTCTGATCAAAGATGACCTTGGGTACTATCATTGCCATGACAGGTTTAGACCTATTCCATCCAGATTCGTAGCGATAAGAGATACAGAAGACGATCACTTTGCAATCGTTGATATATCCCATGGGAAGAATATCGTCCTTGAAGAATTAGAAGCGTCGAGGGCGTTTTTCACTATTTACGATGGTGCCATATTTTTGCACCAGGGCAACTCATATTTAGTGCGCGACTTCCAACCCGATAGGATGATCGCGAAGGTAGAGAAGGTCACGGTGGAATGGACGACGCAACAACGAGACTTCACCGATGTAGATCCGGTAGAAACAGAAGCTATTCGTAAAATACCCGGCTCCCTCTCACGCGCCTTCCATGGTTCGATACGCATCACCCAGAACGTGTTCGGCTATTTCAAAGTCGATAGGAAACGTCGCATTCTCGATGCTGTTCAAGTTGATAACCCTCCGATAATTCGCCAGAGTAAAGGCATGTGGCTCGATGTTCCGAAGCTAGCCCTCGAGATCCTCGTCGACCGCCGCCTCCACGTTGCGGGTTCTATACATGCCGCCGAGCATGCCATCATAAGTATGATGCCCAATTTCGTCATAAGCCTTCCCGACGACGTCCGGACTGAATGTAAGTCTGGGTTAAAGGAGTTTGCAAAGAAGGAAACCTCGAGAAAGAGGCCTGCTAGATTGACGTTTTATGATGCCAAGGGCGGTGCGAATGGATCCGGCATTAGCACGAAGGCGTTCGAGTTCATCGACTTGCTTCTCGTCCAGGCCCTAGAGAGAGTCCAGCATTGCCATTGTCAGACAGGCTGCCCAGAGTGTGTCTGCTCGGAGTTCTGCAAGGAGGCCAACGAGGTGATGAGTAAGGCCGGAAGCGAGGTCATTATTAAAGCCCTGCTGAATATGGATATCGACGTTGATTCCCTTCCTATGGGACCGGAGGATATGAGTCCGGCTGGCATTGAAACAGTGATCCTAGCGAAGCCGGTGCCCTCAAGAGGGAGAAGAGTCGGTGATGTCATCAAAGTAGAGGACGAGGATCAGGAGCAGGATGTCATTGTTATCGATTAGGCTATCGATTAGGCCGGCCAAGGACCGTCTGTGAGATGACCCCCTTTTGACCGTGTTGCCCGCACTCTTATATCACCGTTGAGCTCAAACAAAAACTAAACGAGTGTAGGATAATAAATTAGTAAAATACGGATGAAACAATTTCTAGGACAAAACTTACCTAGACATGATAACAAGCGTAAGGTGGTACAGAAATTCGATAGTCCTCCCCCTTTATGTGCCTTATGTAACGGGGTACATTGATAGGAACCATGCCAGCAAACTGTTTGCGCTTTCCGTCTCTCAATACCAGTGTATTGTTAGGAAAGCTTTATAATATTTATATTGCCAGATCAATACTTCTAGTCTAATTCAATGTTTTCATACAGCTTCTCCAACACCGAGGTTTCAACACCTAAGCTTGCCTCCAGCAAACCGACAAAATGAGACCCTATGATCTCTCCATCTTGCTTTTCTCCTACATATTGCCAGCTACACCTTTCACTAAAGCCCTCGTCATTACAGAATCCCCCCTTGCTGACACTCTTGGTCGAGCTGTCAATATCTCCTCTCTCCATCTAGAGAAGCGAGACGACATCGACGACTGGAATAATGCACACCCTGATAACCGCATCGCAGCCGTACGTACCTAATACCAAATATCCAAGCGCATCTACTAACTAACCCTAACCATAACAGTGGTTCGTGTGTCCAGACCCCCACGTCCTATTCACAGTCTTCAACGCCATGGCCGTCTGGCAAGCCTTCTCTCGCGGCGTCTGGTTCGCGCAACACCCAAACGAAGACCGCCCGCGCTGGAGCGGCGTCGAGTACCCGCACGCCATCCTCCTCGACCAGTACCACGCGCAGCGCGTGGACCTCGGCCTCGCGAACGGCGCGCTCTCCCTGTTCCCCCTGCAGCCCGGCCCGTTGGGCGAGTGGCCCGGTCTTCCGGGCGCGCCTGCGACCGGGCCCCCTGGCGACCACAGGGTGGTGTTCGACGAGCACGGCATGTTTGCCGGCGTGGTGGCGTTGTTCACGGGCGTGCCGGAGGGGGAGAGGTTGGTTTGGTGCTACCCGATGCTCGACTACGGCGCGAGGGATGTGGGCGCGACGGCGGAGGGGAACCCCGGCGTCGATGAGGCTTGGCAGGACCGGTATGATGGGAATTACTTGTATGCGCCGGATCCGGCGGGCGGGTCGCGACCACCGAGTCTTTAGGGGGTTGGTCGGTTTGGGGGTTTGACTTTGGCGCAAACATATCTCTAGAAAAGACAAGTTGGCGATTTCAGTGGTTAGAAAAGAGTCGCGCATGATAAAATGGACTTTTAGTGAGTAATAGGTAGATAGTATCTAATTAACAAATTCTTCTAAGCTATAAAATCAAAATGAACGCTATGCCTACTCCGTAAATGCTACCCAAATACGCCGCTGGAGGCAATATATACAGATAAATAACCAAACTCCATGTCGTATTTACAACCCACATAATCCGAAGAAAAAAGAAGAAGAAAAAACCAACTAAGAGCTCCACTGCTGCGTAGTCCATATCATCTCGGGCCCAGCCACAGCCTTAGTCTCGATATCCCGAGCCTTAAGGTCCTTCGCCGTCGTCAGCACGGCCCACACATGGCCGGACAAGCCCGACGGGACCGCCGTCGTGCCGTCCGCAGCGACAGGCGTGTACTGCAGGCCGCCCCAGGCGCCGATCCACGCGACCCAGTGGTCGCCGGTGCTCGCGCTCGGGACCTCGACTTTAATGCTAAGCAGGCGACCGCTAGTTGGCTCGACGGTCCTGTTCGCGACGGAGAGCGAGGGGAACACCTTGCCGAAGGAGGGGGCGCCGGCGCCGCAGTTGCTGGCGTACTTGTTCGCGATGTACGAGTAGGCCAGCTGGTACGGCATGAGGGCCTCGCGCGGGGCGGCCGCCGCGTAGTGGCTCTGCATCATGTTGAGGACGGCGGCCATGCGCGCCTGCGCGCCGAGCTCCGTGGCCAGCGCCGGGATCAGCCAGCTGTCGTTCTGCGCCGCCAGCGCCATCGTGTCCACCTTCGCGCCGATCGAGAGCGTCAGGATCGTCTGGACGTCCTGCAGCCAGGCGTCGACGCCGCCGGAGGTCACGTTGTACTGGCAGAGCCCGACCGTGGGCTTCGAGTAGTGCTGTAGGGAGTCCGAGTACGTCTTCCGGTGGATTAGCGCTTGCGCGGTGAGCGAGCCGAGGGTTTGCGTTATGGAGGTCGGGTATGCGCCTGCCCATTGGCCTTCGGAGAGCAGCACGTAGCCCTCAAAGAGGAAGGCGACGAGGGCGTTGCTGATGTATTGGAGGGCTTGTAGGAATTCGACAGCCTCGTCGCTGATGGACGGCGCCCATTGGTAGTCCGCGGGTTGGTCACCGCCGGCCATGCCCCCGATATACGGCGAGTAGTTGCTTCCGGGGGGCGGTACGTTGCCGACTAGCGAAGGGTCCAGGCCGGTGGCGTTAAGTACATTGCCGCCTACGTCGGGGATGATCGTGCCGTTCACTTTCAGGGTTCCGACAAGTGGCGTATTCGGCGGGATAGTGCTCGGTGGCGCCTTTGCTGCCAGTGCAGCGAAGGCCCCGAAGGTCTTGTCGCCGGTAGCTGCAGCGTTGATTGACCCAACCATGCCGGCCTGGCAGTGAGTCTTTGCGGTCTGCGCACAGTAGAACCATATCGGGTTGCTATCCTTGACCATGACCTCGAAGGTCACTCCCGACGGGGTCTGCTGCGTGGGGAAGAACGGAGCTGCGAATCCGCCATCGAGGGGTTGACAAGGCTTGTCGAAGGAGGATTGTACGATAGAGTGGTTCTACCGCGAGTTAGTCAAATGAATGTAAAATTTAGTGTTACGATTAGGTACGACTTACTTGTGGGTTATACTCATATTCGAGCACCGTCCCGACTAACTCGGTTACGTTGTTGGGGTTGAATACCAAGTTTCCGTTGAAGCCAACGTCAATATGCAGTTTTCGGAGACCACCAACGGGTAGAGTTCCCGCTGGAGGGGTGCTTGGGGTGGCAGCTTTTTGAGCGTTGGCCTTGTAGGCGTCAAATGTGTTGCCTGAAGCCGGTCTGATAGACTGTTAGCGAGAGCTCAATAGAGTCTATTCATATAGGTATGACTGACGCATTAATAGAGTGCACCATTCCACTCTGACAGTGGTTTCCATTTGTCTGAGGGCTAGAAAATTAGTTAGTAATCGTATTTAAGTAATGTGATGACTAGGGAGAGCTAACCAGTAGAACCACAACGGCTTTGTGTCATTGACGGTAATGGTGAAGGTCGTCGGGGCCTCTACGTCAGGGGAGGTGTTAGGAGTGAATCCCGAGAAGATGCCGTTATCTTGTAATTGGCATGGTGTAGCAAAGGCAGATTGCGCGACAGCGTGGTTCTAAAGTCTTACGTTAGCTCAATAGGTAGGTTTACCAACTGATATTTTCTTACCTTTGCGAAGAATCGGTAAGTGACTGTGTCACCGGTTTGTGCTGTCAACGTCTCTGGGTCGAATTTCAATTGGCCCCCTTTGCCAACTGTGACATCGTAATGGGTAGCAGTGGCAAGAGTAGCGAAGGCTGCCAGCCCAAATGCTAAATTAGAAGGCTCAAACCACGACAACATCTTATTAGTAGGATAGAAGATAATATAATAGGAGAAAGATACTGGATTAACACTTTGAAGAAGGGATCAACAAGAGCGTGAGCGGGCTGTCTTATAAAATCCCGACACAATACTAAAATGAAGTCGATGCATATTATACCACTCTGAGCCCAGTGATTATACTATATTCGTCGACATATCGAGAGATCCAAATTGAATATCGGCTCGTAAATGGTGTAAGTCGATTGGACACAGTTATCGCATTCTATTTCTGGATAGCTCAATCTTCTAAAATGAGATCAGCCCTACATGGACTTGGGTCATTCCAAGTCCTGCCCGACGGTTGAGTGCCAGCACATGGCCGGGGCCTATCCGTCGGAAAACATTGGACCGTTGAACTGCCACTCGGAACCGGCACGGGATATCCAGAGGATACCCTATATTTCGCAGTTGTATTCTTGAAGCGCGGGGAGCGAGGCGTATGCTGCCGGCTACGCTGCTTCCGGATAGCTGCGCCACTCTTTTGACCGAGTCATTCAGCACGGAACTAACAGTTTCCATGGTGGCGCCAGCAAGGTCTGACCAACGATATCAAGTGAGGGATGATGTTGGCATAGCTAGCGAATCCCGATCTGAGGTGACCATGTTAATGTTGTGATGAATCTGCGCGAGAGGTTGATGGCGGGGGTTGCTTCAGGGCACACGGAATTCTGGATGGTCACGGCGCAGCAGCGCAATAAGCGCTTAACTCGTTCAGGGTATTCGCCCAGGTACCCCAAGCCGCCTGGATGTAACCTATCCGGTTAGAAAATAGATCTGTGCATGGCATCGTAGCGAAGCCACCAATAGTAACCCCTGTTCGCTTCTATAAGCGTTGGGTTCCGTGTAAGTCGCGGAGAGCCCTATCGGATAGTGACCCTTTATTACATCGACGATATCATGAGATAGGATGCTTTATTATGACTTACATGATAAAATGATTGTCGTGTCCGCAGAGCGCAAAACTGTTCCTTAATTTTTCCATATACCTGTAAACCAGGACTCGATATCATGTCGAAACTAACACCCTCTAAGGCTTATGGAGCCATTGCATTTTTCTTTTCGATTATATCTCTTCTTCTCATTCTCATAGTCGTCCTTTCTGGAGTAGGTGGACATGTATTGGCCGAGTATTTGACGGTAGGGTCATCATTCGCGAGACTTAAGCCCAAGCCCAAGCCCAAGCTAATTTGTCTAGATCAGTACCGAGGACCTCAACGTTCCATCAAAATTAAGTGCTTCGGCGCTCTTGAAAGATTTATCGACAATAGGGGGCCAAGACTGGATTGGCTCAGATGCAAACACCAAATCGTTAGGACTTGCACCCAGCTATAGTCTTAACCTTCTGACAGCTTGCTCCGAGGATGATGGCTCGACCACATGCGAGACACCCAAGATCGGATTTAAATTTGATCCCAGTTCGGATCTTCATCTAGACGGCGTTTCGATTCAAGGGACATTTGACTCGGCGTATTCCAATGAACTTCAGGCATACGGGAAAGCTTCGACGTTCCTTGGCGCTGGATACATTGTCGGGGCTCTCTTTACGGCCCTGACATGGATCTCTATCATCGCATCATGTTTCTTCCCAAGAGCAATCATTTTCGGCCTATTAACCTCAGGCCTGGCGTTCATCTTCCTTCTCGCATCATCCATTGTTTCCGCCATGACCTCCACTAAGTTAAAAGCCGCGTTTAATGACGCCCTAGGAGGCTCAGGGGTCCATACTCAGACCAGTCCCAGGATGATAGGTCTCGGATTTGGAGCCGCCTTCGCAATCGCGATCGCATTTGTTCTGATGTACCTACAGTTACGATATTCGCGTAACCAACGAGGCCAAGGCGATTTCGAAAGCAAAAACGGGCCTCCGGATGGCCTGGGACCGCAGCCTGGCCTCCTAAGGCGAGTAACTACATGGAATCGCCACAAGTATATGGAAGTCGAGAAGCAAAAGCCCATTCTCCATCGTGGTTCTTCTCCCGAGGATGATAGACGAGGTCTCATCGCGACCGTGGAGGGTGACTTCTCACATGAGTATCCCAGTGATTTCGCTATGGATCCTATGCAGAAGAAGCATGATAGCCATAGTAGAGACCCGAGCGCCGGTTACAATCCTCATGTCAGTACTGAGTACAGATCGCAAGTGGATACAGCCTATGATCCGCACAAGCCTTTTTTCTAAAGATGTCACTGATTGAGGGGATGGTTGATAGCGCAATGGGACAAGCTGGAGTATTGGTTATTTTCGGTTCGATATGATAGGGTCAATATTGATGGTTATATGAATGGTGTAGAATGAAAGCATCTAGCGACTGTTTAGCATTTTGACGGTTATTTATGTGTACTTCAAATACTGGGCTGCGATTCAGGTAGCATACAACGAGTATTATGGTGATGTATGAGTAACTGAGATAAGGTGAAACGTGTGACAGTAGCTGTAAAATGTATGGACTGGGGTAAGAGGGGTAGTTGGCGGGATAGATTAGCTGTAGATGCGCTATCTAGTAGGTACCTAGGTACCTAAAACATCATAATCCGGGGCTCCGGTGGGGATCAGGATGTACTATTTCAGTGGCGTAAGATGCCGTGGCTCAACTAAATCTACAACACAGAAATGGCTCGTTTGATAGAACACCCTTCTTTGCTAGGTACCTATGTATTAAGAATAGAAAACTAATAAGCTACTGATACGGTAGCTGTCAATTAAAAAACATGCGCATAAGATTTTTATAGGTAGTGGTAGAATAACACCTTCTTATGCCACGTAGAGCCAGTCTATGGCTTACAATATTCTACAATCACGAACAAGTCACGATCCTCAAAATTGGGCAAAGAGGTGCTGTATTATTCCACCCGGACCATCCTGCGCGTATGGTTGGTTGGTCCGAGTGAAACTGTCTGTGGCTACCTAAAGCAAGCGTGGGTGATGTCAAGGTCAAACTCCAGCTTCATCTCGTCTATCCCGTGCGCGTGAAGACACGGAGAGAGGCCGCCTCTAGTCGGGCGCCTAGTGCTCCTTGCTGAGCTCGAGATGAAGAAGAATTAGCGTCATGAATCCGAAGACGATGAAGACAAAGCAGAGGAACATGAGGACGAGAATGATCTCGACGCGCGTGAAGCGGTCCCAGAATCCTCGCTCCGACATCGATCCTTGTGCGTGACCTCGCACGGTCGCGGGGATGAGCGGCTGGCGCTCCAGGTCCGGCGACGAGTTCGACGCGTTGCGCGTGCTGCTGCCTGACTGCTGCGGCGTTAGTGCTCGTCTATGGTTAATAGGTAGGTAGGGTTTGACTTACGTCGGCTTCCATGATCGAGATGCTCGGAGGCGGTCCGCGAGGGGGTCCGCAGCTGACCTGGCCCGGGCGACGAACGATGATAGTCTCGGGTGAGTCGTCGCTGATCTGGGACGAGGGAGACATCACGGATGTCACGGAGCTGCTGAGCAGAGTTGTATTGCGGCGGCCGCGGGGAGGGATCGTTCCATATCCACGCGAAGGGCCAGGCGTGTTGTCGGGGAAGGGGACGGTCATGGGCACGCCATCGGTGGGACTCGTGATCTGCATAACATGGCTGACGTCGGAAAGAATGCTCGAACGATCACGGCTGCCAAAGTCCGAGTCATCGTCTATGATGAAGACCTGATGGTCATCGGCCTGGGCGGGCGCAACAGCAGGAGTCACGACGGGAGCCGCAGCGGCAGCTGAATGCAAGACGCCAGGGCGGCGCGAGGCGCGGTTCATGTGCTGGCGCATGTAGTAGCCAGGGGACATGAGGCGGTGGAAGGCCGGGGACACCACGCGTCGAGTACTTACAGGAACACCTAGCAGCTCTTGTGCAGTGGTGATGGTGTCTCGAGGGCTTGTTCTAGGGGGACGACCAGGAATAAAGGTCTGCCCATAATTGGCATCAGAGGGACTAGTGTTGGGATGAGCAGTGCCAATGTAACGAGCCGAGGCTAGGATGTCAATAGGGTCAGAGTGTACAATGCCGCGAGCCGGGGTAACCGTGGACTCGACGTTGGAAGGGCCTCGAGCCGAAATGGCGTTGAGCTGGGTGGTTAGAAGACTAGAGCTCTGGGTGGTGGCCGCCTCATGTACAACTGAGCCCGTCTCCGTGGTGTCTGAGCCCACTGGAGAGGAGCCCATCTTGTCACTGTGAATAGTGTTCATCATTGAACTAAGTGTTCATGAAGTGTTGCAAAGAAAAGGAAGAAAACAAGTGTGTGCCAAAGGCAAGCTTGTCTTCAAGGAAGCAAGGTCGGAGTTGAAGAGTGGGTGGAGAGGGTGGTTGAGAGGTAGAAGGAGAGGTGAAGTAAAAAGGTGAAGGGAAGAAGGAAAGAAAAAAAAAAGAATAAGTTATGAGCTTGGTAAACATTATCATTAGGGCAGCAAACTGGGGTTTATTCTTACTGTATCGAGAGGGCTATAGTCGCCGACTATGTCTGTGATCTAAACGATAACGACTTACTCTACTTACGTACCTGCGCGCGTCGTATAAGGATACTTGTCTACCTCGCGGTCAACCGAATCAAAAGTCATAAAATTTCACCAAATTGACATCCGTATGCTACTACAGTGGTTATGTCAAGCTCTAAGTGGATTTAATCAAAGGTAGATTATCTACTTGACCCCTTATGTTTCCTTATACCTGGGTCCTGGGCATCTCTTTGCTACTACGAAGACAGTAATTCATGCTTTAAGTGATTTCTGCCCCCGTATACTAAGACTTAGACTATATCCACATCTAGCAATGTAGAGTAAAGCAGGTTCTTTTTCACTGATTATTTCTTAGATGGTAGATGGCAGTTCAAAAATATCCTATGGACAGTTATTACCCCTATCTTATTCTAAAATCTACAATGGTTGATCTTTGTTCATTTTTGATGTGAACTCATTTTAAGGGGACCAATTCATCTAAACATGTAATATTTAATCTACCTAGGTAAGTAGATATAGGGTGGTATGTCCACTTGATGATATGTATTTCCAGTTTAAGAGTCCGGACCCACAACCGGAGCGGCCCCGGGTGAAGTGGGTCACTCGGTGGAGTCGGTAGTCGTGGGTCGGAGCCCGTAAAGCCAATTCAGTATCACAAGGTCATGTGGCCTAATCACTAATAATTGAAATACCCATAAAATATCCATAATCCCTTAATAACGAGAGATGTTTTGATTCTACCTAGGTGTGTAGGTACTTGGGTACCTAAGCTATTCAGCTGGCCCTCAGAAGGCAATGATCCATATCACTCCAATACATATCGATTCGTAGCTCCAGGTTAAGCTCAACTTTCTCAATTGACGTAGCCTCAAGAAATTATTTACTTTACGTTATCATACCGAGCCACGTGTACTCACACATTGGCCAAATTCATCCTATCTCTATTATACAGATGACGCATTCAGAATATTTTTCCATACACAACTCCCGTCAGGCTTGGCACCAGCTGCAACTCCTTTAATCACCAGCTGGCGGGTCGCATCACCAATCTGGCTATTTAGCCTCTCATTTCAAGTTCAAATTCTACAACACCATATGATTTTCGTATAATATACTTAGGCTAAAAATGTTTTTCAATAAGTTATTATTATAATTCTATGTTATTTGAAACTTTAAAAGTATAGGTTTAATAACAATAATTAATTAAAGGAAAAGGTTTATTTTTAGTTTAAACACCAACTGGCAATACAGCTAACACCTAAGCTGTCAGGTGTGCGCCAAACCTGCCAAGGGCTGGTATGGAAAAATATTCTGAATGCGTCATCTGTAGAGAAGCCCCATCACATTAGTCCAAGGAGAGGAGAAACGATGAAGCTATACCTACATAACGATTGCATCCTCACATTGCCTCCGAAGCCGACGGAACACCCGCAGCTTATCATAACGAAATATCATTCTGCCCGCGTCAAAACCCTAGCGCCAAATCAACCTTATCTCGAATCTGGTCTGTACGAAGGATTAGTTACTGCTCGCATTCTCATTCGAGACGATAAGGACACGGGTTTACCTCTCATTCCACCCAAGGCTTCAAAGGCCGTCGCATAGTTCTCAAGTGTCACTAATATGGATACTAGCCCTTGTTGAAGACGATCGCGGAGATTATCCACGAGAGGCCCAGCTTCGCCGTTCGAGGTTGGGTACAACGTCTCTGTTCTATCTTTGACCATGAGCAACGCATAACTACACTGCATCGCGCAGCAGGCGAAAGATGGCATTGTCCGTGGTGTGATCAGCGTGGAAGTCGGCCCTATGTAGCATGGCGCGTCGCAAAGTAAGCCGGTAGGGTTCGGATAGGGCATAGAATCGAATGCCTGGGCGATATTCAAAGCGGACTTCAGACATATCTTTGATGAGTGATGGGTGCTAAACGGGAATGATAAAACTGGTGCCGGCTGCGGGTAGTTAAAGCCACAACAGTCTACGTTAGGCGTAGACCGGTTGGAAAGCGTGGGTGACACAGATCCTCCAGATGGACTCGAGTGAGAGGATGGTGTGCTGCCCATGGTAGTGCAGCATGCTTGAAGTTGGACTACGTCTGGGCTATCAACCATCCCCTTCTCGTTTGTGCTCTTCAAATCGCAATGCTTCCCTGAAAACACAGCAAGATCGAAGAAAGCGCAATACCGATGGACTTTAATCCGAGCACTGCACGTGGACGTTAGTTTATGATAGGTCCATACCTCTAATGCGGGCAATACCTATTCAGCTTAATTCGCGAAATACAACGTAACGATTGCGAGAGTACGGATTCCATCCGATCGACTGGCTGCGTTAATGGGCAATCTAATGCCCATGTTTCGGATTTGGCGATCAAAGGTTCTAGCACGCGTTCTAGCTCTTTCATCCTATTGAATATACGAGTCATATCCGATTGCTCCTTTCTAGCCTTGTTGAAATCGATAACGAATTGGGTAGCCGCTACAATAGCTTGTTGAGCTTGAACGAATAAGGGCCATGCCTATCCACGGTTAGATGAGAAGTTGAGCGCGCAAGTCGGGGGTCATACATCTGGGTCGGCCTTAATGGCGGGATACTTGGCAGTGAAGCTAGACGAGAAGACGTCGAGAGCGGGGGCCTAGCAAATATTAGCGAACAACCAAGTCGCTCCTTTAGATAATTAAGTAGGTAGGGGACGTACTGCGTTGCTAACGATTGATCCCTGGCAGACACAAATATACGTCATCCACCACGCGCGACGTCGCGCCTCCGAATATTCATCTTCAACGTCGTTACGAGTGTGGAGATTCAAGGACATGGCAGACATTAAAGCAGCCCCAACCCTGGCCCGCATCTTCTTCAAGTTCCCACGCTGAGCATATTCGTAGACGCTGAGAAGATCAAGGGCAATGACGCTTTCTATCTCTAGAGGGACCTGTGAGTGGAACTTTTCTCGGAAGATCTCTTCATCGGAGTCATCCAGAGCTTTCGGTGGTTCAACGGAGGATTCCGGCCTTTCCGTCTCGGTTTCAATGCTCTCCAATGCTGACTTAGCGAGAAATTGCGAGTATGCTCGTCTCCAGCGGATTGAGTCTTGTTCCAGCGGGCTGGGATCCTGAGGGCACGGTATGAGAGACAGGATCGCGGAGATTGCCAAAGCGATAGCTGAAGATGGTTCCTCAAACTTAGCCCTTTCGTTTTCGAAGAGAGGCAAGACTTGATCAAGGACCGGCGCCGCTTCTGGTGGCGGTAAGATAGGGAGATAAGGATGGATCCATATATAATACGCATTCAATCTAAGGGTCGGTCAGTCGAGATGTGGGAAAGTTACCAAAACACCTTACATAGCCCGATCATTGCCTCCATAAGTCCTAACCATCGGGACCCTGGTGTTGGGGATGGTATCTGCCAGAGCATCTTGGAATAAATTGTCGTAGATAGCATCGCTATCTCTCCAGATATCAGCCAGGGGCTTGAGGCCAGCGCCGGGATCTATGTAGTTCTCGATGAGAAGCGCTACACCTTGATCAGCATTTGGTATGCTTCTGACCGGATGGTAACCTAATAGGAACTCACTATCCTGAGGAATGTCTTCCTGTTGAGTAGGAAGTGAGATGGCCAGATCTTGATAATCTGACATCGGCCGGACCTTCTTGCGAATGCGAGGCCCTCCTCGTCTACTAGGTTTATAAACGCATTCGCGATCCTTTGTCAGGCACTAAGAGAATTGGACTAGTTAGAAACTCTTCACTCCACTCTTCCATGTTTTTCTTTTTCTTTTCTTTTTCTTATTCTTATTCTTCTCCCTACTTTTTCTCCGTCCTTTCTTTTTAGATGCTAAGGAGATACGAACTAGGAAAAGTAGCATCAGGTTAAGCGTACACTTGCGCATGGATTCTCGCCATTACATCTCGTCCTCGATGCGCGGCTTCAATAGGGAGTTAGCCCATGTGGTCTGAAGAACGTTGGTAGACTAGGGGGGGGGGGGGGGGGGTGGAGGCGCGAAGGTGCAAATGGCGCACGCAATGTTTGGCGTTGCGACGTACCAGGATAGACAAGCGTTCTTGACGGGAGGAATCGCAAATTTCTTCCTAGGCGCGGGCGCCTGACTGGTCAATCTCTGAGACCCATTCTGGCCATCTCCCTCAGACATCGTCATTGTTTTTCCGGGCTAACCCAAGTTGTTCTCTATATATAGGTAAAGGACCCGTTTGGCAGTTAGGTAATTGAATCTAGAAATCAAGGTAGAAATAGGGCATAGTAAGTCCGCGGGTGGCCTTTTTGGTAACGAGTTGGTAGTGGAGATTGTCAAGGGAGGAAGTGAGTGAGCTCATCCGATTGACCGGATCATGCGGACTCGTCTAGGTACCTATCCCTTCTTAATTCAGCTGGAGAGAGCGGGGTAATGACAAGTCTACTTAAAGAGCTAGGATGAACCCATAGTTTCAATTCTAGGCGACGAGAAGAAAAAGGAAAATCTTCTAGTTTGGGTATGATGCGGTTCCGACGGGGGGTTTATGAAGGAGGGCGTGGCGTCGAATTGGTTGGCAGCCAACTCAGCCAGTTTCGCTAGCCAGTGGACAGTGGACAGGACAAGCTGGGGTATCATTGGTATCATGAGACATTTGCATGGGCTACATGGGCTACATGGGCTACATGGGCTACATGGGCTACATGAGCAAGCATGGTCAGTTCCCGATAAGATCTATCATCTTTTTTTTTCTTTTTTTAAAAAATGTAAAGGAGGGTGGCAGTGCCACCGTGGTGGCTCTTCGGTGCTCAGGTAGCCCCCCCCTTTGGTGGCCCCTTGGTAGCCCTTACAGTTCTCGGTGGCTCTCCTTAGGCTGCTTAGATTGTAGATTGTAAGAACCTGCAGATAATATCCGTTAGCGCCTCTACTATCCATCGTACCGGATTACTAACTCTTGCTAACAAATGCATCGAGGGTTTAAGTCCGGCCCGTTCCGCTTAGATGACCGATTTGTAGCCACGCAATCAATTCCTTCATGTTGATCGTTGCTAAGATGTGTATCATATCTATTATATGTATCGTTGTATTCAGCCCCTTTCGCCGACCAACTTTTCCCGATTTCTCACTTGCTGCAGATACTATTTCCGGTTCTCTTCCGCATCCGAGAACCATCCCCTTTCGATGAGATTTCCCCCTACGAGAAAGCCACGAACCCCTTTTATTGGATAATCCAAAACACGTCATTTCTGACAGTTCTCGTATGTTTTTGCGGATATAAAGAATCAATTCGAAAAATCAATGTAAGCGCGGCGACATGGGAGTCGATGATTTCCGCGGTGGCGCTCATACCACTCATTCATCCATTCATTCACTCTTGTCCGTTATCTTAATGATAACCTAGCCAAAAGGGGGCAATGATAGAACCGATCAGAAAGACCAATAGATATTAGGAGAATAATAAGAGAATATTATATATTATGAGCGTAAAAAGGTACGGATTGCGCTCTGATCGTCGCGAGGTTTGACTCGGGTTTCTTCATTTGTCTATTAGGTAACTAGAATGAAACGTTGAGCAATACAGCAACCTATCCCCAGTATTTCCATATATACTTACCTAAGGTAAGTAAGTTGAAGCTGCATGATCTATGTACATCGCGCAATGCTACATACTACTCCTATTGACTCCTCCAGCGACAGAACGAAATCGCCAAGGCTTAGGCGAAGAACGCGGCTCCTCGAAACCCAAAATAATCATTCCCTGGCAGAGAAAAACCACTCAAATATGACTTTAACTCTTACTCTTGCTGGCGACATCGGAAGAGTCGACAGTCTCCGCCTCGGAGTGGGTAAATGAAAACTGACGATGAATCCTGCAAGTTACCTAATAGGTCGACTTGAGGGCCAAGGACAGGAACGATGTTCATGCGCATACATTGCATCGCTGTTCATAATTCCCTCTAGAAGTCTCTTCGGGAATCGCCTCCCCGGACAGACGATGTATTCCATGGGTCAACACTTGACAGAGGACTCACAGGTTGTATGGGACCAACATAATCCGTAGACGCAGGACTAACCCCTCTCGGGTCTCCATACTGTGGATGTCCACCGGCGTTTGTCTGAGTTCTTCGAAGGTGCCCGCCCGTCGTCTCGATCGATCCAGCATACGGCGTTGAATGTGTAGCCGACCTATGCGGCGTCGCAGGCGTTCGAAATGCGGATGCTGGGGTTCCCGCCTGTTGAGCTACGAGGAATTCCTGCAGCTCCATGTCGGATAATGCAGGCCCTCTACGAGTCGGCTGCGGACATACGATAGATGGAGTTGCGGGGGCCGCGTTTACGGCCAGACCTGGGTGCTTGCTGCCGGTTAGCACCCCGCCCCCTTGGGCCGATGGCCATATTGCCCTCTCCTGAGATCCATCCATAGATTGATATGGGTCTGGGATGACAGCCTTTTTTATTCCGAATAGTCGAGGCAGCATCTTGTGAAAGGCGGGGGTCACCGCCAACAAGAATGTCTGTATCCAAAGGACCATCGAGGCTTCAACAGCCATCATTCCTAAATTAAACGTCTTCTCCTTAGAATCTGGCGGTGAAGAGACAGAGCTTGCGGCAAGCAGCACGATCCAAGCTATAGTAAGTAGAACCTCGATGATCGCTAGCCATATTGTCCAGCGGTGCCTCAAATAAAGTGCGAGGATGCTGAAGATACAGGAAAGGGTGCCGGCGACACTCGCTAGGAGAGTGAGCCATAGCGCAGGGGCTGACAACGTGAATACGTAAAGTATTAATGTCATGGCACCGGAGAAAAATTGGGACGAGCGGAGGATCGTGATGAGAGTATTGCTGTCGTAACCTGATGGGTTGCTTTTGCCATTGACAGTCGAGTCGATGGTCCAAGCCGTATCTCTGGGGCCTTTGAACCAACCGTCCCTTGCCCTCAGGTCATAAAAACATCCCCTCATCCGGCTTGTTTTTGGTGTTCGGTGTAGAGGGTTCATAGCGAATGGCGAACGGCGGCGCTCGATTGTTGCTGGTTGCTACAACGGCGCATACTAATAGTCGGTAGTGCTGAGTGACAATCTAGAAGTTCAAGAAATCTCTATTGAGGAATTTTATTCAAGAGCTTTGGATTTTATGACATTTTGATGCCCATTTCTGACTTACAAGCAAACACAATTACACCCACGTGTTGTGGACAGTTACACGGCTGTTTGATTCACTTAGCTACAACATTACTGAAGAATGCCTGATGTACAAAGTCAGTGTCATGATTCATAACTAGTAAATCTAGTAATATCGCAGGAAGAATTAAACCATAGTCATCAATTGTGAGTGTATACTATAGTACCTAGGTAGTTATAGTTGTTTCTGTAAATGACGTTTTCGACAACAGTCACAGTTTCGTCGCGACTTTAGATGAGGTATTGCATCACTGGTAGGTATAGTATTAACAGCACATGTCCCAACTTGATTGCTTCGTGTAGATCTGCTATATTTTTCTTTAAAAATTGCTTGGTTTGGTGATAACTATTTAGTATTATTTAATAGTTTTGGACGGTTCTGGGTGATCTGTTCGCGTTTAGCTGATAGCTTTGCGGTAGACCTGAATTACCTCGTTGATAACATATTTACGTCCTGAGACGTGATATCTTGTCGCAAACTCCGAGCTCAAAGCTGGTGTCGCGAATCGGTACTCATGTGTAGAGACATTTTTTTATCCCCTAAAATACAATCTCGAAAACCGACAGTCAGGCAGCCTAACAAATCTCGTAAAGATTGAATCTTGTAGTCGAGATACTCTAACATCGTCACGAGTGAATATAAATTGTTATAGTCTTCGTCAAGGTGATTCCTAATCTCCTGCAATATCTTTGCTTAGCTTTGTCATTGTCTAGGTAAGTAAGTAAATTAGATTTTATGTCTCCCCCTGAAGCTCCCCAGAGACGTCACCCCGAGGAGTAAACACAAGATAGGGGCCATCATGTTGTCCAGCAATAACATCATAAAGCTGATACTCGTCAATACGATCCCTTCCAGCCCCCATTTCTGAGCTTCCGCCCCCGATGTGACCTAGTTCCCCTGGTGCAGGTTTGAAATCAAAGTACCACATGGTCTTAGCGATGACTAAGCTACTCTCTAAGTAAGCCATAGGTTTACCCGCACATCCACGATCACCTATGGAAAATGGACTGAACGCCTCATTCATGATCTTCCTTTCTCTTTCTGGTGTTTCCGAAGCTAGCCACCTTTCAGGCTTGAAGCTATAGGGGTCAGGGAAATAGTCCTCGTTGTGGTGAATGGTGTACATGTTCACACCGATTTGTGTCCCGGCGGGAACAACATAGCCGTCGATGACCAAGGGTGTATTACCAATTTCCGGAGATGCTTCTCGCCAAAGTGTGCCTGGGACCGGAGGGGAAATACGCATTGTTTCATCGATACAAGCACGAAGGTACAGGCAGCTCGATAGCTGTGGTCCTGCTCGGATATCGGATGCGCTATTGAATGTGGAACGAAGTTCATCTATCAATTTTTGATAACACCTTCCGTTCCTTGACAAATAAAAGAACAAGGAGCATATGGCCGCCGAAGTTGAAAAGGCACCTGTAGCATGTAAGATTTAGCAAAAAGTAGCTTATAACTAAACATATAGTCTGTTAGTATCGCACCTGCAGGGAAGAATGCTATGACTTCAGACCAAATCTCACTCATCCGGATGGTCTCCCCTTGGCTGCTAGCTTCGGTGGCGATTGAGTAAAGGTCATGTCTAATATGTTTGTCCTCGGACGAGCGAGTCACAATCATCTTTTCTAGTAGACGCTTCCATCTCTCGCGCATATCGTTTGTGACATATTTTAGAAGAGAGAAGACTCGAAACTGGTGCAGCCGATACTGCTGCATGCGTACATTAGCAAGGTGATTCGCACGGAACATCCCATCAACCATCCACCGGTGCTCGAGGTCAGTTTGAAGCCGTAAAGGAAACCCTAAGCTTAGCAACGCAATGATGTCGCATGCTAGAAACCCTACGTTATCTGTAATATTAATAGGCTTCCCGTCTTTGGAAGATGCAAAAACTATCTTCAAAAAAAGGTCGATCTGTTCTAACATGGCGGGTTCAAAAGTTCGCATAGAGCGATCATTGATGGCCTGCCCCACGATCCTTCGCTTGAGACGATGGGAAGGCCTGTCTATGACACTGAACAGATTATAAACACCAGGAGCTTGCATTGTTGCACGGTATACGTGGGATTTGACGACATTATCATCGTTATCATAAATGTCTGCTTCAAGGTTATCAACAGATCATGATAACATTGTTCTTGTACACGTACCCCGAACGGCTCTGGCAGAGTTAAAGAGGAGTTTATTTGGACCGTATCGCATCACAGAACCATACTTCTGATGGTCCTGTTGCATAACCAAATGAAGGTTTTTCCGCAGAGAGAAATATGCACTGTAAGCATCTGATAGCTTAGCAATGGCAGGTCCAGGATAGGATCTTAATGGATGAAGCAGGAGACGGTAGCCGAAAAAGAGCAATATCTTTCGAAAATGCCTTCGTTAGATGATAAAATTCTTCGTCTAGATGCCCAGGATAGTAGGTAGGTACTTACAGATGTTACAAGCAACGAACCACTGTACGTAGCGACGAGACTGAGATCACCAAGTAAAACCATGTTCAAATCCTCTAGATAGGTGCCTAGGCGAGAAATATGAGGGAATGAAAATAGTCCTGGTCTAATTACCTAGATAGATTGGAGACAAAGAGACTTCTGGGTGGAAAAGAGTATCTACCCCTTACTCCTTAGGTAGACATTTTTCATCCCTACCGCCATAATTATGCAGGTTTTGTTGGCTGAAGCAGGCAAGCTCTTTGGTGTAACACATGTGTCATACTAATTGAACCATTTTTATAGTAAAGTTCGCACTGAACCATGATATTAAACTGATGATTATCCTATATTTGTCCAAGGATGCTGACTTTGGATTACCGCCTGATTCGTGTTATCATCAATATATTCCTCGGTGATTATAAAGTCTCTGGTGTAAAGAACCCCTAGGATTAGTTAATACCGCCATCAAACCATTCTCGAACTGTTTTGAAGTTTCTAGGCTTTACATCAACCTGTGGAACTCCGTTCTCATCAATTTTTCGGTAATGGTTATGTGGTTGTAATGCTGCATAATGATCTTGTATTGAATCTTGTTCAAAAGGTGTTAAATAGCACGTGGTTATATTAGGTTCGGATCGGGGTAGTTTAAGATCAAGCTTATTTTGCCCCACCTATCAGCCTGATACTTATTTTAAGTAGGTACGTACCTACCTACCTAAGGTTAAAAAGTCGCGAATTATATGTAAATGAAATGCCATGTTTTTAAATGTAACTTATACAGCAGGGGAATGGGCTAAATGAGAGAGCTTGGTAATTAAGAGCTCAAAAATATAATAAAGAAAATGAGAAAATGAGTTGCTAGATAGTTAGGTAATAAATTGTTGTACGACGGGAATTTAAGAAAGACCGCAATTAGCCGCCCCCGTTTTTATAAGAGGCTGGATATAGGAATAATTCTGTTCGAAAGAGCGAGATTACTCCGATTATTGCCGTGAATCCCTCTGAATCCCCAATCCCTGACGCCATTCTCGCATGTGCAAATAAACCATTAAATTCATGCATCTTACTAAACGGAAACAAAAAGAAGCAATTGCCATTCTTGCCGTCGTGGTATTCATATAATCCCCATTGCGACTATGTCACACATGCTACCCTAATCTTTTAGATCCCCTACTTATATTATTGACGTATGATGTACGAAGACCCCTCGGTATATTGTCTTTTATAAGAAGGACCCATTGACGAGAATGCGCCGTTATTTTCCTCACACCCCTCCTGTGCGACCTACCTCCGCGCGAGCTATCGTGGGACTCGAGAGAAGGCACCACATATGTACACAATGTCTATTATTGGCAAGAGCTGTCGAGAGGCAACAAAATGTTACTACATTTTCAATAGCAAACCGTAGTCTCTCGTCTATCGTCCCGAGAAGACCCACTTTCTCGCCAACCGGATTCAGACAGTTGGCAACTGTTGCGACAGACGATGTAAAGAAAGGTAAGGATTCCGATATTCTCTTTACATCGCAACATACTAGGTATCTAAACGTTTGGGAGAAATAGCCGACAACCATGGTCCAATACAAGAATACGACCGGCGAGTCAAGGAAGGGCGCCTTCGAGAGGATCAACACCAGCGCGGGATTATACAGAGCCTCCAGAATCTGCACGAAGACCTAGTCCATTACCGAGCGCGACCGGTTGTTCATCCGAACCTCGACTCCTTAAAACCTACCAAGTCACTTTTCTCTTGGTTTGGACCGAAACCAGGTACTGGAGCCATACAGGAAATTCCAGATGATCTACCGCGGGGTCTATATTTGTATGGTGACGTGGGGAGCGGGAAGACTATGTTGATGGATCTGTTCTACGAAACATTACCAAGCTCTGTTCGGTCGAAGACGAGAATACACTTCCACAATTTCATGCAGGATGTGCACAAGAGGTTGCATCGGATGAAGATGGAGCATGGAAACGACATAGATGCCGTCCCATTCGTGGCGGCGGATATCGCAGAGCAAGGAAATGTACTGTGTTTCGATGAGTTTCAGTGCACCGATGTAGCTGATGCGATGATTCTGCGAAGACTTCTAGAGTCTCTTATGTCTCACGGGGTCGTTCTCGTCACGACCTCGAACCGTCACCCAGACGAACTTTACAAGAACGGAATACAGCGCGAGTCTTTCGTTCCGGCAATCCACCTCCTCAAATCCCGGCTACACGTCATCAATCTTGACTCACCTACTGATTATCGTAAAATCCCGAGACCGCCGTCCGGGGTCTACCATACACCGCTCGACAGCCATGCGGCTTCGCATATAGAAAAGTGGCTCCGTTTTCTAGGCGACCCAGATGACCTAGAGCCTCACTCGGAAACGCAGAAGGTATGGGGCCGCGATCTCTACGTCCCAAGAGTTAGTGGCCGTTGTGCCTGGTTCACCTTCCAAGAATTGATCGGCCGCGCGACGGGTGCCGCCGACTATCTCGAACTAATGCGTTGCTATGACGCGTTTATAATCTCCGATATTCCTGGCATGACCTTCCGAGAACGCGATCTTGCAAGACGGTTCATTACTTTCATAGATGCCGTCTATGAATCACGTGCCAAGCTCGTCCTCACAACAGCCGTTCCCCTGACGGAGCTGTTCATCTCACCACAGGAATTACGGGAATCTTTGAAAAGGGATGGAAAGCCTGTAGATGACGAGGAGGACGAATCCGCTAGCCATGCGATGCAACACATGCTGGAGGATATGAACAGCAACATCGACCAGCTGAAAAGCTCGAGCCTCTTCTCTGGCGATGAGGAACGTTTCGCATTTGCTCGAGCGCTTTCAAGATTGACCGAGATGTCAAGTAAAGAATGGGTTGAACGCGGCATGGGATTAGAACAGTCAGGAGGGAAGAAGGAGAGAGACGGTTGGGCAAAAGCTCGCAGTCGACAAATGGAGGATAGCATGTGAAGCAACACGAAGTAGTTTTTGCTTTTTACTATTGGCATGAGCGGCGTTTTACTTTCCTGGGCTGATGAGTGAGATCAATAGATACATATATAGAGGGGTGGAAAGGTCACGACTTTATGGCTTGGTTGGCTCGATACGATAGAGATTAGCCATGTATCTTGCATTACGTCACGAACAAGATTCTTGGAATACATAGGTCAGGCCACGTTCCTGGACTTATCAGAGCTTGCGGTTCGCATAACACGATATTGCCTTACATTGCGCGTAAAGCAGTACAAGATGCCACGGGGTTAAGCAAGTTAGATATGATTGGAAATGCCACTTGAGGTCGGTAGTAACGTCGATTGTTTGTGCGACTATTCTTCGCATCCTATAGGAGTTTAAGCGACTTGGAGTCTCACATAGAAATGCTCAAATACACACCTCATGTAAGTTTGATCTGGTTACACTGGATTCGTTGAGTTCGTTGATTGTACCGTGCAACCAACGACCTAAGCCTACATGCAAGCCGTTGGCGTTGGCGTTGGCGTCGATTGTCCCAATTTAGCGGTACTACACACACTACAGCCCGTCAGATCGGCCTATTCCGGCGAAATCCCCGCCTAGAAGCTCGACCGAAGAACCATGTCACCGTGTCACGACATGGGAACCGTTGTAAAGTAGCGTTAGGGAGGCGGCCTAGACTCTGTCAGATTTCCTTTTAGTCTTCTCATGTAATTATACCAATGCTAAGAATAGGAATTCGCGCTATCTAAACTTTGAATCCTTATTTGAACGGAACCAGAAAGTCGGGTTCATTTAACTATATATAAGTACACAGGTACCTATGCATGCAGTTATGTACATACATACCTACCTAGATTCGTCCAAAATAATCAGCGTTGCACATAATGTCGGTCAGCGGAAAATACTATGAGGAGTTGATATCTTAAGGGGATAATTTGTAGCGTAGGATTTTGACCGGCGCAAATTTCGATTGGAACAAACTACGCTAAGCGATACCCCCCTGCTTGATCCTTCAAATGGGGAAGACGGACTTCATCAAGTCTTATCATGACATGCATTTGGCTGCCGTGATGACGATAATCACTGTATTTCTACGACCTCGTTGATAAGGTAAGCTGAATAAGATTCTGTGCCGCTGGGTGTCTACGTAAAAAGAATTAGGTATACATCATCTTGTCTAACGGGAACGGTTCTTCAGCGCCAGGTTGTCTTAAATTACCATCATGTGTGGGGATGGGATGGCTTTTCCCGCTGCAGAGCCTCATGGAAAAGGAACTATCTATAATACAGGTATTGTTTCGCTTATCTATCATCTGACCAAGAGCTGCTAAATCTCACAATCAAGTTTTTGATGCATTAAAAGATGTAATAGTTCAAGTTACGCTTGGGAAACGTGACTGACCCAGCTTGCAAACCTGATGTAACTCACCTGCGTAAAGTTCTTGTAATGTAGGTACCTAGGTATATCAGGTAGTACAGGTACTCCTCCCGTCTTACATACCCGACAGTATCTCCAGGGGCTGCATATGTAATGTAGGTGTAAGATATGCTACAGCAGAACGCCTGCAGGGATTCTGCAGCTATCGTGCACCTGATGGCCATTAAAATCGTGTGCATCCATCCATCTATCTATCCACCATCCATCCATCCGTACCTCAAACTAACCATAGGTTATACCTACACGTAGATAATAAGTACATGTATATCAAAAAGAAACGAAATAGCTCACAAGTACCTCTCTAAAATGTTTTCGAGTTTTATGGATCTTGATTGTTAATGGCTAAAGAGCGGCTACTCGTTCAGCGAATCAGGTCAAATAATGTGAAAGGTTTAGATGCTCTAATTACGGAGGATGTATCGGCGTACCTTACCGGGGCATTAGATGGAAGGAGCAGGAATTGGCCAAGGCGCCCAAGGCCCTAACCCACTACGTAGTAAAAGCTACCTTCCCATGTCGGCGTGGGTGGGCATGTGGGGTGCAATCATTTGCGAGAAGGTCGTTCATCCCTTGAAAGTTATTCTAGCCCACCAAATAGGAGATTCCGTCATTCTTTTCGGTGGAGACCAATCAAGTATCCAGTTTTTACTCATCTCGAGTCCTGGTAAATCACGACCCTCCACTTCTTCAAGTTTGCCTTGGCCTTCCACCTTCTAGGGCTCGCCTTCCTTTTCATCACTCCTTTTCATTCTTTTTTACCAACTCCTGGAACACGTTTTGTTTTTTTCTGCCTACCGTAGGACCGAACGGGATGCTGAAAAGAATAGACGTGCGAATCGCTTCAGGATTAGTTTGCGAAGGATAACTTATCTACGCGTCCCGGTCGTTTCTCCCCCATTTCCCGCCGCCAGGATGGGTCGGTTTAAGAATGCATTTTCCTTGATACCTTCTATTCGTATCCCGGGATCTGGATCCAAAGTTGTGTACGAAGAGTTGCCTTCTCATGACATGAGCCATGCCAGTTCACCGCTCGACGAGTCGCCTATATTAATGGATTCTCGGCACAAAGGACCATCCACACCCCGTCGCCGATTAGGACCATTATTCCGAACTTCACCTAAGAGATTGGTCATCATCACACTCGCTGTTTTCTTTACACTCATTTTAATTGCTGGAGGAAGCTTTCGAGCGCGTCGCTATTATACCGAGAAGGATAAAGCCGATGAGAGAATCCCCTATCACTGGGAAGCATATAACAGGTAAGATATTATACCCATCATGTGTCGAAAAAGTGAAACATGTGACGTCGATGGCTCTAACACGTGGTTTGTAGATTGAATGGTTTCTACAATGGCGTTCGCTCGCTTGTGAATTACACAGACTGGGTTCCGGAACAACAAGCAGCACCAAAGACCAAGATCAAGATCCATAAGGCTCCTCCTTTCGATCCGGTTGTTGTTAACCCTTATCCTTTTGAGTCCAAGGAGTATCTCAATGTTCACCAATCCCCTAAGAGATGCTATGTAGATGACAACGAAGAGTTTGAAGCACCCGATGTTTTCGCCTATCCTGGAATCCCTGCTGGTATGACAGCCCCATACTGGGGATCGTATGAGAATCTTGGAATTGCGCCGGATAGGTGTTGGGAACGGTTCGGTCGTTTTGGACCGTATGGTTATAGCTACAACCCCGCCGAAGGTGGACTCGGACTCTCGAACAACTCGGCGCATGCGGGAGCTGAGAAGGTTCAGGAGATGTTTACCAAGATCGATTACCGTGGGGTGAACTGGGGTGAAGCGCAGAAGAGGTGCTTCGTGAAAAACAAGCATCGATTTAATCCCCATTCAGCACATGCCGACGGTACATTGGAACAGAAAGTCAAGCGCTCAGCCTACGTATTGCGCACCTGGACAGGATACCAATACACAGACATCCAGCTCTTATCTCTGCGAGCTATGATTAACGAGTTGTCTTTGAAATCAGGTGGGGAGTACGACGTTCATCTCCTAGTACACGTGAAGGACGATTCGATACCGATCTGGGCATCCGAAGATATTTACACCCAGACACTCAAGGCAAACGTACCAGAAGAGTTCTGGGACATTACAACATTATGGTCGGAACAGCAAATGCGAACCTACTACCCTGGCCCATTCCGTGCAGAAGACAATGTTGAGAATCATTCCAAGTCTGATATCCACGGTGTTTACCGAAGTGCACACTTCGCCTTGCAGTGGTTTGCTCAGCAGCACCAGGAATACGACTTCTTTTGGAACTGGGAGATGGATATAAGATATACCGGTCACTACTACGAGTTCCACAATGGCGTTTCGAACTGGGCGGCTGAACAGCCACGAAAGCTGCTATGGGAGAGGAGTTCGCGATTTTGGATACCCGGCGCTCATGGCCCCTGGACCAAGTTCTCCCAGCTCGTCGAACATGAGACCGCAGAAAGAAATGAGAAGCCGGTTTGGGGACCAGTGGAATTTCCTACTGGAGGTTATAAAAAACTTCCGTCTCCCGAAAAGAATACGCCGCCGACGAAGATCGAGGACGACCACTACGAATGGGGTGTTGGTGAAGATGCAGACCTAATTGTGTTTGATCCGCTATTTGACGCGGCAAATACCAATTGGGTCTTCCGCAACGATGTATCTGGGTATAACACGTCAGTTGAAACGCCACCTCGCCGAGCAGCCATCATTACAGTTGCGCGACTGTCTAGAGAATTACTCAACACCATGCACGAGGAAACATACCGTTTACATCACACCATGTTCCCAGAGATGTGGCCGCCGAGTGTTGCACTCCATCACGGATTCAAAGCCGTCTACGCTCCACATCCAGTCTATTTCGACCGAAAATGGCCGTTGGATACCATGGACAAGACCTTCAACTACCCGTCCGCGCCGCACGAAAGCCCCTTCGGTTGGGGCGAGCACAATATGCAAGGTGGTAGTTTCTACTACAATGCAGGCTTCAGTGGTGCTCTCTGGCGACGATGGCTAGGAGCAAAGGAGAACGGCGAGGGCGGCAAGAAAACTGAGCAGTCCAAATCAGACCGCATGTGTCTCCGAGGAATGCTGTTCCATCCTATCAAATCCGAGAGTGTCGAATAAGGTGTCATTAGCAATTGTCATTGTCTGATTTTGGCGTATGTGGCGTTTAAGGGGGGATGCCGAGCATAGGGCGTCCGGGTTTACGCGCAAGCATTTAGACATTTGCAGAGATGGCGTTTCGTTTTCTATTCAGGGCATCATCCGGCATTCGAGACTACGGTCTTCTCTTCGCATCGTATTGCAGGGTTTTGATACCCTTCCATCTGTGGACGACACCTTTTTCTATTCTTCTTTTGCCCTATTAATGAGATCAAATATACGCAGCCGCCAGGATCGTTGAGATTACCTAGGAGGCCATGCTGACGATGGAGTAACGAGGCTCACATGAAACGTCAGGTCAGTGAGTCAACGCGAGGTTGCACACTCATGTGTATAGTCAATAAGCCTCGACAACCAAATGTTTAATACCACAAATAATGATGTCTCGATGTGTTTTTTGCTATGTGATTGAGAAGTACTTCTTAACTTGTTGCTTGCCATTTAATATATGGTAGCGATGGTGCTATAAATATGCTATGCTCTTTTCATTGGAACAAAACCGTGTTTGGCATTGTATATCCCAAGAGCCTATAGTTTATGGAATATGGATGTCAGGTCAATGCCACTCGTATAACTTTGGTTTATGATATATTGGAAGCGGTCAGCGCCAAACACCTGGAGGAGATATGATTATGTAAGTCGACTGTGTCTCTGATTATCTAATAAGAGTAGGCAGGTACGTACCAGGTACCTATTAGATGAATTACGTCATTTCAATCACTGATAACATTGATGGCCTGTGCTCAAGACAAGGATAGCCAGGAGTGTTACCTAAAGTGCATCAGCTTCCTGATTGGAGATTGGTCAGCTGTCACCTGTTGCTGTTCCAACTCCCGCATGACCCAGCAAGACATTCAGGAACATCTCCCTGAGTTGTCATCAATTCTATTCTGTCCTGTTACTTTTGAAAGTGCATTTCATTTCCATAGCATCCCAGCAATCGATCTAGTTATCCATCCTAATCGTTGAACAAATATCGGTTCGTCACCATGAAGGCGTCCCTTATCTCACTTCTCCTGCCAGCGGCAGCTAGTGCTCGTTTCATCGAAGCAAATGAAGTCAACCGCATTCTCCCTTACACGGGTGCGCTGCTAGAAAAGGTGGAAGCTTCAGAACGATACCTCATCGAGCTGTCTCCGGGTAAGACGGCATGGGTAACTGAAGAGGAGAAGTGGGAGCTACGCCGTGTATGTGTTACCCCAACTCCTAATTCTAATGCGCTCTCCTACCTTAGGGACGTATGGTAAAAACAGGATGACTAATGCAGCTACTACAGGAAGGGCTTAATTTCATGGACATTACCGAAAATGGCGACCTCGGCGCGTTACGTACTGCTTCGAAATGGACACCGATTTTTCCCGAGAAAGTGCAGCTCCAATCCGATATCCATCCTCTCATCTCGACTTTATCGAAGGATCTGTTGAAGGAGCATCTCGAGAAATTCTCGAGCTTCCACACGCGATACTATAAGTCGGATTACGGCCGCCAGTCTTCTGAGTGGCTGTTAAAGACGGTGCAAGATACGATTAAGGAGGCCGGCGCTGATAAGTACGGAGTTAAGGCTGAACACTTCACGCACTCGTGGGGTCAGAACTCGGTCATCGCGACGATTCCCGGTCAGTCAAACTCGACTGTCGTTATCGGCGCCCACCAAGATTCGATCAACCTTTGGTTGCCGTCGGTTCTTCCGGCTCCCGGTGCCGACGATGATGGAAGTGGTACTGTCACGATTCTCGAGGCCTTCCGCGTTCTCCTGTCCTCGGAGAGCGTCATCAAGGGCAATGCCTCGAACACGATCGAGTTCCACTGGTACAGCGCCGAGGAGGGTGGTCTTCTTGGTAGTCAGGCGATTTTCTCGGCTTACGAAAAGCAGAACCGTGATATCAAGGCTATGCTCCAACAAGACATGACCGGCTACGTCCAAGGAACGCTTGATGCAGGAAAGCCCGAGAGCGTCGGTGTGATCACGGACTTTGTTGACCCTAGCTTGACGGCCTTCATCAAGAAGGTCATCGAGGAGTACTGCGAAATCCCCTGGGTCGAGACCAAGTGCGGTTATGCTTGTTCTGATCATGCGTCTGCCTCCAAGGCTGGCTACCCTTCGGCCTTTGTGATCGAGTCAACTTTCGGCGAGTCGGACCAGCATATTCATAGCACCGAGGACTTGATCAAGTACCTGTCTTTCGATCACATGCTTCAGCATGCGCGCATGACTCTTGCGCTCGTCTACGAGTTAGGCTTCACCGATTTCGAGGGGTTGAAGAGCGAGAATGAGATTGGCGAGCTATAAAGCATCCGTGTTTCATCAAATATGCCCATGCAACAATTAGTATTGCTTATCAAGAGCATATAGGAATTATTGGAGTTTTCAAGTGTATTGGGATAATAGTAGATTGGGTCTTTTTGATATACGGCTATCAGATGCCTAGAGCGATTTACAGAATCAATAGGTAGAATTGAATTGAGTTCACTTTGATTCATGGTTGCTCCTTGTTCCTCATGTCTTGGGAAAACTTTCATGAGACATACCTGGGTAGGTACATGAGGCAGGGGAGGCAAGGGGTACCTCTCATCTTGCTAATCTCAGCCGCTTTCAGCACAAAGCCGATTATCCGAGCTGGATATCTCGGAAGAGTCGAGCTTGCGTCATTCTTGCCTCGAACTTACCCAGCTGCAGCTGCTATTAGCTACAAGCCACACCACCCCTGACCATACTAAATCTGACTTACCTAGGTATCCCCAAGTCTTGGCATCATAGGTCGAAAAGTCTTGTTTTAACCTCCAAGGATCATGTCACTCTAGTACTTACCTAGGCAGACCTTAGTTTTTCCACCTACTTATATCTCATGTTACCTGACTTGAATAAATGAAAACTCATTGGAAAATGCGAATTCTTCCAGATCATCACTATAGATTTAGTGCTCAATACATTGAACCCGGATGATTTCGTTCTATTAGTCTTCCTTCACACTTACACATCTCAAAGGATATTCCCGGCGGCAAGTAATCACGTTCAACATGCCCGAGATCCGAAGCTCCTATATGCCGACTGAATCTCCGTATAAGGTTAGCGAGCACGTATATGAATTATGTCATTCATCAGAGAGCATATCGTCTGTTCTAGCTCAGGATCCATCTTTGACCCCCAGCGATGCATGGAAGAAGGTGATTGGTCATCATGGTCATAGGCCTAAGAGTCCTAAGAGTCCGAAGAGTCCCAAGGGGGACATTCGCGATATTGGGCAAGGGTATATTGACCCTCAGGAAATAGAGAGGGCTCGAAATTGTGGGAAATGGGGATCACAAGAGCCTAGCGATTTGTTCATCAGAGTCAGTTTCGCGATGCCCTTCTTATTTAACCCACAGCAAGCTAACATAATCAAAGATGTACCATGATGCTCTTTGTACACTGAACGATGACCTATCAAGCGGCATGACGAGCCTATCCCTAATGGGTAGCAGCGGGACCATGCCGTTGACTATTACTTCTGTGTAAGTAATCGCACATCATATATACCTACTTTTCATAAACGAATCCTGACTTTGAACTAAGTGTTCCTGACATCGCGAGACATATGTCCAACCTGATCGTCCGCGCTGAAAAAGAAGTGTTTCTCGCAACCAACTATTGGGCGAATGGCGTGGCGTCCAAATACATCACGAATGCGATAAAGGAGCTGTCGCGCCGCGCTGGCGAACGGGGGGTTAAGATCGTGATGAAGATCATCTACGACCGTGGGAGTCCAAAACAGCTCTTAGATCCACATTACACGGTTCCTGAGAGCGAGTACACCGGCAATTCTGTTGCGATACCTGCTTCACACGAGATCCCCAACATTGATCTACAGGTTATCAACTACCATCGCCCTCTTTTAGGCACGTTCCACGCCAAGTACATGATCGTAGACCGCAGGGTCGCCGTCTTGCAAAGCAACAATATCCAGGACAACGACAACATGGAGATGATGGTGCAACTTGAGGGCCCAATCGTCGACTCCATGTACGATATGGCGCTTTTGAGCTGGCACAAGAAACTCGAGCCGCCGCTGCCGAATATCAATTCTCCAGCAGCTGAGAGCGGGAGCGGGAGTTTTGATGCTAGTCATGCTGCCATTTTCAGTTCGGAAGGAACTATCAAGGGCCACGTCGCGGTTGTTGATCCAAATAAGTTACCGAGTGGCAATGGTAAAGGTTTGGAAACAATTGAGAGAAGACAGCCATGGGAAGTGATAAACCTTCCTAACGGGCCGAATAACTCGTCTCCCCTGGAAGGCGATATCATAGGATCTAGTAGTCATCAAAACAAGACTATCCAAGTGGAACATGAACCTGAGATAATACAGTCTGTCTTATCGCCGGCAACATTCCCGGAACATACTGCAGAGGACCCTCACTATGACATAAACCTCGCGGGAGAGATTCAGCGCGTGCAGGCTTCCATAAGTCTAAAGCCAGGCGAGACGCAAATGCAGGCAATAACGCGCCACCTCAACCACACGGTGAACGAAGGATTTGAGGGAAATGCCCCCGATTGTGACCCGCGAGACGAGATGACCCCTTACATGCCTCACCCGTCGCACGAACCCTTCCCGATAGCCCTTGTGTGCCGGCCACCCTACGGTCCACCGAATCATGCCTCCGTGTCGAACCCGCAGAACGCGGCATGGTTATCGGCTCTAAGGAATGCGCAGAGGAACGTCTTTATCCAAACACCAACACTGAATGCCGAGCCCTTGATCCCGGCTATCGTGGAGGCTTGCGAGCGTGAAGTCGACGTGTACTGCTACGTCTGCCTTGGATACAATGACTCGGTGAGTAATATCTGGTTTCTTACCCTTACTTCATAATACCCTAGCACACACATTGACTAACCCGCACTCTGCAGGGCGAAATGCTCCCTATGCAAGGCGGCCACAACGAGGCCATCGCGCACAACCTTTACACTAACCTCCTCTCCCCCGCCGCGAAGCAGCGCCTCCACTGGCACTGGTACGTCGCCAAAGACCAGACCGGGCCCATCACCCAGACCAAGAAGCGCCGCAGCTGCCACATCAAGCTGCTCATCGCGGACGAGCACGTCGGCATCGTCGGCAACGGCAACCAGGACACCCAGAGCTGGTTCCACTCCCAGGAGATCAACGTGATGATCGACAGCCCGCAGATCTGCCGCGCGTGGATCGAGGCGCTGCGGCGCAACCAGAACACCCACCTGTACGGGAGGGTGGCCGAACACGACGGCGTGTGGAGGGACGCGGAGGGCAGGGAGTCGAGTGGCGCGACGGGGGTTGATGCTGGCAGGTTTAGCTGGGCGAAGGGCTTGTTGGGCGCGGTGAAGAGGGTTCAGGGGACTGGTGGGTTTTAGAGATAATGTTGGTGTTTGGGTTTGGGGTTTAAAAGGGATAATGGGGTAAAGGGGTAGGCTGATGGGTGTATTTATTATATATGTACGGTTGGGATGGTAGTATTGGCGCGGGTTTAGTATAGGGTTCGGGTTTATATTTTTAGTGTGTTGTGTCTTGGGTATTATGGGATTCATAAATTGGAAGTGTTTCATGTTGTCTTACCAGTCTTATCTCTTTGTGTCTGATATTGCTCCCCGCAGGCCAAACCATGATCAAGACAAGAGTGCCGGGATCTAGGGAAAGAATTGGAAAAATCCGGGGGGACAAACGGTTCATTACAGAATTGGCTTGACCCACTTATATACCTACAGTGGCAGAGTAGGAACCCCTGAGAATGGCCCCCGACAGCAATTAACTGTAGAGTCCTGACATACTACATTTGTGCAATCAAATCCCATCTCAAATGTTTTTATCTAACTGTGAAAATGAAACTTATGAGCATCTATGGATGCAAAAATCACTCACAGATTGCAAGTGTTCGTCCTTGGCACTTGATCTAAGATCTATGAGAGATCTATAGATCTACAGGGGTATATATAGTGGAGTTACATGGGTATATTATGGGGGTATCCAAGCTGCTGGGACGCTAATTGCTCATTATTATGTCCCGCTGCAGTGAATAGGATGATAAGTGAAAATACCGTGGCGGAATACCATGGTCTTGAACAAAAACGAGAGGGAAATTGAAAGAATTAGCGACGTGGTCCTAGCAGTATAAGTAAAGGCTTTTAACTAAAAGAAGGCACTCATACGTCCCCCAAGTGGATGACCTTGGATCTAGTTCACCATATATCTTCCACAACTAGCACATGCAATAACGGCATTATCGGTGTCGATGCTGGGAACTCGTTCGAGGTATTCCAAACATTCTACTACTTAAATCATTATACAAGATTCTTTTATACGTACCTCTACTATAGGCTTATAGTCTCCGGTTGCGATACTCATAACTCAGCGCTGCCTCCATAGTTGATTGTCATTTCTACATGTAATAGATAGTTATCATAAGAGCAATGTCTGAGTGAACTAGGAAATGTAAATTTCAAGTTGTACCTACCTAGTAATTACATTGACTTATGTAGGTACGTACTACGCATCGCACTACTTGAATTACGTAATCATATCAGATCTCAGATCCATTCCTTGGCATCCAGTCAGCGACCCTTCCAATCAAGATCTAGAACTCTCCAAGTCTCTCCGATTTCGGGGAAAAGCTTAGAAAACTATTGCTTCTAACTGGATGGATAACTCACCGTGTAACAGGTAACAAGCCAGGTAAGCTATCAATGTACGTTGATGCGTCCATCACATTAGATATCTCTCTTTGTAACCTCCCTTACGCGTACAGGAGAGCGAATTAGCCGAATTCACAAGTCTTTCATTTGTCGATACCTAGATGCGAAGTCCCGATGCCTCCTTCAATTTATCCCTCTTATTTTTCGTTTTCGTGATTTCCACTCGCCGGGGAAGATTTGACGAGTAATCCGTGGAAGACCTCGGGGCGTTTGGAGTAACCGCGGTATTTAAATAGATAGAGCCGGTACTGCCGTCGAGAAGCATTCTTCCAGTCATGCCAGCATCGTCAACGTCCTTCATCCCGACCCAGAGCAAAAGTGCCGTCGATATGCCCTCGTCGAAACTTCAGCAGCAACGGAATACGAAGAACTTGGGTCTACGGCTGGGCGCCGACTTGACGAGCGCGGCTTGCGCTGCGTCCATGGTCGCGCCTCTGATCGCTATCATTGACAGGTAAAGCGACCGCCGCCAACCCGACCAGCCTCTCTCTCTCAACAGCACATGCGCTAACTACATCCCCGCCAACGCGTAAAGATCGATAATGGAAAACGCGTCCGGCCGGAACACGCTGTCCAGTAGCCTGAAATCCTCGTTCCGGTTGCTGCTCCTGCGGCCGCACACGATGCTCCTCTCGAAGCCGGCAGCCCTGATCTTCATGCTGTACGGCGGCACGTACCTAACGGCGAACGCGCTCGACACGGCGACGTCGACAGCCCGCAACGAACCCGCCACGCACGTAACGACCGGGACCCCGAAGTTCGCCGCGTCGAGCGCCGCCAACGTCGGCCTGTGCGTGTACAAGGACCAGGTGTTCGTCAAGCTGTTCGGGCCCGGCGGGCCCCCGCGCCCCGTCCCGCTGCCCAGCTACCTGCTCTTCACCGTGCGCGACTGCCTGACCATCTTCGCCTCCTTCAACGTCCCGCCGCTGCTGGGCCCCGTGCTGACGGAGCGCATGGGCCCCGCGCTGCAGAAGACGGTCAGCGGCACCACCGTCGCGCAGTTCGTCGCGCCGGCCGCCGTCCAGCTGTTCTCGACGCCCGTGCACCTGCTCGGTTTGGACATGTACAACCGGCCAGCTGCGGGCGGCGGCGGGGTATCTTGGCGTGATCGGTGGACGCAGGTCCGGAAGAATTGGGCGATCAGTACGGCGGCGAGGATATGTAGGATCGTTCCGGCGTTTGGGTTGGGCGGCACAGTGAATACGAAGGTACGGAGAAATTTGATGGAGAAGTTGGCTTGAAAACGAGCTGCCGGTCTCCTAGGTATAGAGTGAATTTTGGTATGGCGTTACAGGACGATAGTTATACTCGGCGGATATCAAAAGGTGCGGTATAGGTATGGTAAATGACGGGTTCTCAAAATGAAAAAATATCGGCTGGTTTGGGATATAAGAGCAAAGCAATAAGCTCCGGTACGTTACATTGGTGGAAGTTGACTACGACGATTACGATACATTGTATAATATAAATCAAACCAAGCATCCTTTGCTTCATTGGACATTCAATTGCATCTCCGGTATGATCTAAGGTCTGATCTAAAGTAGACCAGCCGTACTCAAGGCCTCGATGATCCTGTCTCCGTCGGTAGGCTTCCGCTGCCTGTTACGATATTCCCCCGTATCGATATAGTTTTCCCAGAACTTGAGCCCTTCAATGCCCTCCTCGCGACAGAGGACGCCTTTCTCTTCAGCCATTTCAAGCTCCTCTTCGGCAACACCGATACTCCATCCGAATCTTTCGGCGGCATCCTGTGCAGTGACGCCACGACCGAACTCCTGCCAATCCCAGGTCACATCTCTATCTGGTGGAATATCATGTAAATCGCGGAGCCACGCCAACAATGCCTTAATTGTAGTTCCGTCTGTCCGATCGCGACTCTGGACAACCATCACCCCGCTCTTGAAAGTACGCAACTGAACTGGCAGTCTCAGTTTACCCCACATCCGAGCAGCCTTTTCAAAGTCATTAGGGCTTACTAGTTCAACGCCTCCGCGAGCACGATTGAACATGGCCCATAGATCTACTAGGCTTACAATGCCGCCAGCTTTCCTGAGTACACCTCTGGCGTCGTCTGTCAAAAACTCGGCAAGATTTCGAGACAATTCGGACAAGTAAAGCGATTCTGATCCTGAGCCGCTTCCACCGCCAACAATATCCTTGGTAGTCACCAGTCCTAGCTGGCTAGCGGACTGGGCGAGCAAGGCGTTTGCTTCGGAGGTAGCTCTTTCGGTGCCGCCGTTGACCTGTCGAGAGAACGACTCTGCAAGTGCTACGATTTGCTTGGCGGAGGCCATCAAAGCCTCAAGGTCCTCAAAGGCATTCCCAATGACTAATTCGTTGTTCTTACGTCTGTCTAGGCCCATCTTCTCTAGCCCGGCGATACCAGCAGTCTTGTTTCGACTGGTTCCTGACCCTGATGTCGATAAGTCAGACCGCACATCACCAGTAGCCCCGTTTGGAACAGGAGGTGCTTCTTGCAAAAGCCATTTCCGTTGAGTCATAGAGTTCTTAAGTCGCTCGTAGAATATCTTGTCCCCTCCACCTCCACCTCGGAAAGATAACTTGACACTCTCGGGGTTCTCTAGGCCGGCGACACTAGCTACGTTAAGTGTAGGCCCCGGCGAGTCTGTTCTCGGTTGACTAGACATTGCTGCCATGGGAACATCGTGAGAGATTAGAGGCGCGCCGCATATCTCACAAGATAGAAGAGAGGGGTGGTTCAAAAAGGTACAACGCGGACACTGAAAGCCGTCTGAGGTTGCTGAATTAGTCCTTCTATCTGGTGATGGAACACCTCCTTCTAGGCCGCCTACATCATTAGCTGCTAGACCCGTACTCTGTGCTCGAGAAGGAAGCGCAAACGGCGACTGGTGCGCAGGGGCAGAAGAGGTCACCTGTCTACTAGTGACATTAGATATAGAAGCTTTAAGGATGTGTGTTAAGGCCGGTTTGATACCGCATGCTAAACATGGTGGTAGCGGCGTATGCGCATTTGCGGTCGTCGGGTCGAAGTTGGACGGGACCGGGTTCGGGAAAGTGCATATCGTACAGATCCATGTCGCCGAGCTAGCCTGAGACGCGCCAGTAGAGGGAGATCGGAATGCGGAATCAGATGCTGGTGAAGGTGAAGAAGCTCCACCATTCCGCGAAGCCGACGATGTCGCTGCCGCCGCTCTAGATTGGAGAGAACCTCGTTTGGCTGGTTTGGGAATGAGAGTTACTTTCGGGGAAGATTTAAGAAATCCCGCCTATTAAGATGTTGATGTTAGTATAGTACATAAACCCAGTTTCTTCGAGAATATGAATCGTACGTAAAACTCGTATCTCTCTACATCTTTCAGATCTAGAGCAACAGAGTGTTTTCTAGGCTCCTGTTTGTCGACGTAGCATATTCGATGCGAAGTTAGATAGACTTGTCCATTTTGTTGGTTGGCTAGTTTGTATTTTCTACCAATGTGAATATAATAAACATGATTAGCAACTAGAGCATATACAACGTCGTCACGAATCGTATATACATGTTTAGCAAACTCACCCCTCATAGAGCCCCACGTTGTCCTGGACGAAGAGAAGTACTTCGTCGGGTAGATAGGACGGCCTGAGGGCGGTAGTGAGGTCGATTTGTTTTAAAAACATTCGTCATATCGTTCAATCTAAGAAAAAGGCAGAATGGTAGGAGGAGTTCCGGATAGACCGAATTATTATTTGTGAACCTGACTGCCTGGTAGGTGCCTACTAGGTAGGTATGGTATGGTAGAAGGGAGGGTTGAATTGATGCAAGCACTTGAGCTGAGATCACCAACCACAGTTCCCGCTTCCAGTAGAAGGTACGTAACATACCCAAGTACCGACGTACCTCTTATCAAATAAACCAGGTACATAGACTGGAAGACCCACAATCTTATCATGCATGAAAGTCAACTGAATTGTGCACTAGGTTTCTCCACCTACAACTTCCACATTCCACATTCTACTTCGGTATGAATGAACGAATGAATAATTCTTCATCTACGAATTCTCACATTTAACAACTCAATTCAATTCCATTCCATTCCCACTACTAGGTAGACACACATCACCCGATTAGCATTGATACGGGAGGTTCCCAGACGATATTATCTACTGGGCCGTCCAAAGCCTCTAGGCTCGTCTGTTCATTAATAGATAGATTCACATCTGGGTAAGTGGATTATCGTTACCTACACTGTACATAGGTACCTATGTACGTATCAGCAGACTTTTACTAATATTTATGCACAGACCACCAAAGCATACCGAAATCCAATAGCCTTGACGCGACTAATTAACGTTTTTAGGTAAGTGAGGCCAACACACAACTGCCCCCCGGGTTCTAATTACTGCACCTGACCGCCAAAATTCCCGCGCTTCTCCCGTCTTTCCTCTTTCTTATTCACACATCCATAACCATCTTCCATCCGTCTCTCGCCACACATTTCCATCTCACAAATTGTGTTGACGTGAATGCCTTTGTTCATTTAACTTTCGAGTCAACAAAACGATAGCTCTATTTTTTTTCTTATACCTCACTTTTCTGAAGAGTCGTTTTCCGTACTAACATTTTGATCTCACCAAGTCGTGCTCCGTTCCGAACACATTACCATCCGGACAACAATGTCTTGGGCATCACCACTGGCGCCTGGCGTCCAAACAACGTCTTACGCTTATCCATCATCGATCAGTAAGTCCTTCATTTTCCAGACTGTAATATTTCCTTTATCGATGCTAACATATTTTCAATAGATACCGCGTATACCGCAGTTCCGGTTCGTCACGGATTTGGTCAATCATACCAAGTTCAACCACAGTATACCTACTCTGCTCCTGCTAATCCCCCGCAATCAACAACTACCATGGCCTCTTCCACCGATCAGCAACAAACCCAACAGCAGAAATTTGACTGGCCAGACTCCGTCCGCAGTTATGTGCAACGATCCTTCCAATCGTCAAACCTCGACCCTAGTGTAACCCGTGCCGAGATGGAAGCCAAGCTGAAGGACACCATTAGATTCACCCAGGATAATGGAACGATGTACACCATGGATTGGGACAGCATGCCTTTGCCACAAGCCATCATCAAACATGAACGCCAACAAGCGTTGAGGGCACCCATCATAGCAGCGGCCGCAGCTGCTCCTGCTGTTGCGAATCCTAAGAAGAGGAAGTCTTCGGATCTTAGCGGACCCGAACCTACTGTACCGTGGCGCGATGCCAAGGTGCTCTCACTCGAAGATCGAATTACCAAACCCGCCATGGATGGCTCTGTACCGGCCAAAAGTAAGTTTCAGAAGAATGCTGAGAAGCGGCAACGCCGCGGTGATGGCGGTTACCAGTCCTCCTATCGATCACCCAGCCCGCCGCCCCCTACAGGACCCATCGTTGGTCTAAACGAGAACTTAGAGAAGAGATATCTACGTCTGACTGCTGCCCCTAAGGCGACGGATGTCCGTCCTGAACGTATTTTGCATCAGACGTTGGACTTACTGAAGAAGAAGTGGCGTAAGGACGGCAACTATAACTACATCTGTGACCAGTTCAAGTCACTTCGCCAGGATCTGACCGTGCAGCGTGTCAGAAATGAGTTTACCGTTTCCGTTTATGAAATCCATGCCAGAATTGCACTAGAGAAGGCGGACCTTGGTGAGTATAATCAGTGCCAGACCCAGCTGCGTGCTCTCTACAAGGCGGGTCTGAAGGGCAATTCTACCGAGTTCAAGGCGTATCGTATCTTGTATTTTATCCATACCGCAAACCGGACGGCGTTGAATGATGCCATTGCAGATCTAACCACAGCAGAGAAAGAAGAGCGACCCATCAAACACGCACTGGACGTACGTTCGGCGTTGGCTTTAGGCAACTATCACAAGTTCTTCCAGTTATACCTTGACGTTCCCAACATGGGAGCATATCTCATGGATATGTTTATCAGGCGTGAACGACTTGCTGCACTTGCGAATATGTGCAAATCGTGAGTATTTATTCCCAGTCATCAGAGAGCTAGACGCTAACTTGACCGCAGATTTAAACCAGATGTTAAGTTACGCTACATTACTGAAGAGCTCGCGTTTGAGTCCGACGCCGAAGCTGCTCAATTCATCATCGATTTCAACGGTCAAGACTTTCTCGAGGAACGGCCAGACTGTATTGTCTTCCTGACCGGGAAAGCTGGAATGCTGTTCGAGTCGGCTAGAACTGAAGCATTCCGTAGAGTCGACCTTAAGGGCCAGATTTAACCTGTCCCACGTTCTCTTCTCTTTTCATACCCCTTGCATTTCTCTCTTCGGCATAACGTTCGTTATTTCTGGTCTCTGTGACTACAACAAGTCACGTTACATCATTCCCCCGTAGACACCCTTTTCAACAGTTCCGAACAACACCATTTCTTGACATTGGCGAGATATGTCTTACGAGATAGACGACTCAGGATATTGAAACTTGGCTCTGCCTGGGTTTGAATCCGTGACTCGACTATTGACATCTCTCGAGATCGGTCTCTCGTGACCTACTACGTCGGCTTTTCGAAAAGCCTTTACATTGACTTTGCATCGCAGTAAACGGTTGTGGTCTGCATTGGCATAGGTGGCCGGTGGGATTTTCGATTGGTTTAGGGGTGGTTGGCCTGATTTCAAGGCTGGCGTTTGATACTGGAACGAAGTTGAGGACTTGAGTGCTTACTGGGCGCCAGTCAACATCGGGGTCCTGTATCGGTGTCTACCCAGCTGAAGTGTTTGGAGTTTGGCGTTTCTGGACCGAGTGGCCTAGTTGCTTTACCGATACCCTCTTGTTCGTCAACCTATTCTGTTGACTGGGAGTTGGATGGAAGGGCTCGACAAAAAGGATTGGCAGGCAGGACTAGTTAACCCTAGATAAAAGTTCCGTAATCTTAGCATCCTAGCAGCATAGCTGATGCTATACAAAATTAATCTGCACATTCGAGCATACTCATTTTGTAGCATATCGTGATAAACCCAACTTTGTTCTCTTACTCCAAGCCGCCGTTCATCTTCACAGCTCAACGATACCTGGCCTTAGCTTTGCGGCGTGTCTTCCAGTATATCTATGTTGAGTATTAGATACCCGCCTTTAGGCATAGACTGTAGACCGCTGGATCATAGGGTTCGGCTACTAGAGCTGAAATACCATATGCATTCAACTTAAGTTATGTATCGGGCACCTAAGGACGGACTGTAGGCGTTGCCTATCTTTTGATGGGGATCTCAAATCAATGGTTTGGCTCGAGTGGTGAAAAAGGGGATATGATGCTAACCCAAAGATCCTAAAATTTACAGTTCTCTGCGCTCACCATAGAGATAGTGAATAAATGTATTAGAACAGACATTAGACTTTGACGCTTTATTATTTATTAGAAAAGAAAATCATATATCTAAACAACGAATGCGAAATATTTAGAAGTAGATATCCTGGAGTGTGTAGTAAATTAATGTTCTCGTCACTGACGAATATCCCGTGTCCTCCTACCCCCCTTTCCCATTTACTATCTCTCTCCTTCCCCCCCTTTCGTTTTCCTTATTTTATCGTTTAGTATTCTTCGCATTGACCCCTAAATAAGGAATGAACAGTATTTGCGCCGAGGGGGAAGCTGACGGGAACTTTACAAACCTAAGACATGCATCTACGGTTTTCTCACATCCCGGCGCAACGCGAGCTGGCTAACCTACCTGCCTACCTGGAGCCACCTAGGCAGACACCTTACACGGGCGCGGGATACGTCGCACGGCCTGGGGGGGAGGCCGGGTACGGACTAAAGGGAACTTGACCGGTGGCCGCCTCTTTTTTTTCCTTCCTGTATCCTGTCAGATGCGCTGCCTGCCGCGGGACCCGCGAGGTGCTGCGCGACGGGAAGTCGCACAGACGAAACGGGCCTACAGAAGTGGGAGCAGAAAAAACAAGGCGAGGAAATTGGTATAGGATTGATTGTGGCGCTAGAGGCTTCTGAGGGGAGCCCTGTCCCGCCCTGCATCTCTCTCCCTCCTTCATGGTGAGAGTCTTTCCAGTTCGGTTCGACTTGCCCAGGCCATAAATGCGGTTGGGTGAGTGGATGAAGTACGAGAAATTTTTATTTTTTCTTCGTTCGTGCGTCTCGATCGTGCCTGATCCTCCCATTATGGGGAGAGGCGGCCTAGGGAGGCGGGTTGAGGCCTGATTCGGTGTGCGACGAGAGGCATATGACGGACGGTGACGAAATTCGGTGGATTTTGGGCTTCTCACGGGGTCCCGGCTGAGCGCTGAGATGAGAGAAGCGACGAGGAGTTGGCGATTAGGCTCGGCTAGCGAAGTAAATCAATCTCTTGGCGCAAGTCTCCCGGGGAGATCTATGATATAGTATGGCCTGATTATCTACATCACATGCGAGATGCATCGAGGTCTCTGGGTCAAAGCGTAGGAGATAATCAAGGTATAAGCACAGATTGCGAGCACGGATTTACAACGATCGTTGCGGGGCCGTTGATAGACGACGTGCTTGCTTCCGTCGATAGATTTGCGAAGATGAATATTCATCGACTTGCGAGGAGGACGGGCCGTCCTTCTTCTTTACGTCGTCACTATGTTTCAGCACTCCGTCTAGTTTCATGATACCTAGGAATCGCCGCCGGGAGGGGGATGATCCGATTCTTCTACGCATGAACCATTAAGCACACCGGATATGGTTAGGTATTTCGGTGTATTTTATTTTGGTGACCTGACCCGTTCTCCTCCGCGTTCCGATCTATTATCTTCGTAGCAGCGCATATGTAATGTGTGTGAGGACTTCTCGCTGTCAAAAGTGGCTGACGTGCCAATGCAGAGGGCAATGTTGGCGTCCATTCTGGAAGACGCCCCGGAATGTAATCCGGGAAGACCGGAGCAAGCCCGGACAGGGGCTGTTACCTAGGCGTTATGCATCACTAACAGTGGCTGCGGTACGTAACGATACAACCTTGGGGACGATATAACGATATGTTGGTTGGCTAAGTACATACGTCATCTAGTAGGTAAGTTGACTATTGAAGTATTTCAACCTTGAGGTCCGTGAGTAACGTCTAGGTATGGTAACAGTTTGCCAAGACGATTCCCTTAAGAATAAGTGGTGCGGATATACGTAAGACTTTGTCAAAGAGAATAGGTATGGAATCATGCTTCCTATAGACAAGACGAGACGAGACGAGACATCACTGCCCGTTGAAGCAGGTGATATCTATGGGAAGGGGAGCCGTTAGATCTATGTGACAAGGCTTCGTTTATCGAGGATCCAATGAGTTGGGACTATAAATATAGTAACGCCTATAAAGCCTCGAATTAAGCGTATAAGGTAATAGGGACCGCGTAAAGGTGCTTCAACTAAGAAATAAAATTCCGTGGTGTTTCAGGCTTGCCCTGCATATGTAGGTACCTACCTCAGGGCTTTTTTAGTTGCATTCGTTTTCTCTACATCCATAGTGCCGTGCCGCGTGTGTCTGGGTCTAGCCCATAGAAACGTTGCTTTTTTTCGGTAAACCTGATTGCCCCCAATGAAGTTGACAAGTCTATCTGTCAGCCTGTGTACCTAGGTAGGTAGGCATATACTAGGTAGGAAATACTACAGCAATGGTGAGTGCTATGATATTGATTAGGTACGGATGTAGATGTGTTCGTATTTGTTTGGATTGGACCAACTACCGCGTATTTTCTAGAGTCATGTCTGGATAGTATGTTTGCCTTTATTGGAGGACGTGACGAAACTGGAGTGATTCAACCCGATCAGTCCCGATCTAGGAACTCTTAGTTCCTGCTGCCCTCCCTGTCTATAAAAAAACTCGAGTCACAAACGATAGTTTCCACCTAACAATGCATATGTATTATGTAGGTCGCCATGCATGCTGCAAGGTACAATTTCAAAAATCGCCCCAGGTGGTAGACGAGTTCTCCGGGACGTGGAGAGCATGCGCAAGGGATGCCCCTTGAGGTTTAGGTATCGAAGTTAAAGCATGTACTTTTTATTTGTTCGATCTGAAGCACAACATCCCGGTTCTTTAGTGTTGAAGTCGATTTTTTTCAGTGGAATTTTTATATTCTGTTCACTTAGAGCCTAGGTACACATTAGTTTTAAGAAACGTCCCCGGTTTCTGGTATTTGGAATGTATTATTCGGGCTTATTATTCATTTTCTATAGTCGGATGCAATTGTTGAGATAATTGCAAAGTAAGAATTACCTAGGATATCCTGACCTTGAAGTTATACGAAGCCTTAAAAGATATCCGACATATTGGAAAGTTCGTAAAAGATTATCTTCTTATTAAGCCTATCGGATTGTTGTATTAGGGATGTTGGGAATATTGAATATCTATTTTTCAGCTGTCATCCATTTACTGTCGGGTCCATTGTATGAGGTCTTCGTCTTTGTCTATTAGCGATTTCAGGGGGAGCTGAATTCCGATCCTTGTGGGTTTGACGAGCAAACAACCAGAACAGAATACATGATTTAAAATACATCAACTTGGCACGTAGATCCTGTTCGACAAATGTACGATTTTCAGAACGGTCAATGCGATCGCTGATGTGAGTCAATCATGAACGTTCTAAGTTGGAGAATCGAGATTTATTTTCTTGATGATTAAGGGGAACCTTGGAAGTGTGACGGTGGCGGGGTGGAGGTAGACGGTACTTACCTGTACCGTAGAAGGTGAGGGAGGGAGGGGCTGGAGGGGCAGACCGTAGAGGGGCAAACAACCTTAGGTAGGTACATTGGGTACCTACACCTATGGATGTACTTAGATATGTGCCCTGAGAAAGGGAACTAGTGCTTCAAACTACGGGTAGCTAAACTCTTATTGATCTATTGGAATGTCATGCCATCGCAAAGTTCAATATTGAAATATTCTCACTGGAGTCATGGCCCTTACATAGAGGCTCCTCGTTTACTGACTAATCATATTGATTATTATATCCCTTCTTTTCTTCTTTTCTTCTTGTCTTTATTAACCGCTCGTCATATATTTTGTACATTTAAGACACATATGAATATTATTTTAGCTGCTTAGTTCTTATTTTTTTTTTTGTTTACACACACCTACGAAGTATGTAAGTGGTCATATTATTTGATGAAACTACTAGGTAAATATGTACCTAGTAGATTGGGATAGATGGATAGGATGGATATTACTTCCACGTTCTAGGGGCATGTCAAATGCACTAAATTCCCAGGCTTACAGGGCTAACATGTGCTAATGCTGCCTTCCTAGCAAGCCCCCGGCAGTTTAGTGTCTAATCGGATCTTTTTGAAGAATACCCCGCTATCCCGTGGCTTAAAAGTCCAATGAAGATCTTGGAGTTTAATGGAGTTTAATGGAGTGCAATTAGTACTTATGTACTTAGGTAGTAATGGCAAGTACGTACCTGTGTGATCCATGCAAGCTATCCGCCCATCTCAAGCATTTTTTAAAGAAGGCATATCCACCGATATCCACCGAACACCAACCTGAGACCCACAAGCCCACAGGCGCACATACCCACGACTCAACCTGCCCAATTATGCTAACGCCCGATTCAATTTATCCCACTTTTTTCGACCTTTCCACCCTCTTCTCTCAGCCAGTCAGTCAACCCCCAATCCTAGTTAAGCGCAAAGTAGTCACTAGTCACTGCAAAATCTAGCCAGTCCTGTCCCTCTTTCCTCCTTCTTTGTCCTCCTGACCTCCCCAATCTCTTCAGAGACCCCGTCGACACTTTTTTTTTTTTCTTACATCGATTATCGCAAAGATAAGACGACGATTATATCGACGATTAACGACCACAAGACGATACGATTGCCAAGACGGGTACAGATCTGTTGTTGTATGTCTATGTACTGTGACGCATATTGACCAGCAAAAGACAATTGATACCCGACTATACCGTGGCTCGTGGCTGTGTTAGGATAAAGATAAAGAAAAGGGCAAACCGCAAACCCGAGAAAGAAAGAATTGGTGAAAGGGACACGGACAACTCAAGGTCGGCAAACGCTTATTGACAACATATCGAACTGGAGAAGAAAAAAAGGAGACGGAAATTTTGTTGCCAGTACTTGTTTTTTTTCTGCTCTTTCGTTACTAGCCAATTATTAATCGTTCGACAATTTGATCTGGGGGTCGAGGAGCCAGAATAAGGCCAAAGCTTTGGGAAATTTCGCTTTTTTTTCTGCGTTGCGAAAGGTCTCACCTTGACGCACCTCACTTCACCTATTCGATCTCACCGGCTGACCTTCTACAACTATTCGCTTCGCTCCTATTACACGTCGTCGTACTGATTCAGACCTACTGTCGAACAGCGCCCGAGACTCCGCTGCCTTGGCGTAACCAGTGCTTGAGCCTCGGGAATAGTCATTCCGCCATTTCACCATTTCTGGTCCTGCTCTGACCTGCGCCTAATTCCTCCTTGGATCCTCCTTCGCGCCGCCTCCGCCTCCGCCTCTCTATTACTAGGCCGTTTAGCATTTCGCATCTCGCATTTCGCAATTTGCAAACCTCCGAATCCGTGCGACGATGAAGGTGCGTCATTAAATCTAGGATCCCCCTTTCTCTGTTTGTCTTTGAATCATTCCTTATTCCACAATTACCCTTTACTTCTGCTAGACATGCCTCTAAAAAAGCATCTTGCTGCCGGTCGCATTCATGTCGCGTTTCAATTTCCATCACGATTCAATGGCTCGAGTTGATCCCGTAGCTAATATCATGCGCTCTATCCAGGCTTTAAGAAGATCCATCAAAGGCGACAAGGACAAACCTCAGTTATCCATCGCTCCGAAATCTGCAGTCGCTATTGTTCCCCCGAAAAAGGTCGGTGTTGTTCGTCCTTACGTGTGTCCTTTCTTCCCACTGACGGCGGCTTGACCCGCTTTTTGTCACCTTCCGACATGATGCTGATGCCCGAGACATTCATAGGTCATTCGAGCTCTCTACGATTATGAAGCAACATCTGCCCAAGAGCTGAGCTTTTCGAGAGGTGATTTCTTCCACGTCATTGGTCGAGAAAATGATTCGGATTGGTACGAAGCCTGCAACCCGGCTCTCCCTGATGCACGAGGTCTCGTCCCCGTAGCCTTCTTTCAAGCCCTTGGGCGCACGGAAAGGGATAGTGGCCAGTCCGACCCTGGCAATCCAGGTAACCCGCTAGGTCTGAAGAAGGATGACCACGATTCCGGATTCTCCGAGACTAACACAAATGTGCCTCCAACCCCAGCACTAAGCCAGCGGAGTTCCAAATCGGTTGTTAAGAACGGCGCTATGGTGTACGGAATTGTCATGTACGACTTTCAAGCTGAAAGAGCGGATGAGCTAGAGGCGAAAGCTGGCGAGGCGATCATAGTGATTGCGCAATCTAATCCGGAGTGGTTCGTCGCCAAGCCGATCGGTCGTCTGGGAGGCCCTGGTCTCATTCCTGTTTCGTTTGTGGAAATCCGAGATATGTCCACGGATACTGCTGTTCCTAACCCACAGGAGGCTGTCAGAAGAGCTGGAGTCCCGCGGGTTGAGGAATGGAAGAAGATGGCTGCTGATTACAAAAACAGTAGCATCACGTTAGGGAAATTCGAGGCTGGTGGTCCACCAGGTCTGGAGCAAGGCATGGAACGGATGAGCTTACAGCCAGGCCAAGGTGGAAACCGCCAGAGTCAACAGCAAAATGCGTCATTCGTAAGCCACAATGAATCACTACGTCCGTGTGCAGTACTATGCTAACATAATCCCGTGTCAGCAACAGCAATATCAACAGCAAGCCCAGCAGCAACAACGAAATACTATGCAACAAGCCCAGCTCGCTGCCAAATCTACCTCCCAATTGTATGCACCTATATCAGCCCGGATACCTCGGTACTGTTTTGCCGAGGAGAAGTACTGGTTTGTCATTGAAGCTACTCTGGAGGACGGCCGACACTGGGAGCTTTCGCGCTACTACGAAGATTTCTACGACTTTCAAATCGCCCTCTTAACCGAATTCCCGGCCGAAGCTGGGAACACAGGCACACAGAAGCGCACGCTGCCTTACATGCCTGGTCCTGTTAACTACGTGACCGATGCTATTACAGAGGGACGACTACACAACCTGGACGCTTATGTGAAGAATCTGCTAGGGCAACCGGCTTACATCTCTAGGTGCAATTTAGTGAAGCAGTTCTTTGCGCCAAGGGAAGGTGATTATGAAATCGAGCCCCCTTCGAATGGCGACGAATATAGGTTGTCTGGCGGGTCGCGTTCATCGATCGATTCGCCTAGGGAAGGTAACTCCCGACAATCTTCTAGGAATAACCTGAATGGGAATGGGTACTCTGGATTATCAGCAGCCCCTAGACAGATGCAAAATGGGCAGCCGCAGATGACCCGACAGGCTTCATCTCTCTCCCAGCCCTCGCAAACATCGCTATCTCCAGGGGTTAACCAGGGACAGGCGTCCTTGAAGGTTAAGCTGCACTTTAACGACGACACATTCTTAATACGTGTACCATCGGATACCAACTTTCAACAACTATATGAGAGGATTAAGGAACGTACTAAAGTCACCAACGGAGATCAAATCCAACTCTTCTACCGAGACGAGCAAAGCGGCGACAAGCTTAGTCTCCTAAGCAACAACGACCTAAACTATGCTTTAGAGCATAACGAGAAGTTAGTGGTTTTTGTTGAGCAGGTCTAGGACATTACGGAACGGTTGATACCCCAAAATATGAGAATATTTCCATCTACAATATACCCAATACGCTTCTTCCTTCTTCCTTCTTCGTCCTATTAGCATTTACGCCGACGGTCCAGCAACTTCTTTTTTTCGAATTTGATGCATGAGTCCCCGGTAACGCTTCAGCCCGTGTCATATCACCTTGGCATAATCACTATAACCTTCAACATACGAATACAACCTGTTCTTCGACTCAACAGCATGCAGCATTTTCTCTGTGCATTGTAGTAGCTGGTGTAATGTCGTCCAACGGAATGCAATTCACTTGGGGTAGTGCTTCAAGTAGTAGATATTGCCGAACGGTTGTTCGGAATGAGTTTACTGCTGCGAGTTTCTAATACCTTTCTCCTTCTTTCAATGCTGCCATAGCCACTTATTCGCATCGTTTTCTTTCGATGTCTTCAAAATCTTCTCAACATTCTGGGCCCGGTCGAAAATGGCATTCATAGGTCAGCCTTTTTCAAGTCGTTTATAGGGTATACCTTACGGTTCGGCGTGAATATGGGTTGCTTTTCTCTGTCGGGACGGATTCCACTAGGGCTTTCTGTTTCCATATTCAAATTCCCAACTTCTTTGTCAGGTTTTTTTTTTTCCTCCGAGGTTATCATCTACTGGATGACGAGTGTGTGGACGAATGAATGATAGGGCGGTTTGATGGAACATACGATACAGCAGGTGTCGGGGTGACCAAGGGGGCGTCCAGTGGCATTCACAATTGGGGGGGAATCCTGAGACCTTCCGGAGGCTGTTCCGAGGCTTCGATCCTATTCGTGAGCGTAATATATCTCGAACAGGCATCCTTCGGCCAGGTGGATGAGGAGATCACGAATCAAGCAAGCAGGAGGATGATAAAGGATGCTCCAGCAGCAATATGCACATGATTCACATGCTTCCTAGCTCCAAGATACCTTCTACTCCATAGCACTAGGGAATGAAATGGAAGGGAATGCTGAATGACTTTTATTTCCTGCTTTTGATTCGTGAGGCTAAATTGGAAATAAATGATAGGCGACGTTTGCATCTATTTGAATAGGTACATATACGAATATTGATGATTCTAGCATCTGGATTTCCTTTTCTATTTTCTCGTTTCTCTATTACCATACAATTGCCCCTCCATCTCATATTCAGTTACTAGAAGTCGATAAATCATTTTAGCCATACCTGGTATGTACTAGTGTTTAGCCGGTGTACCTAGATAGGAAGCATACCGTAGACGAGGATCAGTGATGAATTTTCTCATCCTGTTTAATTGCACATCATGATTTACTGGGCAAGGGAAGAGGGAAGATAGGTACCTGGTAGGTAGATAGAACAAACAGACAAACAAACATTGATTAGAGCGTAGCAATAAATGACGCGACAGCATGCATATTTGGCATGTATTCATGTCGCAAATTCCATACTCAGAAGATCATGCATCATGAGTACATTTGCATCTAATTGTGATTCATATATTTCAAGTTTACCCGCCACTTATTGCGGACAGGCACGACTAAGATGATAGGTACTAGCTGTTGGAAGTATCGAATAATGATGAGCACTTTCTAGTTCATAGAAGGATATTTCATGTCAGGTGTACCTACCTACCCGGTAGATAGTCCAATAAATCCAGAACGGTGTAAGTAGATAGCTATCTGGAAAGAACGATATGCATTGCTACCTTAGGCTGCTTAGGCCAACATTGACGGTGATTTGCATATGAAACGGCGGTGGACTTTGGTGGACTTTGGGGAACTTTAACGCATAAAGCCCTTCAATGCAATGAGGGGCACAGACCACTAAAGCTTATGCCTGTTAATTCCAGGAATCAGCAAGGGGCCCAGTTATTAATTGGACAGGAAGGTACGATAGCCCCTGCCACCTCGACTTTAGCTTGCACAAAAAAACCTCTTCAGCCACAAAACCCGCCGACCCCGATTTCTCCTCCTTTCATTAAGCACAAACGCGCCCCCTTTACAACCAAAACCCGGATTCGAGTTCGTTTACACGATTAGACCGGTGAATTTCATTGAATCAATTGAGGATTCACGTCTTTTTTCCCATCTAATCCGTAAAAGATTACCTCACTACCCGAAGCGAAGCATATCATCGCCCATCGCTATACCCTACTATACCGATAATCATTCTAACCATCAATCACCTGGCACCTGGCATCAACCATTTAATCATCTAATCATCTAATCTCAATCTCAATCTCAACATGTCGTCGGACGTTCCCGCAGTCCCCGACTCACCTTCTGTCATCGGAACGCCTAAGGAGCGACATTCTCTTACCCTTGACCAGCGTCGCGCCCTTCGCCGTTGGGCCCATTCGCAATCAACCCGACCATCTCACAAGGCATGTATTGAATGGTTCTACAGTCAATATGGTCAAAACATTAGCCAGTCAACTATTAGTCATTCTCTTTCACCCAAGTATGCGCGTCTCGACAATGACAATCAATTCAGCGGCTCGCGTCTGCGCTTTGGCAACTGGCCCGACGTAGAGAAGCTCGTCTTGCTTTGGCACGGCCAAGTTGTCGCGTCTGGTCGCAATCCTTCTAACGAGGAGCTAGCCGAGAAGGCCAAGTCAATCTTTCAACAGCTTCCTCGTTACAAGGACGAGTCACCACCCGAGTTTTCTCCTGGTTGGATTCATCGATTCAAGAAGCGCTATGGTTTATTAATCCGTCGCCAACGCCGCCACGGCAATGCTTCTAACCCTGCTGATGACATGCCTTACCTCATTGATGCCGTCCCTCGATTTATGAACATCGGTGCCGACACCAGTCCCGCCGCTATTCGCGATGCTGTCCTTCGTGTTGTCGGTGTCGAAGCTAGCCTTGCTACCTGCGCTCAGGTCCGCGATGAAGTTGTTCGCCGCATTGAGAATCCTAGCCCTGCACCTCTCCCCACCCTTGCCGGCGCAACCGTCAACCCCGCCGACGCCGCCAATGCATTCGCAGGCACCGATGACCCCGAAGTTGTTCTCCAGAATGCCCTGCGCCAGATGCAGCAGGATGAAGAGGACGCCGAGGCTCATGCAGCTAGCATCCGCGAGCAGCGCGACAGACAAGAACAAGGTCTTCCTCCTATCGCGCCCAACCTACAGACACCTCAGCCTCAGCAGCGCACGAATGCTAGATTCACTCCCGCCGGAGCTGAAGACCCGTCTCTCACCCTGACACCTATCTCGGCCGGTGGTGCCCTTGCTGGCGCAGATCGACCTATCCGTTGCCCCTTCTGCGTCAACCAGCGAATGCTCCGCACTCTTAAGGAGGCTGTGGAACACCTGAGCAGCCACGTCGTCGTCTAAGAGGACACTCCTTCTCCGTCTCCTTCCATGGAGCAACAGTTGATTTCATACTAGTGGTCTGTCATTCATGACCACATTCTAAGGGGAGTTGGTGTTTGTGCGATGGACCAAGGTTACGGAAGGGGAGGTTTATGAGGCGCTCGGAGTTCGACTTGCCTTCTTCGCAGGATGGGATATCCTTTTATGCTCTACACATGGCTATGTGAAGGAGCAATGCAAAATACGGGGTCAGCAATGGCATTAAGTTGAATTGGCTTGATCTTTTTTCCCTTTTTCTCCTTCCCTTTCCTTTTGCTTTTAGTAGCACAAAGGAGTGCTTCACCTCTAATGCACGCAAACTGAGGAGGGAGCGCAACGCGCAGATCACGAAAAGGCAATTTGACATCGGTGTGCATCGTCGCCGCTAGGTAGCAGATTCACTAATTCTATGTGTTTGACACTTTCACCCATTTGATTATTCTTTGAAGATTAGTGATTGTAGGATTTGGCTTCGTGAACATCAAATGGTTTAATTACTAGTAGGCTTCTATCATCTTTGTACCTATCGCCAATACCCACAGCGCCACAGGTAAGAGAATCGTGCTAGAAGAATATCCCTTAATAGGATACGCAACTTTAAACTCGAGATCTCACGACAAGGTTGTAGTTGTATTTATGCTATGCTTATATTTCTGTTCTGTACTTGCATATATTAACTAATCTAGTTTATGCAATCTTCAACAAGAAACGAGGACGACTTCTTTTCTATCCTTCTAAGCTAGATACTCTAGATCTTTCATATGCAGTAGTCTTGAAAAGGGATGTAGCAACGTTCACTACGACGAAACGAAGCAAATTCAAATCCAAGCCAAGACGCCCCCAAGCCCGTATATGTTCATGATATATACGTGATGCCACTCTCAAAGCAAATAGCCGCCCGAATCCCCTTACTCAATGCTGTCATAATCAAAATCTTCACCACCTCATATCCTTTCCAGAAACGCCGTAAAAACATGCCGATAATCGACAAAATGCCCGCCCACAATGCACCACTTCATTTCTTTATATAGCCGACTCCAAATATGTCCGTGATCTCCCAAAGCATTAGATTAAATATCATGATATCGTCGTTTTCCAGTTTATACAAAACACCAGATCTCTTTTAAGTACCGATTCCGATCCCGATTCCGAATTACAACCACATCAGATTCCTCCCCTGCTGCCTGTTCTGCTGCCACAGCGGTCTGTTCCCCGGCGTCGTGCTCCTCGGGGGGCTGGTGCCCGGGGACGTCGCGCCCGACCTCGGCGGAGTGTCGTCCGGGTTTATGACGGTGAGCGGCTGCTGGTCGTACTCCATCTCCTGGGTGCCGATGCCCGCGCTCGAGTACGCGCGCGAGAAGTCATCGATCTCGGAGGAGCTCACGCCGCGGCCGTAGTCGCTGCTGTTGTTGCTGCTGCTGCTACTGTTGATGTTATTAATATTTATATTATTATTATTGTTGTTGTTGTTGTTAGAATAGTCGTGTTCCTGCGTGTGCTCCTCCTCGGCTACGGGCGCGAGCCCGGTCCCCACGCCGGCTAGGGGCACTACGCGGATGGTCGCAGGGTGGTACCGCAGGGGCTGCGAGAACCCGCGGTTATTAGAGTTCGTCCTCGCTACAGCGGGGACTGGGCCCGGGGCTGCTCGCCACGGCTCGGACGGCGGGTAGTACGGCTGTTGTCCATTGTTGTTTGCGTATTGGGTTAATGGCCGCCTGTCCTCCTCCTCGTCTTGCCACGATGGGAGAGGCGCAAACGCCGCGCCGTGGGATCGCATTGGGCTACGTAATTTATTAGTGGGGCTCGTAATAGGGGGAAAGGGCAAATCCAAGGCTTACCTAATATAGCTCGTTGTTGGGGGTGCATCCGTTGGTAAAGGGCCAGGACCTTCACGATCATTGCCTCGCCGCTTCCGCAGGTAGTAGAATATAATAGCAGCTATTACCGCTATGAGGACGGCGGCTCCACTGATAGATCCTCCGATGATGGCTCCTTTGTTAGTGGCATTATTTCCTGCCCCCGTCGTGGGTGCACTGGGATCAGTAGACGACTCTGGTGGAGTACCGTCTGAAGATGCTGAACCTCCTGTGGTATTCGGCAATCCAGTGGTGGAGGAAGATGATGTGGTAGTAGATGAGGATGAGGACGAAGATGAAGAAGACGAAGATGACGACGACGACGATGAGGAAGATGATAAGGACGATGATAAAGTCGAAGGTAATGACGAAGTGTGCGAGCCTAAGGCTGATGATGCAGACGTAGCAGAAGGCAACGTCGCATCTGATGATGTTTGTGGCGCCGTGCCGGACCCGCTAGAAGAAGGATTCCCGTCGGGATCGGCCGTATCACTTGGGGAAGGCTGGGACCCAATAGAAGTCGGTTCGGAAAGGTGAACGGGCAATGCCGTAAGTGGCATCGATGTCTCTTCAAATACTAGGCTTGACATACCATCGGCGGACGTCTCGACAGTGGTGCCTAGTGACGATGCGGTTCCGCAGCCAAACTGGAAGTATCCGCCAGCAAACTCATTCCTGTAACATAGATCTGATCCTTGACACGTATACACGTAAGGGTTGATTTCGGTTTGCGGTGAATTGTTCCAGTCGACGCATCCCGTAAATATACCCGTCGAGCAAGTTCCGCCGTCCGGACAACAGCCCACCACCCCGTGGTCCTGTTCCAATACACAATGGGACCCCGCTAAGCATGTCGCAGGTAGGTTTGGATCCCCTCCGATATAACCACAAACTGTGTTCTGCGCTTGTCTTCGTAACAAGTCGGAAAGTAAGACAGGAGCTTCTGTGGGCTGCGGAAAAGGAACAACATTCAGCTCATGTAAATCCACAGTCTTCGTTTGCCTAGGCAGCGCATGACCATTTGTCAAACCAAATGCTACGCTGATGAGGAGAACAGCGGTGGCTGGAGGAAGTTGAAGGAAGCAGGCCTTGAACGGTGAACAAGTCATGGCTCAAACCACGACTACTTAGGTAGTAGACAACCAGCCAAGTTAGGAATGTAGGAATGGAGGAAAAGGAAATAAATTTTGACCCAAATTGGCATCAAGAACGAGAAGGAACAAGAATGAAGATTGGAGCCGCTGAGAAGGGTCTTTTAAAAAAAGAGGTGAAGCCAAGGTAGCAGTAAACTACTGCACATGCACGACCGGGGTGTTACACAACAAGGCTGAGACTTGCTCAAGTGTCGCTGCAAAATCTAGAAATAGGTCTTTGATGCGGGCGTGTCTTACATCTGTCGCTATCCATAGCATAGTGCAGAAGCTATGAATATCATTCGAACGCGTTGGAGGAAGAAAGTCTAGTCGTCTCTCGGGCTACCTCGCATCATCTTGATGATAACATTCTCAAACCTTTGAAGGCAAAACATATTCGCGAACTTCGTGGCAGAAGCATTGCCACCGATGAGATCAGGTTCCCTCTCGGCCAGCAAGAAATCTCAGCGATCGACACGCTACGCAAAGGCAGCCGGTCCAAGGGTTTCTCGCTAGAGGCTGCAGGGCCTGCAGGGTTCCTAGTCGCGAATGGTTGGAGGGAAAAGTTATGACGAATCACAAAGTGTATATTCGTTGGGAATTACTTTTTATAGACATTTCTGACCAATTAAGGTAGATTCGGTAAGAGATGCACAGCCACGGCGGGATGTCGATGAAGGCTCTGGGGACTGGAGATTGTCAAGGGTCTAGCGACTAAACCCCTGTCCGCTCCCAAGGGACCAACCTCTTCGGCAAAGATCGTTGTTCAGGTCTAGACTTTCCAGTTAAAGGCTGGTAGGATTGCTAAAATAATGACATAGCGACTGCAACCTCACAGAAGACATCCCGCGATGCTGGCCGTGATACTCGTTTAATTGAGCATTCGAAAAATCGTACCTGCTCCAGCATGTAGATAGTTGTCCTCACAAGTTCAACGATACCGACAGAATGGTACGAGTGTTAGCTCTCGGATACGCACTTACACTTCCCGACCTCGTGTTAGAATCATCCCGGTTTTGAGCGCTGGGATAGATCAGGGTTCTAACTTAATAATTGTAGGCCCAGAAAACCGTTGAATGCTTCAATCAACTTTATCTGGTGCCAACTAATCCGGGCGCAACGGTTGGTATCCCTTGAAGGGCCGAATTACGTAACCTGGGCCACCTGCCACTATGCAGGCGAATCGTGAGATGCTTTTGTACCTGCATTAATGTAGTCGTACGAGTCAGAAAAGCAATGCAGCTAGAAAACCACTGCCCCAGGTGCGGAGTTGCGAGTGATCAAAACCAGTGAACGCCAGCCTTCTCTTTCGTCTTTCGGGATATGTGAAACGTACGGCTCTAGACATAAGAGATTTCGAGCGTGCTCGGAAAACAATTACATTCCGATTCCGGGGTCTGAGACGCATTGAAGCCGTCTCGGTGCGCTGGCCGTCCACATAGCTAGACGCCGCTACCGTAAACTTTGAGCGTGCCGATGCAGTTTTGATACACCAGTGGGCCCTCACGGATGTCCATTGGAGAAGAACAATATCAACCGTGCTCGTAGTCGCGAGTGGCCGGCGAGTCGCTGGGTCGCCCAGGAAAAAGTCCCGAGAGGTTGGCGAGAGACCAACGTGGGTAAACGCTAATGCGCGGTGATGGACTGATGAAGGATACGAGAAATGCCGAATCTAGGGGGTCAAAGATTGATCGTATGAAGATGAGTCCCGTAATGACCGCTGGTGATTATTTGCTGCCATATTACAGTTCCACAGAAATATGTTAATCAGTCGAGCGGCGAATGTTAGTATGAGTGAGTGGATGAGTTATCTCCCGAACTGGCAACTGACAGCAGTACATGAAGGTCCAAAACAAAAACCACTTTGATTGGTTAAAAAAGCTTAGTAATCACCACTATTTTGCACTAACAAAAAAAGGTTATTTCACGGCGTAGAAATGCTGATACTGTTAGGCGCTGGTACATGTGACATGGGCAAAATTAGTATGGAAGAGTATGTACTTGATTTTCTTGAATTTTAATTGGTTGCATCTTATGGTGTTTTATGGGTCATTGTACCTGCTGTCAGTTGCCAGTTCGGGAGATAAGGCATATGTAGAAAAGCAAGAAAAAGATGTTAGGATCGGACGAGAGAGGCCGTTTATTGCCTAGATTCGGCACTGCCACAGTCAAATTGTGGCGTGGATGAATCGTGGCAGATGTGGCAAGGAACCTTGTATCTTCTCATTCCTCTTTCCATCTCATCGACTGATTTCACAATACACCGTTCGTCGCTTTTAGAACGGCCTGATCATTCGTGCAGAAGCTATTGGGCTCCTATATAGAAAGTTTATACATATAAATATAACTACACCACTATCCATCGTAGATAGTACCTAGGTAACTATTAGATTGTATTCCAGGAATACAGGTATCTTAAAACACACCCAAAACTCGAGATTTCAAAAAGTCTGAAATTTACTAGTGAAGAGCCTTTAGTGGACACGACTTTTTATAGCATGTCTTAATTGCTTCTTGTCTTCCTAACATAATATCTAGGGCTAGGGTTATGGTAAGTTGTTTCTTGTCGATGAATTAGCAGAAAAGTGACACTGCTTTTCCTAACCTTAAAATCAAGATTTCATAATCACTATCATGTTAACCTCCTGAGTAGCTCGTTAGGGGATGGAAGAAGATACAATTGTTGAGTATCAATAGGAGCTTTCATCCATAATAAGTAAATACTGACGGTGCCTTTTCACCCAAGACTCACATAAGGGGCAATGAAAAGGGGCGTATTTCACCACAATATCGCCCATCTCGGCAAATGGGTAGTATCGAGGTCAAAGAAAACAATGAATATAAAAAATTGACAACTTATTATTGCTCCAGTATGTTTATAAGTAGATGGGATTGTATACAGCTAGGATCACACCTGCTTGTTAACGAATCTTCTTCAATGGCGACAGGGAGTAAAATATAGGCCCCTAGGTGCCTAAGCTATACCCCTATGACGCAAGGGTATTCCCTGACTGCATCGCACTACTGCACCCACCCGCTAGCTAACAGGGCCAAAGGGGTCCTTAACGTGGGGTATTTAAGAATCTATGGTCTGCTAATGTGCATTAAAACTTGAAAGAATTTTGGAGTTCGAAACTTAAGGTAAGGTACCTAAAGTAGGTAAGCTGTTGTGTGTTCCTCGGGCCTCGGCGGCTTCATCGCAATTAGGGGTTGAGCTTCTGTGTTGAGCATCTTCAGGTCAAGTATCATATCAAGAGTAACGATGATGAGGCGCTTCCGAAACGACTTCTCCGTACGTGACTGTGGAAACTTTAGGGGGCCTAGGGCGGATAATTGGTAAGTGGATGGTTGACAAGGGCGCTAGATATTTGATTCTTTCGTCGTGATCGGGTACTACTAGCCTAGCAGCAGCTAAAAATGTAGCTGAGCTGTAAAAGTAGGGCGCCAACGTTGCGTCGCTAAAGTGTGATATGTCTTCGGAAGGCGGGCTGTTTATAGTGCTCTAAGAATACCGGTATGGTGCCGCCCGTCTCGCCTGTCAAAGGTGTATCAACTCAAGCTACGACACTCGATAATATGGCCCATGCCTAGTGGATGGAAACTATCTGACCTAAGGTGTAAGCCTCGTGGAATTTTCATCGGTTACTCTTATAACTCCTAGACTTTTTCGTGCTTCTTGCACCTCTCTAGTATCCACGATAATAGCGTATGTTGACTTAACTAGGCGGCTAGCTGCATTTTCAAAAGACCGTTTCTTCTGACATGCGCAACATCAGTAACCATAGCCGAAACAGCAAGATCGTCAAAACACCCCCAGCATGATGCCGATCGAGGATACGGAATTAATGACACTGCTAGACATCTATCATAATCCCAGTCGGTCTGTAGAGCCCGTTCCTAAAGGTCAACTACTCGTCAGCGCTGCCACGCTAACTGGCTACCTGTCACGGGAACCGGCCCCTCCGACGCTTGCTCTGCGGCCCATGTTCTCAATCTTCTTATTCGTAGGAGGCAACGGCAGCGGCAACGGAAGCGGAGCTGGGAACGGCGTGGTTGTTTTCGTACTCCTATTCTAGTAGGCAGCCGAATTTGAAGAGCGCTGAGGTAGTAGGGCTCGCGACGAAACTAGCACTTACTATGGCAATCGCGGTAGACGACGTCGAGCCGCCCAAACAATTATTAGACTAAGGCATCGACTCGCTGATAGCTATTAAGCCGCGAAGCGTAATTGGATTGCTAAGAATACTGGCGCTATCGTAGCGGTGTTTGAAATAATGGGCGGAACGACGATCACGACCACTGGGAATTTGGTGGTGGGGAAGGATGAACTTGTGAAGGAGAAGTAGGCATCCCACTTAGATATAGTTTTTTTTCTATAGTTATAGGTAGGTTGTTTCAATATTTGGATGAATAAATAGGTAAAGCGTAGGAATTTTGTCAATCAAGATCTTTTCATCAAATTTCTTGATAAGGTAGGTAGTATACCCTGATTTTCAACTGCATGTGCGATGGATCTTGATATTGTGGTTAGGAATCTTGAAATAGGGGTTGAATAAAGCTAAGTTTTAGCGAGAGTTAGCACGATTACGAAAGTGCCCAGGTGATTAGAACATGACGTCGGGGCACGGTCCCATTAATGTTCTAGCGGTTTAGCGGGTATCCCCGTACGAGACTAGTGGGTATGTGTAACCTCCGCATTTTGCGGAACGATTTCCACGAATTCCTACATCTTAAAAACACGTCCCGTTTCACTTTTCTTAAGCATTGATCTTCCTTAGACATATTGAAAACTTAAAGTCCTAATGGGATAAACTTCACTTTCTTCAGTGTAGTTGAGTCGGTTGAAGCATTTAATTAGGATGCCAATTCGCGTCAAGTCGCGTCGTCTACCGACGCCTGATCGTGGTTTATCGCCCATTTCAATACACCCAGAAGTCCAGCTTCCTGACATTGAGCATGACGATGCCTTCCGTGACGTCGTTAAGAAGTTATCTCTGTAGGTGTAGTTAACTTGACGCCCGACCCAAGATTCGTACTTATCAGATCTCTAGATATATCGCCGATGTAGTTTACATGCCAAGCACTTTTGAGCAGCTCCGAACCACGACAGCAGGCGACGATCTACGCATCCTTGTTGAGCACCTTAACGCTCGGGTCACCAATCCTGCTATCGTGAATGCTTTACTGTAAGATATTCCACCACTTGATTACCTATGTTTAGATAAACGATCTAGCTGGGTACGTAATTGTTGCTAATACTGCAACAGGGCATTGCGGTGGCACTATGGTGCGATCAATGATGGCCGGGGAATCAGTGAATCCCGCGCAAATGCTTGCGAGATTGTTGCCTGGCGATTTTTAACTCGTCTATCGGAGCGGGAAGCTGTGGAGTTTTGTCTGCATGAGATCCCCGACGAAATAGAAGGGGATAATTCCTCTCATACCGATGAACCCGCAGATGGTGGCGAAAGCAATGAGAGGACTTCTCTGCTTCGACACGAATCTAGATCCTCTTCACCAGACCGCCACTCTGATTTTAATCGATCGGGATCTTCGAGAAGAAATTTGTTGTTCAAATCAATCTCCAAATTAACCATAAGTCGACATGCTAGTAACGTCGAAGAACTCGAAGAAGATCCTACAACTCCTTTTATACATCTCAATGCCCTAGAAATTGCGGCAATTGCTGATGCTAAGAGGTTTCTTAGCCAGCACGTGGTGCAGAAGATTATTACAGGTATCTGGAATGGCGAGATCATATTCTGGGACCGTCTTTCAGTTCATTCGGAGAAAAAGCCTCGGTTCTATAATCCAGTCACCGCCGACCCCTTTTCGCGCCTCCGAGTGCCGAAATATCTTAAGGCCTACGAGGTCGCATTTTTCATCGGATTTCTAATGTTATACTACGGTGTCCTGATTGAGCAGAATCGATACGCCATCACCCCCTTAGAGATACTGCTTTATATCTGGTTTGGTGCCTTCTTTTATGATGAAGTCAGCGAGTATATCGATGCTGGATCGGTTTTCTACGCTGCTGACGTCTGGAACCTATTTGATATGATCATGATAGGTATCGGAATTGTCTTTGCAGTCTTAAGTAAGCAGCTCTCCTATCGGCTTAGTCAGACGTAAGCCGGCGTTAGCTAATCTTAAGTCGCAGGATTCGTTGGCTTATATAAGGAGAATTATACTCTGGTGGATATTGCCTTTGACGTCCTGTCGCTAGAGGCCCTTTTCATGGTGCCGCGGGTCTGCTCGATCCTCAGTCTATCTCCATATTGGGGTACTTTAATCCCTTGTCTTAAGGAGATGGGGAAGGATTTTCTGAAATTTATGGTTCTGGTCATTGTTGTATATGTCGGGTTCTTGACGACATTTTCTCTTGTTGGGAGAGAGTTGTTTACATTCCCGCACATGGCTATGATTGTGACAAAGATCTTTTTTGGATCTAGTTACGTTGGATTCGATATCATGGAAGAAATTGATCCAATATTTGGTACGTTCTTCTTGTTCCCCTTTAGATATAGTAACTTTTCTAATATCCGCTCCCAGGACCTCCTCTCATGCTTATTTTCGTCACCCTAAGTTCTATATTGCTTATGGGTTCCCTGACGGGTATGCTAAGCAACAGTTTCTCTCGTGTTATTACACATGCCCGCGAGGAGTATTTGTACGTGTATAGCGTATACGTACTTGAAGCATCTACTAGTAATAGGCTCACGCACTTTTACCGTAAGCTCCAAATTCCCGTAACTATCCATGCAAGGCTAACCTAGGCTATCAGCACCGTTCAATCTCCTCGCACTAGGCATCTTCAGACCCTTACGTCTATTTCTACCCTCGGACGATAAATTCCGTCAGGGACGTATTCTACTTCTTAGGGCTACCCACGCGCCAATTGTCGGCGTGATCCAGGTCTACGAGTGGTTCACCAAGAAAGTTAACCCGGATGGTTTCGACAACTTCCGTGGTCCACGGTCAAGTTCGTTTAATAAAAAGCAGCCGGCCCCACCTCATGATCGATTTGATAGTCGGACGCGGTTGGGACTCCGGCCACGCATGCCAACATCACGGCAAGCCAGCGCAGAAGTAATCAGCAGGCCGAAGCCTCGACTAGAGGACCTAGAGGACCGAGAAGACTATGCTGGAGATGCGCCCAGCGATATGGAGGTGCAAATCTCGGACTTATCGGCTAAGATTGATCGACTTACTGCCTTAGTCGTCTCTCTTCAATCAGGTGCTGGCATCGATACTGTCCGTACATAAGACCAATCCATGGAACAGTCCTAATCAGATAGCTAAGGAGCTTTCAGCCTAGGTGAATGCAATTCCCCAAGGATAATGCGCAGTATAGTTTATGCGTCTATCTTTCAAATCGGCATTTTGCAGCACTATCGGTTTAATAGGGTTTACTTAACATTTCTAAGAAGCATTGCACTGAGAGTATAATTTCTCGCATGGCGTTATGAGCAACCAATTCCTTTTATGTAGGTATACTAGAGTACCATTGTTCCACACACCCAGGGACCACTGCTGGCGTCAAAATTAGTGGGTCTCACGCCCTAAGCGGATTTCATCGATTTCCATAAGGTCATCATCGTCATCTCCACACGCCTTACATGTACCTATAACACTCACGAGTAGCCCGAAAACGGCAAGTCACCCTGATTTAAATATGACTCAAACTGAAAATATTATTATTTATTTCTTATATGTTACTTCTATTTAACCTAGTATAAAAATAATTAGCTGGAACCTCAAACCTAAAGGTGTCTAAATTCTAAGTGAGCTAATATGGATCTCCAATTCGTGACCCTCGACGTCTTCACGTCTAAGCGGCTACAGGGCAACCCCCTAGCAGTGGTCACCGTGCCAGCAGCGCTCAAAGACAAGCTCACGCAAGCGACGAAACAGAAGATCGCGCAAGAGTTCAATCTCTCGGAGACAGTATTCCTACACGAGGTGGCTGAACCGGACCAAGCGCAGGAGAAACAGCGGAACATCGAGATTTTCACCATCGAGAGCGAGCTTCCGTACGCAGGCCATCCAACCATCGGCTCCGCCGTCCTCGTCAAGTACCATCTGCACCCGCACGTGGACACGCTCGTCACCAAGGCCGGGTCTATTGGTATCGTCCCGCAAGCCGCAAATGAGATACGGGCGAAGATCCCGCATAATGTGCGCCTGCACGCCAAGACCTTAGTCGATGTCCTCGGCTCTGACGACGCCACCAAGCACCCCGGGCTGTCGCCCGTCCCGCAAATTCGCGAGGCCGAACTTAAAGCCCCTGTGTTCAGCGTCGTTAAGGGCATGACGTTCGTGCTGGTGAAGCTGCCATCCTTGGAGCTGCTAGCGCAGGTTAGCACCGCATACAGGATCGACTTCGCCGACTTGCCGAAGCCGCTGCTAGATGAGGGGTGGGAGGATAGCTTTGTCAGCCGGTATTATTATGTCGATCTGGGCGAGGAGGGGGGCGAGAAGAGTATCCGAACTCGTATGGTTGAGCTAGGTTTCGAGGATCCGGCGACGGGGAGCGCGGCTACGGCGCTGGGGTCCTACCTCACGCTCAATGAGGAGAAGAAGGGCAGAAAGTTCAAAGTCACTCAGGGGGTGGAGATGGGCCGGACAAGCAATATCAGTGTTGAGACTACGACAAAGGACCCTGGAAATGGCTCCGTGGCATTAGAGGAGCTCTGGCTCGGTGGTACTGCGGTTGTAGTCATGAAGGGAACATTGACCGTTGATATTTGACAAGCACATTTGGGCAAGCTCTATGGTTCTTGTTTAATTTTCATAGGTATTACTATGAATAGCCCACCGAACTCACATATTCGATGAAGACGATATAGTTGGTCGACTTATGCTGAAGGCCTCCAAGATAATAACAGAAATAGGCCACGATGAATTTTCTCTTAGCCAGCGAGGAGCAAGACACTCCAGATGAACAACAATTCGATTCGAGATCCATAGCTCAAGCTTTACTCTGGGTATACGAAAGGGATGATCTTGCAATCTCAACCAGGTATCCCATTTCGAGCGAGCAATTGGAAATGCCTCATAGAGGTCCAAAAAAAACATTGGATGACAATTCTGCAACTTCAAACATTGAAGCCTTCATAACCCTTGAAACTCCCTAGCCCTCCCCATTTTTCTCGATAATTAATCATGCTTAAAAAAATTCTCTTTTCGTGACTCGCATCTTCATTTCCGACATGAGAAAGAAACCGGAATTTACAATATTCACCGGATTTTGGGGGTTTATAACTGAGAAATCGAAGCGTCGGAGCAACTATCAGATAGGTTTCATTAGTTCAATCTTCTCAAGTACAAGATAAAGGGGGCGAAATCAAGACGGGAGAATTGCAACCCCTTATTATCACCGTAACTCACCTCAACAAACACCTTATTCAATTCCACCTGGGCAATACCTCGTCCAAGACACTTGAATCTTCCCGATCCCCAGAGCGTCTCTAGAACGCCCGCCATCATCTCGAGAGTTTTTTCATCGGCCTCCAGCCATCGTTCCGGACGGAAGACATCGGCATCATCGCCCCAGTACTTCTTCGCTCGCATAATGCCTAGGACATTATGGCCGATCTCGGTGTCCCCGGGGACGAAGTAGCCGCCGATGACATCTCCTCCCTTAGGTACTTTCTTGAAGAAGGTGGCAGTAACCACAGGGAACACACGTAGCCCTTCTCTGATGACGGCTTGGAGGTATGATAGGTGTCGAGCTTCGATGTCTTGGATGGGCGAGCTAACCCTGCCTTCTAGGATGGCATGGTCGATCTCCGCCTTAAGCTTGCCATACGCAATTGGGTTGGTGACAAGGAATAGCATGGTCATTCTGATAGCAGCCGCTGTTGAATCTGTTCCTGCAACTCTAGTGCATTGTTAGATTAGGTAATTAAATGTCTTATAAGAATAATTCAGGGGAAAGCTTACATTTGCAACATCAACTCGTTAATAGCTTCTTCCTTTGTGGTGCCTTGCTCGATGAATAACGCGAGTACATCTCTCTGGCGGCTTTCGCCATCCTCGAAGCTCTTTTCAACCGCTGCCTGCGCAAGCCTGTACGAAAGGTTAGTGTGTGCTGTAGGATAATAGAGTGCTCAAACATACGCCATGTACTTGCCAACGCCATCGCTATCCAGAGTCGACGGGTAAATCCTGTTGAAAGGATATCGGAAGAATATCTTTGTCAACCAGTGAAAGTTCGATATGACAATGGCAATGTTGAAGAAACTCTCGTTCCACTTCATGAACTTATGGACGTCTTGTCCCTTATCAAGACAGCCAAATGCCCGGCCGAACGATAGATCGCCAATACAATCCATCGCAAAGAACAAGGAGATTGCTGTCAGGTCTAGGGGGTGGTAGTCGCGTGGGGTCGAGATAAATTTTCGCTCGATCAGATTTACGAGACGAATGCATTGTTCATCAACACACGATTCCACGAACGCGTTGCCTATATAGCCGGGCCCGAGATTGGTTCGGCGACGGATGTGTTCGCGATCATCGATTAGTGAGAAAGAATTGTCTTCAGTAGGGATGAACCTAAACGTCTGGTAGAACGGTGCTCTAGTATACGCTGACTTGGAATGGGCCATCCGTCGAATCACATCGACGTCAGTAGTCATAAGTTGGTTAGGGCCGATGCGGAATAGTTCACCTGTATCGTATTAATGAGGATATTTGGAAAGGAGTCGTTAGATTAATCAACAACATACCATGCTGATCACCAAGCTTTCGAACTTCGAGGTACCAATTCCCTCGTATTTGCGTTACGACCTGCCAGAACTTGGTGCAGCATATCCAGAACGATCCGGGAATATGACTTAGCCGATAGTAATTCCAGAATATCTGAGCAAGCCAGGCTCCGAGCAGCCATGTTGCTACTATATATGCCGTTAAGGCCATGGTCGAATCCTAGTGGTTAAGTATATTGCGATTCGTAGTAGCATGTCGGACATATTGTTGCACTGACGAACATTCCCGAAGGTGTAGACATGTCTCGAAGGTGAGATTAAATGTACGTATGTTTGACGCCGACAGATTCATGAACATCAAGGACTATTGTAATCTGGGCGGTCAAGCAGACAAGGGAGAGTGTCGTGTAGAAATGCAGATTTATGACTGGGATAGATGACTTGGCTGTTACCTAGGTACTCCAGTCCTTTTGGAACTACCAGACGATAGTTTACATTAGGCATCACTAAAGTTTCGAAATCTGTATCTCGTTAGGGGCTTCGTTAGGGCTGAGACACAGAGCAGGGGATGTTCGGATGGGATGTTCGATGACTCTGTGAACGGCCATAATATTATATGTCAACTACCACTTCACATACCTAGTAAACCACGCTTTTTTTCCTTTACTACCTAATTCAATCCGCTAAAAGAATGAAAAATATATATCCAGGCATATACTGACAAACGAGTGAGCAGAGGATATGATTCACCGCTGTATCACACAGTAGGTATCTCATAGTGCCTTTTCTGTCAGGGGTGGTAGAGGACCATTCTGTCTGTGTAACGTGAATACATGTTGTTGCTATAGCATCACAAAGAAGTTTTCTTTGTCACTCGCCTGGTACTTGGGGGGAAAGGTTATAACGGGAGTTCTTATATATTGTATCGATCTCGTAGTAATTACTGGAATCTACATTCTCTCGTGATATTTATAGCATCCAACCAATCATAGATATTGCAAATATATTAATCCCTAGCCTCAAGAAGTTCTTAAGTAGAATCATCAGATAGGTCACGTTATAATTAGCAGCAATTCCATCGGACATCTTTTCCTTGTTCTAGATCGTCCAAGATAGGAATAATTATCATAGGATCTTCTCCCAAAGCAGATGTGAGCTATCTTCGCCAATACCATATATTTGCTAACTTGAGAGAAAGGAGGTGTGATAAGACCATGCAGTGTGCAGCTTTGTGTTGCGGTGAGCACAGAAACCATATAGGTCTGGCAGGGTTCATGGATATTTAAAGAGACACGGGCTCCCCCATCTGCGGATGTAATTCGTTACACTACACGAGGCCCATCCACAATGCCTTAACACGCAGACGCCTCGTGGTTCGGTGTCACCAAGTAAAGCCGTCTAGGATAGGTCATCAAGAGAACCGCTTGGTTCGACACACATCCGCTGCGTTCCGATATCCCATACTTTGAGGCTGTAACCATAGACTGCGTCCCTCATCCTACATCAAGGGCCATCAATTAGCCTGGAGTATCAGGTATAGACCAGTCTGAGTCTGACCAAATGGTACTTGTATGTCGTTGTATAAGACAATCAGAATAATCCATCGCATCAAAGCATAGTACCTAATTAGAGCAGTACCATGTTTCCAGTCATCCAAATCCTCGCTTGTCTCCGGAATGTCGTTCGGGGAGTAAGGGGGTTACATCATCTCGCGATTGCGATTGGCTTTATGTAGATGCGGGTAACCGACTTCTCTATCATAGTGCCATTTCCGAGGTTCCATGTAGCCAAGCCGTATTTACTACATAGCATCCCAATGGGGTGACATGGCAATTGTGTTATTTGTACCTACTATTAATGAATTTCGGTTTTGGGCGCATGCAACTGCGGCCGCTTCGATCAGACCGACTCTATCGATACCTGATCATTGATGAGGCACCGTATACAGACGAGCAATTAAAAACTAGTAGCATATCTCTAATTACCTACTAGGTTAACTTTTAGCCTACTTAATTTATCACCATTACTTAGTGGATCCGCGGCTCATGTGAACTAATCCGTCTCTGCTTCTAAAAAAGGACGGTTCAGGGGTAAGACCTCATATCCTAACCGCTGGACATATACTACAGCATCATTACAAGAGAATAATCACCTTAATTACACCTCAGGTTTTACTCCATGTAGCATGAAGAGGTGAGATTTTTACCTAAGGTTATGATTATATATCCATCTAGTGAATATAATAAATATCACCAAGCGAGATCAGGTTCGATGCCAGATTAAATTGGGCCGTCCTACGTTCATGTGCTACCAACACCAAGATCTGGGGAATCTCTTTACCCCCCCGCGCGTCTCCGAGATCTAGATATTATTAATTACGTCAGCCCGTTTTCTTCGAGATCCTGCAACACTCCCGCCCAAGCCACTTCCCATAGGGCGAAGACACGATCCGAGCTGCACCTACCCGATACGAGCCGTCACCGCCATTGGCATAAAAGGCTTGCGCTGAATATGATGGCATAAAGGCATGATTAATAAAAAGTTGATCATAGCAGACCTTACATATATTGAAGGGTTCCAAAATGGTGGTCTAAGTAGCCCCTTCGAGGTCCAGAGGCGTAAGAGATCTCCGCATATGCTATATACAGCCCCTATCTCTAAATTATTATACATAACTAGATTAATAACGATAAGAGGAGAGATCTGTTACAAAATATACATCTGTGAATAAATTTAGACTCGTATTCCAACGGCGTAAAGTTTCATCATCACTATTGTTGCGGTCGTGTTTCTTTCTAAGTGGAAAATACATTGACCTGAATGATATCGTCTTCGATCACGCTCATGATAAGATATTTCGACTGTCCGCTTCACGGCGTTACATAACTTTGGTACGATAAATTATTATTCTTGAAATACAGCTTTTACCTAGGTTAGTAAACTTTTGAAACCTAATTCCTAACCATCCTGACTCCTTTTTGCGAGGGACTCGTATTTGTATAACCACACCAAAAACTGTTAACTAGTAAGTTTTATACATAAAAAAACCGACGTGCTACTCTCCGTCAAATTTGGTACTATTGCGGGATATATACTCTTTTTTTCATCACTGCGTAAAATGTAGATAGTAAGGAAGGAGATCGTTGATATTACCTAACTAGGTTACTACCTAATTAAACCTCGTACTCGTCTAGCTACCTATAGGCCGCGAAATTCCGGTCCATCGTAGTGTCACATCGTCGATTCTGTAAAGTAGTAGATATGATGATTGACTATTGTCGATACCCATGCTGTTGATGCCATTATCGCATAGACTTAATCATACATTCAAAATCATCACTCAACCGGCATAAACCTCTCCATATTCAAATGCGTCTCTAGCAGACTCTCGCCTTCTTGCCAAATATCCTCTTCCAGATCAGAAATATACTTACTATAGACTGGGTTGGGGTTATTTTGACATCGTATCAGATGTGTTCGCGCCTTGTGGAGCTTTAGCGTGAAGGACCTTAAGATAGCAGCTATCACAGTTTTCGAGCTGCAGAGACCCGAGGGTTGATTGAGCACCTGTGGTATCATGGCCTCTATGCCCAGAAGGCGCGTCCGTAGCAACTTGATATCATGCAGCTTCTCTAGCTGACAGGAATATACTTCTATGATGATGGTGAAAATAGCGGCTCTACACGTAATGGTCTGGATACTTTTAAATAAGCTATCGTCAATAGTGAAGCTGGTGTTGACCAAAATCTGAAGTACGGCGTCTTGGAAGCTTTTGACGTCGAGTTTACACCCCAGGCTAATCGCGTCGATGAGAGCTTTGTAATCTGGTATTTCGTGATCACCTAACCAGGCATTGTCATCTTCAAAATATTTTCCAATGCCGTGACTGTAAATCCATATCGTAAACAATTTAATAGACCAGGACAGGGGGTCCAGACTGGCGATAGAAGGGGCTTCGTACGGGATAAAATCCTAATCCAACGATACCAGCAATGAATCATCTAGCTCCTCTCTACTTTCTATTTGTTCGTCGATGTATGATGAATGGTATCTCAAAAGATTCTCGTGAAAAAAGAAAATTTCTCCATTAGGAATCTCGATAGAAATTATCCGTGTCTTGTCACTGTTGATGAACAGTTAGTGGATAGGGTAATTCAGTTATAATAATGTATGTGTGAGTGTTTAATATAAACAACGTACCCAAATCCAAGATAAGCATTCATTATGAAGATTTTAGTTGTGATCACGCGCGATGAGTTTAGTGTTATGAGGGTGATAAGGTGTAAGCTTGATGGCTGATTAGGTAGGTATATCAAGATAACTAATAGTAAATCGAAACTAAAAGGGTAAGGGGTAAATCTCTTTTTATAGATTATATATTCTAGTCTAGGCACCTAGGATTGTCAAGTGCCTGAAGCATTCTAACTAAAGCCTACCTAGGCATCACTTCGCAGATTCCTAAACAAACAAAAACCTTGGGGCATTTGTTAAAATAAATTCTAATGATGCGAAAATTGTAAGAAGTTCGATAATAAAGATGGCCTATTCGTATGGTTTCTGTCTCTGACCTTCCTAGATCGGTTGGACCATGATTGACTCTATTCAATAATCGTAAAGTTGTAATGACTTGTTAGATGGCAGTATTGGTGTGTGGAGGAAATGGAATCGGAGAACGAGCTGGAAAGGGTCTCAGCTTATCAAATTTAACAAAGTAGGAGAGGGAGGAGACGAGATAAGCGCTTACATAGCCAACTGGTACTTGTAGCTGGTGGCAATTCGATTGATATATAATATTATAAGTTTATACGTATTAGTCTGGAGACCCTAAAATTAGGCGAAGAAAGGAGCCCATTTAGTTACCATTGAAAATCAATTCAAATTAACTACTAGTTATCTGAATTCACGAAGTCTTCATCGTCATCGTCATCCTCCGAAGACACGGTTTGTCTCCTTCGAGTCCTTCTTCGCGTAGGTTGCTTCGGTTTAGCTTTTGGTTTTGGGGCTGCTTTTTTAGGAGCTGCCTTAGCTGGAACTTCCCGCTCAGGGGACAGCTCAGAAGATGCCTGAGTCTCCTTCTCTTTCCCAAAGTCTACCTCGAAGGGATCATTTCCGTCGTCGGAATCGTCCTCTTCTTCATTAGCTACCGGGAAGAACCCTGAAGTTTGGCGAGGATTCTCCTTCGCGTCGGCCGCTTCCTCCTCTTCGTAACCCTCCGGCAAGAACCCACCAGCCATATCTTCATCCTTTTGGCGCATGGCCTCGAAGTCTTTGTCTATTCCAGTGTCGTGACCAAAGACTTCCACTGACTCATCTAGGTGTCCGTAATCTTGCTTAAACCTGTCTGCAATTCTTAAACCCATCAAGAACTTCCGCCACATGCCCAACACCTCTTTGCGCCGTTTCTCGTCTTCTTTCCTAGCTCGTTCTGCTTCGTCTTTTTCAAGCTCCTCCATCGCGCGTTCATAGTTTTCCTCTGCAATGACTACGCCCTGAATGACGGGGACGGCCATACGATGACCAAACTCGAAGCCGACCACAGCTTCCGCATAATCGATCTCGAGCCGTTTGCACACACGTACAACACCACGATACGGGACGTGGACAGCACCTATGACTCAATTAGTTGAATGAACAAAAACCAATAGTGTCAAACTTACCCTCGGGGCACATATGCTCAACGAACATATCAATATTCCTGTTTACTATATTAGCTTTAACCACGGATATGGTGAATCGAATATGAACATACCCATATTCGTTCTTCGGAATAATACCATTTTGAATAGGAGGAGGTATTATCCAACCCGTCTGCTCGATGCTGTATAATGGCTGCATCACCTTTCGGCCTGTTAATGCTTCGGCCTCGGCAATTTCTCTCCGTCTATTAGTCGTCGCGGCTCGGTATGGGGCATGTTTCAGTGGCTCAACCCCATCCATCGGAGCGCGTCCTTGCTTGTGCCATGTCTCTGCGCTCTTCACCGCCACTACGTCTTTTCGAAGATATACATCTTCCTCCTCAACCTTAGACGCTTTCCCCTTAATTCGAAACACTTTAACGGGTGTAGCATCAGGAAGTAGGGCCTCCTCTCGTTTGAGATGACGTTGTAGGACATACTCCTTCGAGGTCTTGTAGTATTGTAGTGTTTCTTCCCCTTCCTTGACCTCTTTCTTCTCTGGCTTTGCCGGTTTGAGATCAGTCGAGTCCTCTTCTTCATCTACCTCTGTGATCGGACGTTTCCTGTCGCCCCTGATATATCCTCGCATGACCGATCTGAACCAATCGAATTGATCATATCTCTTAACCTTGCCATGCTTGTTGTAAACCGGTACCTTCTCTTCGGCCATTCTGAAACCCTTCGTTTTACCAGGGAAAATATTCTTTTTAAGATAGCGTACCGTGACATCTTTGGCAGTACCATCTTGAGAGAAACCAATACAGTAAGCTATAACTTGTTTCGCTTTGTCAGCTTTACCTCCCCGAGGCTCCAAAGATTCGACGAGATCTCTACTGTTAGCTACAATTGCCTTAACAATGGGATCCACCGGAAGAAATTTCTTCGTCACTGGTGATAAAACTTCGGCCCAATAATGGGGAAATTCAAGGTCCTTATCATACGCTTTCGATTCTGCTCGCTTTGGACGAATGGTGTCCGTAACATCAATTATCGATGAGTCGTTATCACTCACGTCTGTAAGAGGCTCTCCATACTCATCTGAATCATCTATGTCCATCTTTAAGGCATTCTTATCAGTCTTCTTTGCTCGACGGGTTGTTGGTTTTACGGAGCTTTTCTTTTTTCCGTTAGCTTTCTTTGATGTCGATTCGGTAGGTTTTTTGGAATCCGTTTGAACTTCCTGGGCATTATTTTCGACATCTGCTTCCTCGACCCTACTCCACCCAAACCCAAGTGACTGGAGATTTGCTACCATGCGCGCTTCAAGTCCAAGGCCACGCAATAACGCCGTGAACAGTTGAGATCCAAGATCGCGACTACCCGAGCACTCCTGGGCACGTTGTCTGAATTCTTCAAGATCGTTGATTCGTTCGCCAAAACGCTCCGGATCATGGTCTTCCGTTTCAAAGCTCGACCTTAACTTGCCCAACCTTCTCGCACTCATGTAACCCCATTTGCGCAGACCAGGGGCAGTTATTCGAAATCTTTGCTTCCACCATGATACGAGACACTTGATAAGCCTAAATAAAGGATCGCCATGGCTCATATCGGGAACTCCATTTTCAAGTCGGTCTGCTGCATCATTCCAGTCTCTTGTTGAGCCAGAAGCGCGCTGTTTGCCTTTCCCCTTTGCATTCGTTTTGCCCTTCGTGAGCTTCTTCTTCGGGACTTCCTCAGGGACATCTAAGCCGCTATTTCGTCTCCAACGATCCACTTCATCCCAAAGTCTCGGCGGCAAGTGAGAAATCATGATAGCCTGAACCTCCTTATCACATAGCCAGGAGTTGCGGACCGCATTGTGCCAGAGTAAGAGCTGAACATGCATACAGTGGGTTGAAATGCGAATGGCTTTCTCTCTTTTCGATGGACCTTTCTTTCCTAGTTCGCTGACTAATGGAATATAGCCGGTTTGGTGCAATGTCAGCTCAAGGTCACCTTCGAGCTCCATCTCGGGCTCTGGCTGCTGAGGTTCATGAGATGGAACATCTTCAAATTCCATGTCCTCATCATCTTCATCCTCCTCATCCTCTGAGTCATGGTCCACCTTCTGTCGTTTAGCAGTTGGTACGTCCTCAAAATCAGCGTCTGAGAGCGAACTGAGGGAGCTATCATCACTGTCATCATGCATCTGCTGTACCACCGACTTAGTCTTCTCAGCTGAACCTCTATTAGAGCCGGAATTTAAGTCGTCAAACAGCGTGGTCTTTCGAGTTCGCGCGGATGCTACCGGAGTGGCTTTGGCCTTGCCCTTATTGGGCTTCTTCGTAGCCTGACTGTCGTCATCTGGTGACGGACTGCGCACTCGTTTGCGCGGCACGTATGGAGGCATCTTGACAGCGATGATAAATACATTAAGAAATTAAATTGAGTAAGTCAGACCGAACACCTTGATAGAACGCCACTATTCCTGCCCTTAAGTAGGTTAAATAAGCATTTGATAGATGAAAGTTGATTGTCGTCATCGAAAACGCGAAACCCCATGACTTCTGTCTCATTCGATTTCAATTAAGCCTTAATTAGGACTAGTTAGTGGATCGAAGTGTCCCTTACGCTTAAAATAGCCGCTGGGTCTAGCGTACTGTGTAAATTCAGCCTCAGCCCGCCTGTAGCCCCGCCACCATCGCTGCATCGGCCTCCAACAGCCCCTAAGCTCCGCCAGTTCCTTCCAGACTATTCCGCCGTCACTTAATCATCAACCTCGCCATCCCCCAGGCTTACGAGTTCACCTCTGCCTACCGTCCTTTCTTTCTACGTGTCTTTCCAATCTCACTCACCTGCTCACTCACCTGCTCACTCACTCGCTCAAGCATACGTAGTAGTAAATATATAAGCCATTCGCAACCCCGCAACGAACAGCAACCATGGCGTCCTCATCCTCATCCGCAGCCGAACCCCACGACGACACGAGCTACGTCAAGATGGACAAGGACGCCGACGCGACGCTCATCGGCAAGCACTGCCAGCTCGAGTACTGCAACCAGCTCGACTTCCTCCCCTTCTTCTGCCAGTCGTGCAAGAAGACCTTCTGCCTCGACCACCGCTCCGAGACCGCGCACAAGTGCGCCAGCGCCGGCGCCTGGGCCCGGCGGCGGCGCGAGGCCCAGCTCGCGCGCCCATCTGCCGGCGAGGGCAAGCGCATGCGCGACCTCGTCTCGCAGAAGCCGTGCGCGTCGCCCGACTGCCGGTCCGTCATCGGCACGTCGCTGGTCCCCGGCGTGCACTGCGCCGGCTGCAACCGCGACTACTGCCTGAAGCACCGGCTGCGCGAGGAGCACGACTGCGCGAACCTAGTCCCGATCGGGGCGCGCCCGGCGCAGTTCGACGTCGCCGTCGAGCACACGCGGTCGGCGTTCGCGAAGCTGAAGGCGTGGGGCGCCGCGAAGCGCGAGTCGGCCGGCCGCGCGCTGCCGAAGCCCAAGCCGTCGACCGCGTCGGCGCGGCTGGTCGCCGTCAACAAGTTGAGGAAGACGGCGAAGGGCGACGCCAAGCTGCCGCCCGAGAAGAGGGTGTACGTGTACGTGGAGGCCGAGGCCGAGACGACGACGGCGAAGAACTACAAGGGCGAGTTCTTCTACTCGAAGGACTGGGTTATAGGAAGGGTGCTGGATGCCGCGGCTAAGAGCCTGCAGATCGAGAATGTCAATAACCAGTCTTCGGAGGAGAGGGATAAGCTGCGCGTGTTTCACGTTGAGGGTGGGCGCGTGTTGGAGTTTAACGAGAAGGTCGGCTCGGTACTGGTGAGTGGTAATACGATAGTTTTGCTGCGAGGAGTAGGGCCGCCGCCTGATTTGATAGAGCTGTAAGAGTAACTTCACGAGATATGACGGACTACAGCATGGACGGCGTTTTACGAGCATTACATTTTGGAGCCAAGATACCTTGGCGATGCATGGAGGTGACGGTGTTTTATTTACATTGAAGGAGCTGATATAGACGGAGCCTTCGTGCTCAGCATACACATCTCGCACTGCTACATATTTTTCTTTCATCCCTAATTCAGGCTTCGGTGACATAAAACAAGAATGACCGAGAAGCAGAGACGATTCCTTCATATGCGCCGCAATGATGACAGTTCCGCCTTTTATACTGACAATCATAACTTTACAATTCCTTCTCCTTGTTTTTCGGCTTTGGCCTGTGTGTCAAGGCTGCTTCTCGTCCTGTTGCCGGGGAATCTCCAATATACTCCTTTCCACCGTATGCGGCGAAACCTGTATGGAACAGCAACTCAACCGCATTTTCAACCGGCTTGTCAAATAATGTCGGTAAGAACGGAACGACAGCTAGGCCGAGTCCTATGGGACCCCATACTCTAAGCGTCTTGTTCTTCATATCTTTCATGGCCTTCCCCGAGTATTTGACCACGCTGTGGATTGTGAAAGCGGGAAGTCCCATCGAAGCGAGACTCTGGAATATGCCTCGCTGAACCATGACGGTCCTATAATCCTCTAAGGGTGATACGATACCGGGTTGAGCATCCGCGGATGCCGGTATAGTCAGCCCAGTGGCTTTCTGTGCCTTCGCTGAGAGCACCACTTGCGGATTTAATATCCGCTGGTTCTGCCAGTAGGCCTTGTAGCCTTCGTAGGAAACATCACCGAGAATGTAGGCCCACGATATGCCGTAAGCGCTCCTTACTAGCCACGGATGTGCGACGGGCCGAAAAGATTCCCCTATGTCTGATGTATACGCCACATAACGGTGGGCCGAGAGCATGACGGTTCGCAGTCTGTTCGCGTAGGCGGCATATCGAACGTTGGATTCGGTGGAGTCGGGCGCACTGAAGAGTAGCATGTTAGTCCAGCTGGCTGCAGCGTCATGAGACAGGCCTCACGGAGAGACGCACTATCCCTCTACAAGTTCATCAAAGAAATTGTCATCCCTATCTGACTTATCCACGATCGTCTGCAAACTCTTCGGCAGCTCGCGCCGCTCTGGGAGTTTGGCGGGATCGAACAGTGTGGCATCTTTGCGAGGATCGACCTTCGTTGCCGTGGCTGGCGGGGCTTCCGACTGCTTATCTTTCGACGCTTCTGATTTGTCTGACCCTTTCCCCCACCACATCGTGATACAGATCAATCGTAATGAATAAAAAATGAACAATATAGGTAGGAAATTTAATGAGCGAAAGTGAGAACTTTAGAGCGCGGGTATGAGAGAAGACTCTTGGAATATTTGCGCAAACGGGATTTAACACGGTTAAGTAAGAAATAGAAAGTCAGAACTCAGCTAGGTAACTAGCGCACCTAGAAGCCGTTGCGACGACAGGAATTTAGGTGACGTCGCTATCGGCATTCGGACGTTACTCCCCTTGTCCGATTAATAGCCTTAGAAGCCGAGACATTATAGCGGATAAACTCCGGCATTAGTGGAAGCAGTATCCACTATGACTAAGCCCATCTTAGCTAGATTCAAGATTGGGGATTTCAATTCGGAGCTTCTTTGAGCGTTGAGCATTATTTCGACATTTTGACAACTTCAAATACCCTTTCGACCTTAACGCCATCCGTCGATTCGTTATCAGCACCTATCTATATCCATTCGCTCGGAATCAATTCGTCAATACCGTCAGAATGGTTGCTATGTACAGTATTTTCGGCCGCCAGGTCGGTTCGCACTACGTGAGTCGCTCGCCAAAGTTCCGGCCTAGTTCTAGTCAACATTACATATTAATATACTAATTGTCTCCGTTTCCCAGCTTGCGATGGGTGTTCTCGCTACACTGTTCAGCGGCAGCTACCTTGCCTTGAGTGGTGGAAGCAAGAAGCCTACCCAGATTCCTCCCATCAACGCATCGAGCCCCGACGAGGCCGACTTCATCCAGTGCGCATTCCCGAATATCCCGCGTCGATCCAGTACTAATGTGTCGCAGGAACTTCTTAAAGCAGGCTGATGCGGACGAAAAGGCGGCAAAGCACTAGATTTGATTAGGCATCATATCGGCCTGAGATATTGGTCGACTGTACATATAGATATGGTCACAATGAGAGCAGCCAACCTGCGATAGAGCATTGATAACTGCTCAAGATTCCAATCCACAAGAAGTGTTTTTGTGATATTTCTTAGGGACATCGTGTCTATAGGCGACATAGATGGAATAGACGAAATCATTCATTCACCAGGGAACTTGCTGAAAATTACCTTGCTCAAATTCCCAGAAAGTCCCTGATGGTATCTCAGAACGCCTCGACTCTAACAGTCTCGCAGTGACCTCAGCTCCTTCGAGTGCATCTTTGATACCCATAAAATTATTGAAAGCGGTTTTGCAGTAGCCTGGATTAGCCGCCCAGAAAGTGATCCTATCCATCTCGTTGGCCACCTCCCTTATTTCGACGTTACGAAACTCGATGGTCATAAGGTTCAGGGCCGATTTGGAGCAGTTATACATTATATGCTGCGTAGGGGGCATCTTCACACCTTGTCAGCTGGTGTTTTGAGTCCCAGTGTGGTGAAAGGGGGTTTACCTCGATAGATTTATTTCTAGCCAGGCTTCCTCGAGCACTGGAGATCATGACCACTCTACCCCATTCAGCTTTACGGAGTAATGGTAGAAAAGCTTTTGTCACAAGAAACTGAGAGGCCACCAAGCAGTCGAAGCCTTGGGCCCAGTTCTCCCTGAGTTCTGTTAGATCATCTGACTTTGGCATGGAAAAGGATCCAGCATTGTTGATCAGGACTAGCTCAGTCAGCTTTATCGGTATTCTCTGTGGTTGGCAGTGACTTCTCTAACCGTCAAGCTTCCCATATCTCTCCTCGACCTTTCGTACAGCGGAATTGATACTCGCATCATTGGTGACGGTGATCTGTAAGGGCTCAAGCTTCGCCGGGACGCCCAATTCCCCGAGGTTCTTTATGGATTCTTCAGCATTTTCTATGGACCGACAACCGACCAAGACAACGGCATCGTGAACTCGAGTTCCTACCGCCTGGACTATAGCATTCCCTATACCACGGTTGCCGCCAGTCACTAGAATAACAGTCATATTTCTTAGTTTGAAGTTGACTATGCTCTGATAGAATCACAAAGAAGCTTATTGATTGAAACATACCTAGCGAGACATGATCGAACATTTAAACATAAACAGCAGCCTAGAGAGCCTGGTGAGGATGGACATAGTGTAAGCTCCGTCTAGTACCTCGCGCAACTTCGGCTATATCCCACCTCGTACTTCCAATAAGTCCGGACCAACCCGGAGTCATTCATACGTATCAATGCTAATAGCATGTTGTTGTCTTTATGACGTTGGTACTTATACCATATATCTACTCTAATAGTCGACTTGCATGGTGTAACTTTGATTTTTTAAACCAGGAGGGCCAATGGTGCATCCTAATAACCCGCCCGTTCTGAAATACCTCAGGTATCTCAGGTCTTGGCACGCTAAATGGTAACGGTTGAGTCGATGAAAAACAATATTGGATTCTTAACCTATGAATGTAATAAACAGCTAAATTAGAGGTAGTAATTGTTTTTCTTTTCTTTTCAAAATAAATCGAATTAATTATGATAAGAATCAAATTTACTGCAATTTCTAAGAGCACTTTGAGGCTGTACTAGTTACTAGTTGTAACCCTCTATGTCTGTCGTTTTTAGCTAACATTGCAAGTTCACTTTCTAAGTTTATCATCATTCTAGGAACCCAAATCGCAGATACCACCAATATGACATCCATAAAGAAAACAGACATCAAATCGTGGGACTCACTGATCCAAGTACGTAACCAATAAGCCTTTAGCAGTAACATCGCTTCATACTAAGAAACACTCTTACCAGGTCATGGATTTTGATCCAGGAACCAAACCAGTCATGTTAGCTACTACCCTTTGTCACAAGTCAGAGTGTTTCTCAAATGCTAAATTAATTATCAATAGGAAACTATCATCACATTCAAATAACATCTTGTTTAAACAGTACCATCCAGATTTTGAAAAAGTCGCCGGTCGAGAGCCAGAATCCAGGCCTGAGTGGTCACTACTGCTTTCCTCAGATGACTCGTCGAGGAATCCATTCTTTCACGGTGGCTGCGCGTATCTACCGGAGAAAGACGAGCTCTATACCACGTCGGATCTCTTGCAGTCCACCAGCAGTTCGACGCTCCCTGCAATTCTGATATCAAAACTATCTTTCAGCCGGGACTCCAATCAAGTCATCCGCGAGGCCGAGTGGATGAAGCTACGGCCTCCCTCTAGCATGCCCATGCCGGCCAGCGCATGTCGTTACCGGGATGGAATATTGTTTTGTTCTCAGGGCACGTCAGCCCCAGATTCCGGCGGCCTCTGGTATATGCCCTCGGGGAAACCGCCCTTACCCTTTCTAACCAGCTACTTTCACAAGCCCTTCAACTCGATACAAAACGTGGTTGAAGATCTGGAGGGTGGTCTGTGGTTTACGGATACGTCTATCGGCTTCGAACAAGAGATTAGGCCCATGCCGCAGATGCCGAATCAAGTGTACCGATTCGACCCCAGAACAGGAGACCTACGCGTCGTCGCAGACGGTTTCATGAGGCCTACGGGAATAGCACTGAACTCCGACAACAGCACCATGTACATTACTGACACGGGAGCAGCTTGTAGCAACGGAAGAAACTATCCTCCGGGGTATATATATCCTTCCCTTCTTGCTCAGTAAGAGGCTTATAATAACTGACATATATAATAGCCCAGCGACTATCTATGCTTTCGACGTTGCACGGAGATTGGGTTCCCTCTTCCTAATTAACAAGCGTGTATTTGCCTACGTCAAAGAAGGCGTGCCAACTGGGGTAATATGTGATTCCCATGGGAACGTGTTTGCTGCATGTGGAGATGGTGTTGAGGTCTGGAGTCCAGGGGGCTTGGCCCTTGGACTAATCGAAGTACCCGGTGAGTCAAGACACATGTCACCCTTAATGACTGGTCTTATGTTCTCCCCCGCTGTAGACTATCCGGGGGCAGGATATCTTTGCCTCACTTGCTAATATATAGCTAGGAGGCTGTACAAGCCTATGTTTCGGACAGCTTGGGGAGATCTTCATCTGTGCCCAACAGCGACTTTGGAGAGTTCGATTAAAATGTACGAGAATTGCTTTTATTGAAGCCATCAATACCTATACTTTACTAATACTAACATCTCCCAGACGAAGCATAGTGAGTGGTGCGAGTGTTCTTGAGATTCGGGAGAACTGTCCTCCATAGCATCATGTCTCATCCTCTGTCAATCACGCCGGCCTAGAGTCTCACACCACATAATGAACGTGTTTAAATAGGGCTCGGGTGATGATAAGGTCATTATGAGGAGCTTTCATCTCACTTATCCCCAAACATTCCGGGCTGCCTGGACTGCGTCTGGGGGTGCCCAGCCATTGTGGAACATGTTCAGGTAGTCAAGACTCTGACATGGACCCTGATCCTGGCATATGATTACGGCCCTAGGAAACCCAGATGTCAGTTCACAGTTATTATACGTGATACACAAATATTGAAAGGGGATCATTACTGTTCTATGATCGTAAAACTCCCATTACCACCATTATTGAATTGCGTCTTTTGGTATTCAACGCAGACGATCTGAGAAGTGTGAGCTTCGACAAGGCTTGTGATAAATGTTTTCCGGTGGAGATATGTAACTTACACAATGAGCCTGGTCTCTGTTCCAATTCCAATTTTGCACGTCACGCCTCTGGCTCTGGCCTGGGTTGATGACGGCTTGGTGGCTCTCTGCAGCAAGACCCAGCAGTAAAAGGTTGAGGAACTTCATCTTTAATATGAGTGAAATATGTGATACTTGTTCAATTCCATATTTCTAGTTTCATTCTGGGGGACGAACGGCAGTGTTTTATATTGATATTGAAGACAGAGGCTCCCCCCTATTGCAGGACTTGACTCGCATGTTTGTCGATCTTACATCAGTGTTCATCATGGTTCCTATTTGCTTCCTAGTTTTCAGCTGTAGAAAACAAGGTTTCCCACCTCTCTGGTTCACATGTGCGTACTAGCTTTTGCTGGTCTGTGAGCGAGAATAAGTCTTCCATGGTTCCTCCTGGCAAATCTGCCTCGTACCGTCTTCATCATCCATGGCTCTGGGTCTTAGATCCCTTTTAGCGCAAACCTCATTGTGTATTTTTGTTAATGAAATTGTCTTCGGAATTCTAGAGCATACTGAAATAATGCTAGAGTTGGGACAGTAGGTCATGATGAGACAATGGGAGAGAACTATAAGCGATGATGATGGTATCTGTTAATCACCGATGGAAATCTCGGCACGGCGATCATGCATAGTTGGCACGATTAGGGCTTCCTTGAAATTAGTTTTGGGTGATATTTTAGCTACCTGGGCAGCTTGATAGTAATTAAGACTGTTTCTATGGCATAGAATTTCTATACTTCCATGTTCCATTGTGTAGATAGCTGGATAGTTGTTCCAAAATTCCGTCATGAATATTACAATGGACCTGAAGTTACCTTAGGGCAGTTCCTGGTTACCTGGTCAGCAGCTACCACCAGTTATTGAGCTAGGGGCGGAGACCGTGATAGATGAACCTCATTTTGTTGAAGAAAAATACAAAAAAAGAAAAAGATTCTGTGTTGCACTTATAAGTAGGTACCTACCTATGATAAAATCTATACTGGGATTTTCTGGATATTCAACACGGATATCGCCTTTCGTTACTTTGGAGACGGCAGGTACTCATTATTAGGAAGGGGCACAGAGGGAGGTTTAAGCTTTATCAGCTACGACCCGCCCTCTAGGTACTACCTACTGTAATCCCCGCGTTTTAGCTTATCGCCGGGTATCTGCATCATCTTCCATACCTCCCTCCAAAATTTCCATTTTATTGAAGCTTCGTCTTTTTTTATGCGATCATCAACCGTACTACAACTTGCCATATTGTAGTGCACCCAAAACATGCGAAAATCACAATATGGCTTACGTAGCGCCTATCCACCGGCCTAACAGCGTTCGGCATGCATTGCGCGTCAACTTGTTTCCCGGAGAGCATGAGTGCCTCATACTTGCGTGGGTCCTCCTAAGCGCATGCACGACGTAATGGACGTAATGATGAAGGAGAGCTAACTTCCAAGGTTCTTGTAGCAAAACCAACCGCCTAGAGATATGGAAGCTCGAAGAGGCTGGTACACTGGTGCATACTGATACAAAGGCCGTTAATGGTACTATTTCCATACTACAAAAGCTCCGACCTCGAGATGCCGAGACCGAATTAGTCTTCGTCGGAACGGATAGGTTCCACTACTTTACGTTCGGATGGAATGCTACAGATGGAAAGTTAGAGACAGTCGACTCATTTTATGATATCCACGAGAAGCACATGCGAGATGCCCAGAGTCAGGATATGTGTGCCGTCGACCCGACGGGCCGGTTCATGGTCGTCCTTCTCTGGGAAGGGGTTATAAACGTCTTGCGCATGCATACCGTCAAGAGTAGGAGACATAATCTGCATTGGATGGATCAGATACGGGTATCTGAGCTTTTTATCAAGTGCGCAACTTTTCTACACGTCGAGACCGGCCATCCGAAGATCGCCTTTCTATATCAGTCTCGAACCGACATACCGGATTCTCAACTCGTCACCTACCGTTTAACGTCTGATGACAAAAACACGGAGGTTTCTCGATTTGAAGTACGTGACCAAGTTGATCGTATGGAGACTCCAGACCCTGGCGCTTCCATATTGATACCAGTTGGTAGGGGCGAGGGGGACCAAAAACGGTACATTATAAGGAACGCCTCTACCGCGCGGGCTGAGCTTGGTGGTGTGATTGTCGTCGGTGAGACACGTCTACTATACTACGACGATGCTGCCAAAAAGAAGGTCGAGGCTGCACTGCCGGAATCTTCTATCTTCGTCTCTTGGGCCGAATATGACGTCTCGCATTACTTCGTTGGGGATGACTATGGTGCCTTGTGGCTATTAGAAATTCTCCTCGACGGAGCCGTGGTAACGGATTTACAGATGACTAAGATCGGACTGACCCCAAGAGCTAATAGTCTCGTTTACATGGGAAACAATATCTTGTTTGTAGGATCCCACTATGGCGATTCACAGGTTTTCCGCGTTGACCTCGGTAACATGAAATCAATCTATCCAATTCAGACATTGAATAGCATTGCTCCGATATTGGATCTTAATATTATGGACATGGGCAATCGTGAAGGAGAAGGACAAACCACTAATGAATATTCTTCCGGTCAAGCGAGGATTGTCACTGGGAGTGGTGTCTACAAAGATGGGAGTTTACGGAGTGTGCGGAGTGGCGTTGGGTTAGACGATGTGGGAGTTCTCGGTGATATGGAGAACGTCCGATCATTGTTTTCCCTTCAGTCGGACGGAACGTCTAAGACTGACACATTGGTGGTCTCATTTCTAACAGAAACTCGAATATTCACATTCAGCCCGAGAGGCGAAGTTGAAGAAGTTGAAGAGTTTAAAGGGATGGTATTTGGTAAACAAACTCTATTGACTCAAAACCTGCCAAACGGACGACTTCTTCAGATTACGACAACCTGTGCTTTACTCGTCGATCTAGAGGATGGTGTCGTTGTGTCGACATGGAGACCAGTCGAGGGACAGATAACTAATGCTTCAGCAAATAACGAATGGATTCTCCTTTCTGTTGACGGAAGGATGATCATATCACTACAAATACAACAGGACCTCGTACGAGTGGAACAAAATGATCTTGAAGAGAAGGATCAAGTCGCGTGTATTCATTTACCTCCGGACTACCCTGGTATCGGCGTGGTTGGTTTTTGGAAATCGGGTACAATTTCCATTATCGATCTAAAAACCCTGCAGTCTATCCATGGAGAAAACTTACGACGAAAAGATAATAATGCTTCCATACCTCGAGATATCGCGCTCGCGCAAGTCCTCCCCCCACATCAGACTGGACCAACGTTATTTGTGGCCATGGAAGATGGTTATGTTATTACCTTCAACGTCTCTAAAGTCGACTTTTCATTGTCTGGGCGAAAAAGCGTCGTCCTAGGGACACGACAGGCTAGATTACAGTTGCTTCCTAGAGCAAATGGGATCTATAACGTGTTCGCTACGAGTGAGCATCCTAGCTTGATCTACGGAGCGGAAGGTAGAATAGTTTACTCCGCGGTCACAGCTGATGATGCGACTTGCGTGTGTCTGTTTGATGCCGAAGCCTTCCCAGAGTCGATTGTCGTTGCGACAGAAAAAGAAATCAAGATTTCCACCATTGACACAGAGCGTCGGACACACGTACAAACCCTGCCCATGGGAGAAACTATCCGCCGCATAGCATATTCACGTAACGAACGGGCTTTCGGTTTAGGCTGTTTCCACAGGGAAGTGAGGGACAACGAAGAAATTCTCACGAACTCGTTCAAGTTAGTTGACGAGGTTGTATTCAAGCAGCTCGGAAGCTTTACTCTAGACAGCTCGCCTAGAGTGGAAATGGTCGAGGCCGTCATTCGAGCTGAGCTTCCGGATTCATACGGAAACCTGGTTGAGAGATTCCTAGTTGGCACTTCATATCTAACTTATGCAGACGGCTCGGCACCAGATGATTCTATTAGGGGGCGGATATTGGTTCTTGGAGTTGACAGCGAAAGAACCCCATATCTAGTCAGTAGTCGAAACTTGAAAGGCGCCTGTAGATGTCTTGGAGTATTAGGCGACAAGATCGTTGCAGCCTTGGCGAAGACGGTGGTTATGTACTCATATATTGAGACGTCATCAACAACCGCAGAGATGAAGAAGATTGCGTCCTATCGGCCGGCTACCTACCCCGTTGATCTAGCAATTAAAGACAACACCATCGCAGTCGCTGATCTAATGAAATCAATGACTCTGATCGAGTATGTCCCGCCAGCCGACGGCGAGGGTGCGAAGCTTGTCGAAGTGGCAAGGCATTACCAATCCGTCTGGGCCACTGCTGTCTGTCACATAGACCAGGACACATGGCTAGAATCGGACACGCAGGGCAACCTATTAGTTCTTAAGAGAAACTTAGATGGTGTCACGTTAGAGGACAAGCGGCGTATGGAGGTGACTAGCGAGATCAACCTAGGTGAAATGGTAAACAAGATACGAAACGTCACCGTCGAAGCAAGCGAGAGTGCCGTAATAATCCCGCATGCATTTCTCGGCACGGTAAGTTATTCAACACTGCCGATATCAATGGAATACGGTTGCTAACAACCATGGCTACAGGTCGAAGGAGGCGTGTATCTATTCGGACTCATTACGCCAAATTACCAGGATCTCCTGATCCGTTTCCAGAGCAAACTTGCCGAGTTCGTGGAAACCACAGGTAACATACTCTTCTCAAAGTATCGATCTTTCAGGAACGAAGAACGCGAATCGGATGGGCCATTTCGATTCATCGACGGAGAGTTTTTGGAACGATTCCTGGATATTGATGAGAAGACGCAAGAAGAGATATGTATAGGGTTAGGTCCTGATGTCGAAGCTATGCGAAATTTGGTTGAGGAGTTAAAACGAATGCACTAGATAGGTACATTAAGGGTTGGTGTATTGGGGCTCATTTGGGGAGTTCATACGAGACTACGCTACAGAAACCTTAGATATTATGAACCGGGCGTTAGCTTAGCATATGCAGCATAATGAAAGGGTTTAAGAGGAAAACGCATTACATAATGTTAATAAGCGACGTCACAGGGAAATCCATTGATCACATGACATTTGAGCTTAGCTGACTCATCAAGAATGGACGGGCTAGCCCGAAGATCTGACCAATCATCTAACTTCAATTTCAGAGCTCTTGTATTTTTTCGTGGGTTAGGCCAATTACCTAACGTCCCATTCGCCATTGGCCATTGGTCCAATTCGCAGTTTAGGTTAGCTCAGAAACATTACCCGAAGTCTTTCGATATTCGTTCCCGAAAAAAAGTACCTCAACCTCAACTTCACCTAACCTCTCCCACCCCTACGTCAACACCCGACACCCAATTGATCCCGCACAACGCCATGGCGCCCCTCACGATCGCTTCCCGCGCCCTCGCGCGAGGAGTGTCGAAATCCTGCACCCGCGTCGCCGCCGCCCGCGCCCTCAGCACCACTGCCCAGCGAAACGACGCCGCTCACGGCGGTTCCTATTCTAGCCCGTTCAAGGGCGAGTCGAGCTCGACTAAGATCCCGGACTTCGGCCACTACTTCAACAAGGGCAGTTCCAACACCAACCTGCTCTTCCAGTACTTCATGGTCGGGACGATGGGCGCTATCACGGCTGCTGGTGCTAAGTCGACGGTGCAAGGTATGTGGCGCAACGTTGTCCGGGGGTTGTTTGTTATCGTACTTTCGGCCTTATACTAGGTGCCCATTGTAATTGTACTGGATGGATGGTTGGTTGGTTGGCTGGTTACTTAAGCGCATATATCTAATGTTCTGCGGCTTTTTAGAATTCCTGAAAAACATGTCCGCGTCCGCCGATATCTTGGCCATGGCCAAGGTCGAGGTCGACCTCAACGCGATTCCCGAAGGCAAGAACGTCATCATCAAGTGGAGAGGAAAGCCGGTGTTCATACGACACCGCACGGAGGAGGAGATCGGCGAGGCGAACTCGGTCAACGTCACCAGCCTACGAGATCCCCAGTCCGACGAGGACCGTGTTCAGAAGCCCGAGTGGCTGGTCATGTTGGGTACGACTGTTCCCTTCACCCGAAATATCTATCAACATGCAGATTCTCCGCGTGGATGAGCTTGGGTTTAGTTGCGAATAACTACAATAATGACAATACTAACATCTGGTAATACAGGCGTCTGCACACATCTAGGTTGTGTGCCCATCGGCGAAGCTGGAGACTACGGCGGGTGGTTCTGCCCGTGCCACGGATCGCACTACGACATCTCAGGACGTATAAGGAAAGGACCGGCCCCCCTCAACCTCGAGATCCCCACGTACGAGTTCCCCGAGGAGGACAAGCTGATCATCGGTTAAGCGGGGGTGGGCATTGTGTGTACAACTATCCAACCAACTACTAGACTGGCGGGTTTCGTGGGCCTCACTACGCTTCACCGCACCGCCGAGCTGGGCCAGGATATAGACGTAATGGCAAAGATCGTGAGGTTGCATGGCATTCTTTAGAAGTTTTTCCTTTGGCGCTTGCTGCCATGCTGTACAAAAACAAATCAAAACTTATCAAGCTTACGAAATGCCCTCGGTTCTATTATGCTTTGCCTGGTTTATGTCGGGCTGATCATATCGTATACCTACCTACCTACTTACATGAGTCGTTACGTAATCCAGCTATATGCAGGATTCTCCAATTTAATGGGCAATATTAAGGTAGACAGCATGATGAACTTGGGTTAAGAGTCAAAGAAACAATCACGACGGAGGGTAATGATATATATTATTCTGGTGTAGCAACTAACTACCGTCTCAAGTAGACAAATCCTAATCGAAGATCTTGATGAAACACACAACGTTCTTCATATTCTTATAAGCGGAAACTAACGAGATCAATTGGGCAGATTGCCGAGGCACGTAGTATCTAGCGATGATCATCGACAGGAATGGCTTCGTATGATACACGTAAGGTGTGTATTATAGAAAAGTTCGGATGAGACTCCCAAGAGACGATCAATCACTCTTGACGAATGGTCGGACGAAATTTCTGAGTGCCGTCTATATGCTTGCTTCACGTCAAAACACGTTGGAGTCTCATTATGTGGCATGCCCAAGAATGGATTGGGTGAGCAGACTTTTTGTAGTTGTCGGGGCCATATATCTATGGTCCTATGTATGGATGGAACCATATCTAACATCATAAGACTTTACGACACTTAGGAAGAGATGTCTGCCGGGAGCATTACACTTGGCGTCGTCACAGGAGTTATTATTATATACCTAATTATATAGAACGTCGTTATAGTAACATGACTGCATAGGCGCCAAGGACATACCGATGTTTACCTCCGACATTATCTATGTAGGTATCTATGTAATCTGTAGGTATGTAATTACTTTGAAGATCGTAAATCTATGTTCTAAGGCCCTTGAAGGCCACGAGATTCTTGGGTTGTGAGAGGTGACGCTTCGATGAAGGTAACAGGGTTAGGAAAATTGTTGTTATTGATGGTTAACACAAAACGCTTGAATTGCTTGCATTTCCATTTCCATGTGTGGAGTTAAGCCTTGAGGCGATCCAAGTGGCGCCAGGGGGTTATGAGGTTTCTCTCGCGTGTCAAATCAACCTATCACAACCCCTGCCACCTTAGCTGCCCCCCAGACGCGGCTCGACCACGATGAGACACTTCGGGTAGGATAGTCGGTCTCATCCCAACTTCGTCAGTCTCGAATCCGAAAATGAGTGCTATTACACGCCCTCGGAAGGGGCTAGAGCCCACTTCGTTCCCAAGAAATACGGCAGCTTGACACAGACACCATCAATTGACTATCCGAAATGGGAAATTTCCTTGCGATCCTCAGCCAAAACCGATGAGCTGATGGCAAGGCCATTGATCTGCTTTGATTGACAGCCGCCCTGAGAGCCCAAAAAACCATGCGCGGCTCATCGGTCCTCGCACCGAGTACTAGTGACGATGATATCCTGGGTCTGATCTCTCGTCCAAAGCCGCCCGGAATGCAATTCATCCCAACCCTTGGCTTCCATTCTCCTCCGGCTTCTACTCCAGCCGATGTTGACCATGCGAATTGCCTATTCTGTCCATTCTGGATTGGGACGATGGTGTTTCTTCTCCAGCTCAGATGAGATGTCGGGACGATTAGATCTACCAGGCCAGGGTCCAAAGAAGAAAAAGACGGGGCCCGATATAACCTCTTCTGGTGAGACAATTAGTTTAGACGGTGCTTGGCAGTAGGAGCCTGCCGCCTCCGGAATAGTCTGCCGGACTCATACTACTCTGAAGCCTCGCCAACGCGCACGCCCTAACATGGACCCTCTGCTTGGCGCCTGTACGATCCTCAAGGTTTCAATGCCATATATATAGAGATAGCTGCCCCCAGACGATGCCAACACTACTATTCTTTTCTTCCTTATCCAACGACAGCACATCTTTCTCACCCCGTTACGTTCTTTCCTTCTAGTTCTGGGAACTATTTTTTTCTTCTCTTACATTCTCACGTTCTTTCGCGCTTCGGCATTTCTATCATTGGGCAGGGCCTCTTTATACTTACGATCTTTACTTATTACGAACGATCGTTAACTTCGAAAAACCGACAATATGAAGGTCGAGACTAGTGCTGTTTTGTTGGCTATGATGGGTGTGGCTGCTGCCCGCCCTGATGCCGTGAGGTTGTTCAGGAAGAACCGCCATGTTGCTAACTCGGCCAAGGTCAGGCGCGAGGTTCCTCGTAGGTCACACTGGTAGTGCGCATATGGAGGAGCGAAGATTGTTAACACATACTTTCAGAGGAGCACTCCCACAACAAGTTCATTGCTGGCGTTGGCGCCGCCTTGAACCTGAACAACGTGGACCAGGTCTCAGACCCCGTCTTCGCTCTGCTCGGAAACGCCGCCGCCGCACAGGGTGCCGGTCTAGTTACGAACTTGGACTGCTTGCAACAGGACGTTGCCGACCAGGCTTTCACCAATGCCAAGGCAGCTAACGATGTTGAGGGCATGACCAACGCGCTTATCTTCCGTGCCCTTGTACGTATCGTGTTTCAGGCGATCTTATGTTCATAACATCTAACATGTCGATTAGGAAAGGAACACTGGTTCCGTCGGCCTGGCCTCCGTTCTCTGCAACGAAACTGCAGAGAACCCCGAAATCGCTGCCCTTCAGCAGCACCAGGACCCTGCCTCCGATGGCGCTGCTGCTTTGAACAAGCAGATCACCCTCGAACTGGCTGCTCAGCTCGCGTCGATCGGCGCCGATCCCCAACTCGCCCTGCAATCCGGAACCTTCGCACCCGGCGAGGTATGACTATCCTCAGAACCACTTAATTAGTCATTAGCTCACAGTAGATTATAGATTGGCGACGAAACCGGCGCTGGCAACACCTGTGACACTGAGGACGACACCGAAGGTTGCATTTTCACTGAAAACCTCCTCGTTGAAGATGCCTCTGCTGCTGAGATTGATGCCGCCGTCGCTTCCGCAGGTGGCAGCGCAAGTGCTGACAGCGCAAACGCCAACGTTGGAAACTCCACTGGCAATGCTGCCGCAGCTGATGATGGTAAGTGAACCTTTGAGCTAAGGCTATTGACACTTTAACTAATGAGAATAGCATGCGAAGATGACGCTGCTGCCGCCGACGACGCGGAAGCCGCCACCGCCACTGCCAGTAACGATGTCAACGCCTTCACCGGCAGTGTCGGCTCGGCACCCGTGCCCGTGATCAGCTCCGACGCGGCCAAGCCCTTCTCGGTCAACGGCGCGGAGTTCCTGAACCAAGGCGCGGCCATCCAGCGCGCGTGCGACGTGCAGAAGAACGCGTGCGCGAACGCGGCCAACAGCGGCGCCGACGCCTCCATCAGCGTCGCTGACTGCGATGCCCAACAGCAGCAGTGCGTGGCCCAGAACGGCAAGAAGCGTCGCCAGGCCGCCGCCGACACCGGTGCCTGCGGATCGCCTGCTATTTCCTTCGGCATCCAGGCCGACCGCGCCAACGAGGACGCCTTCGCCGCTGTTGATTCTGCGGATTTCCAACATGGATCCGCGCTCAAGCCCGCCGTCATCACCGACTTCATCTGCCAGCAATTGGCCTCCAAGTGCAAGGCTTCCGCCGCCACGGTCGATGCGTGCAATGAGGGCGCCGATGCGGCGAACGCGCTCTCGGGCCAGGCTGCTGCTGACGCTTTCAACGCCGCGCTCGGCGTTTAGAGAGTGAAAGACGCGATGGTCTGCCTGCCTTACCTGCCTCGCTTGCTCAACATTTCGAGGGTGAGTGAGGGGGGGTTTGGGTAGGGGTTATGATGAACGAACGAAAGTACGGGTTTTGTACAATTTAACAATTGGGGGTTTATAAGTTTAAATGTAGCATTTGATTCGTAACAAAGGTTCTCTTGGGGCATAAGCGTGCGGTGAATGAATAAATCTTAGTATAAAAATGGATGTCCATGGTGTTTCGGCTTAGTACCTAACCTGTATTGTGAGGTGTTGAATCGTAATCGATGAATATGACTTAGTGGGGTGAATGTATTCGCAATATTTCTCTCTGTCGATCTAGGCACGTATAGTATCTACCAGTTATCGGGTCAAGTTCTCAATTGGATTATATGGTTGTAAGGTTTAAGTGAAGCTATCGTACAAAGCACCTAAGGTATGCTTAAACCTGTGGGTCCGTGCGGTAGAGCCGCACCTTCCCACACTGAGCCCATTTGGCTCATGACAATTGCCGGATCACCTGTGACGTGGGCTGAAATAATCCCAGCCCTACAACACAACATCAACAATTCTAAGTCAAGTGTGCTAGGACGAAGTCCTAATGAAATTACATTGGGTTTTCGTCCACGAACAATCCTATCTGTGTTGGAAGTTCCAGTTAATGCGATCGACAGTGAAACACCCGAGTTGATTTCGTTCGATTGGATTCCGTTTCTCTTTGATATTGCCGGTATTCCAGGTCTTTATTGCTTGTATAGTGGTCTTGATTTTCTCTCGAAACTTTGCGTTGTTTGTGAAGTCTCTTAGGTCCTTCCTTGAAAGGTTGACTGCAAATCTTCCCTATTGAAAGTTTTGGAATGGTGATACTATGTCTTAAACCATTGTGCCTGTTTAGAAATGATGGTTTTGGATCTGTTGTGGATGGATTTGGTGTTGTGCTTGTGCTTGTGCTTTGATTGCGCTTGTGAAGAATGAGAAATTGTAGTTATCGAAGATTCCAGTCGGACAGAAGATTACTGCGACATAATTGTATAGAATAACGAAGACCGAGCTAAATGATGTATTAATGTTCGGAGAGGATCACGATTGGAACCGAGAGAAGGATATTAAGCAATATAAGCCTAAGATATCAGACCTAAGCGTTTTGAAAGCTATTTGAATCATGGGTGATGCTAAAGGCGGATTTGGCACTATGCCACGTCAGATGGAAAAGCTTTTGTCGGATTGTGGATTAATCTGGATAATATAGCCACTGAATTCCAGAGAGATGCCAAAATTCTGGAAGGACATGTATAGGTACTTAAACAGGAAACAAAAATATGAGCAGTTAATGATTAGTCAGATTAGTCATTAGTTAGTCATCACTCGTGACGTAAGCTCCCCCTAGCTCCAACCAACCTTAACCTTGAATTTCCAAGAAGTTCCAAGTTGTGGAGCTCGGATAACCTTGAAGCAATCGGGTTAGTGGTTAGTAAGCCGGACTTCGCCCCTGGAGTCAGAGCTAAACAGCCTCACTTTTACCAACTTCATCTATTTAAGATGATTTTGCCTTAAACATCGAATCAATTGTCTTAATGAGTGCTAATTCAAGATCTCACTCAACAGAAAGCCCTTTCCGAATTTTAGGAGAGCAATGCCGGAGTTTGAATTTGTGAATGTGGGATGTCCTGGTGACGTGAAGCGGCACTCCACCAAGATCCGCCGCCATGTTATGAAGGATATTGGCAAGACGCGCAGGAAACCGCGGGCAAAGAAGCGTGAAGAAGTCATCATTGGGGAAGATAGCTCATCTGCTACTGGAAGCAAAGATGGATCGCAAGCAAGTCGTCTATTGCGATCCATAGCGCTTCCAAGTCTTAACATGGACGGTAGCTTACACACCATAGAATTCTCAATCAACATGGATCAGGAGCGGATGAGTCTGATTCAATACAGTAAAGAGATCTCTGGAAGATTATGATGGTCTCAATATCTAATAGTGATGCTAGTTGTCGATGAAGCCCGACTTACCTATAGACCGTTTCGATTCCCCTGGCTAACCATGGGCTTGTCGGATATGGCTGCGTGGCATATCACCCTTGCGAACGCCATCATATACCGCGGCCTCAAACCGGGGGAGAGGAAGCCTGAGTTCGATACTGACCTTGAGGCTATGAAGTGGTATACGCTATCCCTATCCTCCATCACTAAAAGGCTTGCAGACCCCGCCCAGAACGGTAGCGAAGGACTTGTCATTGCTGTCACTGGTTTTGTCTGCCACGATGTATGTTTCTTTCTTCACCGCCCAGATATAGATCTTTTACATCCGCAAGCAAGCGGTCATACTGATAGTTTGTGAAGGCCTCAATAGGAAACTTTGACCGTTTCTCTATCCATATGGAAGGCCTTCAGCGCTTAATCAATAAAAAGGGTGGCTTGCAAACCTTAAGCAGCCCATTCTTGAGGTTAATGATATCTTGGTAGGTTCCTCCTTTACATATGAACTAGTAAAACATATCGATCTCATGAAATTTGGGACCACAGGCTTGATCTAGCTGGGGCGACATACTTCAATGCTAAACCACGGTTCAAAATCCCAGGGGATTTAATCACACAGGTCGACACGTCTAATGATTCTCATTATCTACAACAATTACTACAGTCCTGGGACGCGGACTGCCCCGCATTGGGTGATATCATGGGTGCCATGAATACAACAGCGACAGCCGCCATTTATATTAACCAGCATCAAGATGTTCCCAACTTTTGGGTAGACGATGTAACAATAGCACGAGTTTTAAGTCCGGCATTCCATGAGGTTCTGTCTCTGGAGGGAATCCCGCTTCCCGACGATTCATCAGATCCCCAATATTCCGGTATTGCGGCCAGAGAAGCCTTTCGGCGAGCCGCACTCATATTTCTAGCCGCTCTTAAGGTCCGGATGGGCGCCGGGGCGTTCGAGATGGATAACCACCTTGAGGCGTTTCGTCAAATCTCGCAACTACCCCTGGTGGATTGGGGCGTGGTGGCTGAGCTGAATCTCTGGGCTCATATCATAAGTGCTATGCAGGAGAAGAGCCCAAACCGGGCTGTATGTAACATTGAGAGTTCTTTCTCCCCCTTTATAGCCTGTTTCGGGAGTGAGGACTTCCTAATCAAGCTGACCGAGGAGTTATTTCACCCGAGACGTGCTCAAAACTCCTAAAACTTGTTGCTAGAGAATAATTTACTAACTCCCGTTGTTGTAGTGGCATGTGCTGACGATCGTCAGTATCATGGAGAGCATTGGCTTACAAAGTGGTAACCAAGCTATAGATATCGCCCGTGGCATCATTTGGACAGATGCTGTCGACAACGGAAAGTCAGATTTGCTTTGCCACGAGATCGATAGCTATCTAGAGGCGATGTTATCGCAACGACTTGAGAATTTACCCCTGGATCCCCACCTTGACGGAAATATCGAGAGCTGATGTAGGCAAAACACGACTTTGATAATTGAAGAATACTAAATTGTAAATAATTACAGGGAAATGAGGCATGACTAGTATAATAAATACCCTTGCATATTTCAATAGAGCGGAGACAGAATACCCAATGTCACCATATATCCCTTTTTACGTTCAACTGAAGCCATATCTTAACTTAATTCCCAGTAATACCGGCATCTACAGCAATATACTTGGCAGTTAACCAATGGCTCTTCTCTGACGCAAATAGTAGCACGATATCCGCCAAATCCTGCGGCGTCCCAATACGATCGGAGCCTCGCTGCAGGACGATTAGCTCCGCGGCCACTTCAGGCGTCTTGTCGACCATATCGGTCGCGATGGGACCCGGTGCTAGCGTATTAACCGTGATTCCATGGCTGCGGCCGAGCTATCAACATATTGTTAGCATAAAATCAAGGAACCTGTACATCCTGATCACCACTTACCTCACCAGCCCATAACACTGTTAGAACATCCAGGGCAGACTTGGCCGCGGAATAAACCGGCAGAGCAGTTGGAAACGTCCTGGAACCTATACTGCCGATATTGATTATCCTGCCTCCCCTGGGCATCTTTCCCAGGCCGACGACCGCCTGCGTTAAAAATAGCGGGCCATACACCATGACAGCAAATGTCCGCTCGATGTTTTTAGGTTCGGCTTCCAGTAGAGGACCAGGTAATGAAAGTCCTGCATTATTGACTAGAGGGATAGTCACGTTAGTACAATATTTTAGCGGCATTATCGTACTTTATAAAAGCGAGAAGGCTAGATAGATTCCCACATACCGAGGATGTCTATATGGTCCACCCCTAATTGTTCTAGAGTCTCGGCGACGATCTTCCGAGCGCCCTCTGGAGTCGAGACGTCCTCCTGGACTAGCGCCACGCCGACCCCGTACTCGTCGCGGATGGACTGGGCTAACTCCTTGGCCCCCTCGGCTGATTTATCGGAAACGTAGTTGATAGTTACAGAAGTGCCATTGCGTGCCAGCGCTATAGCAATGGCGGCTCCGATTCCCCTCTTCCGGCCGCTGCCAGTGACGATAGCAACTTTCCCGGCGAGGTCTCCGAAGGTATCTGCTGGCATCTTGTTGGAATGGAAGGCTATAAATCAGAGATATAGGCGTCTTTTTTCTTGGGTTGTTTTGGTAGCTCGAAGCTGTCGGTGTTGAGAAGATTAGCGAAAGATTAGACTGTAGGTATAGGTACCGCTTCTACTTGTCTTGAGGTTGAGAAGATGAAGTGCTGTGATTATTTCGAGAGACCCCCAAGCCCCTTTTATATCCAAGGAAAAGTGGAAGCTCTTATTCTGTATTCACATGACACCGAAACTTGGTACCTATTTGATGGTGTGTATATTTCTAATACTCTTCCCCTCTTTCGCATTGTCCTACCCCCCTTACGAACACTGTCATGGCGTTACATTTCCCCTAGTCCTATCAAAGCCTGTGGAGGATGTATCTAAAAAGATAGATGCCATGTAGTTAATCTTCACTAGGTAGATATATCTACCTAGGTAGGTACCTACCTACCTATTTCTAAGTTAAAAGGTCAACTATCTAGGATTATTAGTGGTAGACATATTCTATCTATGGTGACATGGACCACATGTAGGTATTTCTAGGGTAGACATATTTGAATGTTTCCTTATAACTACCAACAACTCATTTACGCCCGAACATGCCGGCCGGTTACTGAATTCCGTATGTGATGCTACTCTACTTACATAGCTGTGCCTCATTCCTGTACGTAGATCAGCGGCTCCATAGCAAACGACCAATTAGAATTTAGCTAGAGCCTGGAATTTGTCTCTTTTAAGTATATTTTGGGATTCCTCAGCTAAAGTCGAGCTGTATCCTTGACTGGCAATTGTCCCCGGGCAGGGTAAAATACTGTTCACCTGACCTATAGATAATGTCAGCAAATCAGAAGCCAGCTGCTGTAGGTGTTGGTGGGCTGTTACCTATGCTTAGAAGTATTATCCATACCTCTTAAACCTTGTATGGAGACAATTGTGAGTCAATGAGTCAATGCCGGAACTTCGCGGTGTTTAGCGGGGTACGGTTTTTACAACTCATCATAAGATCTCTTTAAGACAATTTTGAAATAAGACAGTAAGCAGCTTCTTACGAATCTTATGGCATCATACCGTTAGAACTCTGATACTACAGGCCGAAACTTGCTCTTGTGTGGTGAATAGGGGACGTGGCATTTTGGTTGGCGAAATCTAAAAGGGGTAGCAACAAATCTTTAACTTTACTTCCGAGAAACCCCGGGCTTATAACCACGAATTTCCCTTCAAGACTCTTCGATGGGTGCAATTATTCACTGGGGAAAATAATGATGACAAGCTGCAAGTTCTATGTCAATAGCTTTTTATGGTCCCTAAAGCAGATTCACTGTAATCTGCGACTCGAGAGCGTAAGCCGCTCTCGCATTTGATATCTTAGCACGCCCGCCTGACCGACTCCAGCGTAAATCTTCATAGCTACAAACGAGAAAGGTTCTTTGCAATCCATAGCAACTGGCAGCTTAGTAGCTTCGTCCGAACATGACAAATTTCTCAGCCAGTCGTTTGCATTCTGGGTTTAGGCACTTGGTTTCACCCTTGATCAAGCCCTCAGGCTGCTCGAAGGGAATGCATAAGCTCTTCATTCCCATCGATGGGGCTTTCTGGGCCTCCGGCGTGTTGGGATCCTCGTCCGTGCGTCCCGTTGTCAACTCCTTAATCTGGTCTTCGCACTTGCCATCAAGACAGAATGGGATGATCACCACGTTCTTGGCATCTAAGGCGGGGACAACGTCGTCCCACTTTTTCACGATGACGCGGTGCTCTCTGTACGCCTTCTCCGCCTTGCTGTACATGTCGCCCTGGATGGTCTCGAGGAGTGCGGGAACTTTCGTAGTTAATTCCGTGAGGGGAATGGTACCCTTTTCACCGTTATCTCGGCGCGCAAAACTGACAACTTCCTTGGCAGCATCCTTCGGTCCAAACTCCAGGCGGAGTGGGACACCCTTCAATTCCCAGTCATTGAACTTCCAAGCTGGGGTATAACCTTCTCTTAGATCATCCTCGACACGCACGCCTGCCTTCTTCAGGGTCTGTTTGATCTCTTCAAGTTTCTCGTAGTGCTTCGTCTTGTCTTCCGGAGTGGTGCTCTTGGTGATGCCAACAGGGATCAGGATCGTCTGGAACTTGGCGATTCTTGGGGGAAGGACTAATCCCTTGTCGTCACCATGAATCATGACCATCACACCAATAACACGAGTTGACAGACCCCAGGAATTCTGCCAAACGTTGATGTGTTTTCCCTTCTCATTCGGGTCTTCGACTGTGATGTCGAACATCCTGCTGAAGTTTTGACCTAAGCAATGCGAAGTAGCACCCTGAATACCTCGACCGTTGGAGGGGATGTATCCCTCAACTGTAGTGGTATAGTATCCGCCAGCGAACTTCTCATTCTCGGTCTTCGTACCTCGTACAACCGGAACTGCCAAAAGCTGTTCGTATACACCAGCATAAAGCTCGAGAATCTGTAAGACCTCCTCTCCGGCAAGTTCTTCGGTCAGATGTGCGGTGTGACCTTCTTGCCACAAGAATTCTCTCGCTCTCAAGAAAGGAGTTGTCTGTTTCGCTTCCCATCTGACGACAGAGTTCCACTGGTTCAATCTGAAAGGAAGATCTCTATGGCTACGAATCCACTTCGAGTAATAGGGGTACATGACGGCTTCGGAGGTAGGGCGAACTGCGACTGGAACCTCGAGGTTCTTGTCACCACTATTGAGGAATCCAACATTAGATACTAGTCAACAGTGGCCAATAATGGTATAACTTACGCTTTCGTCACCCATGCGAGTTCGGGGGCGAAACCTTCAACATGGTCCTTCTCCTTCTCTAGGGACTTCTGGGACAAGAACATGGGAAAGTTGGTCTCGTCAACACCCATATCCTCAATACGTTCTGTGAACCATTTTCGAATAATATTCCAGATATGCATAGTTGCAGGGCGCATGATGTAGAATCCCGAGATTTCGGTGTAGTACTCGACCATCTCGGCTTTGAGTACGACCTCTTGATACCATTGCGCAAAGTTGTCGGCCTTGGAACAGGTGATACCGATGATATCGTCCGCCTTTTTTCCACCGACAACAGGGAGAGCAGCTTGTTTTGCCGCCTTTGCAGCTTTCTCGGCAGCTTTCTTTGCTTCTTTTTCGGCCTTCTTCAAGGCGCTCTTGGACTGCTCGACTGGCTTGTTCTCCTCCATGGTTATTGTATCGTAACGTACCAAGTAGGAATTGGTATAGGAAAAAAGATTTGAGTTGGGAGAGGACGAAGTTTAAAAAAAAAGAAAAAAAGAGGGAGTTGTTACCAGAAGTTTAAATGACCGTGGTAATGTTTGAACAAATCTGAGTCACTCCGATGGAAGTGCCGCTTGGGGACAAATAAGGAGGAAGGTACACACACAACCGTATTTGGTAGCAATAACGCGGCCTGGGAAATTTCAATGGTTGCCCCGCGATTTCCCAATCTTCCAATGGTAGGATGGTGGGGTTGAAGTAGAGGGGTCCAAATCTTTAGGAGGGGCTGGCTGGCTGATAACGTAAACGGGACCGTGCACATACCCTCTACCGGCCCGGGAATAACCATTGCTTCCGCAAAAAAGTTACAGTGGAAACCGCTTAGAAGCTTCATCTAAACAAAATATCGAAGCAGCAGCCTGGTAGCTTCGATTTAAACAGGCTTCCCCTCTTTCTCGACTACCAACAAGACAGAAGAAATCTATTCACTGCGAAGCATAAGGAGACTCTTAAAAGATGACTTCTATTTTTGAGCAGTCCGGAAATGGGACTTTGTTCCTAGGCGGCCAGAAGATATCTGGTTCAGATATCAGGGATCAAAATGGCAAGTAGCTCTCGACTCCCTGAATATTGCGATATGGAGCTAACCTTGTGTAAAGTTCTCGCTACCCAAGCCATCGCTAATGTCGTCAAGAGCTCTTTTGGGCCAAGCGGTCTGGATAAGATGATGGTGGATGATATTGGAGTAAGTCAACTAATATTCTATATAAAAATTTCATGGCTAACTGTTATAGGATGTTACAGTAACAAACGATGGCGCGACGATTCTTAGTCTACTAGATGTCGAACACCCTGCTGGAAAGATTCTCGTCGACCTAGCCCACCAGCAAGATAAGGAAGTTGGTGATGGTACCACCTCGGTTGTACTTATTGCTGCCGAGCTTCTACGACGGGCAAACGAGCTTATGAAGAACCGAATACACCCAACAACTATCATCACGGGCTACAGACTCGCTTTGAGAGAGGCTATCAAGTACATGAACGAGAATGTTAGCACTAAGGTGGAGAACCTTGGCCGCGAGTCACTGATCAACATCGCCAAGACATCTATGTCCAGCAAAATCATCGGCTCCGATTCCGACTTCTTCGCCAATATGGTGGTCGATGCTATGCAAGCGGTCAAGTCGACAAATAACCGCGGTGAAGTGAAATACCCCGTCAAGGCTGTCAACATCCTAAAAGCGCACGGAAAAGGAGCCCTGGAATCGGTTTTGGTTAAGGGTTATGCCTTGAACTGTACCGTTGCATCTCAGGCAATGACTACACGGGTACAGGATGCCAAGATTGCAGTACTTGATATGAATCTGCAAAAAGAGAGGATGAAGTTAGGTGTACAAATCACAGTCGACGACCCCCAGCAGCTCGAGCAGATCCGCGCACGGGAATCAGGAATGGTCATCGAGAGAGTGGAGATGATACTGAAGGCCGGAGCAAATGTCATCCTAACAACCAAGGGTATTGACGACATGTGTCTTAAGCTCTTCATCGAGCGTGGCGCTATGGCCGTTAGACGGTGCAAGAAGGAAGATCTACGACGAATTGCGAAAGCTACCGGCGCAACCCTGTTAAGCACACTCTCCGATCTCAATGGTGATGAGCGGTTCGAGCCTGCGTACTTGGGCCACGCCGAAGAAGTTGTCCAAGAACGAATCTCGGATGACGAATGCATTTTGGTCAAGGGAACTAAGTCGCATTCATGCGCATCTATTCTCCTCCGAGGACCGAACGACTTCCAGCTAGATGAAATGGAGCGGTCTGTTCATGACTCGCTATGTGCGGTCAAGCGAACTTTGGAGAGTGGTAGCATTGTGCCTGGCGGTGGTGCAGTGGAAACAGCATTACACATCTACCTAGAGGAATTCGCTGGCACAGTTGGTTCCCGAGAACAGCTAGCAATTGCGGAATTTGCGCAGTCACTTCTCGTCATCCCCAAGACGCTGGCTGTCAATGCCGCAAAAGATGCTAGCGAGTTAGTAGCGCAATTACGGTCTCGACACGCATTATCGCAAAGAACACAGGAAGGAGAAGCCAATGAGGACGAGAAGACGGTTGCGAAAAAGAAGAACTACAAGAACTACGGTTTAGATCTAATGAAGGGCAAGGTGGTGGACGAGATGAAGGCTGGCGTGCTAGAGCCTAGCATGAGCAAGGTCCGACAACTGAAGAGTGCGGTGGAGGCATGCATTAGCATAATGCGAATCGATACCCTGATTAAGCTGGATCCGGAAGAAAGGGGAGAGCCCGATGATGGCCACGGCCACTGATAGAAAATAAAGGGAAAATCCGAGAGTGGGTTCGAGGCATTCCTAATACGAAGACGATTTAAGACACAAGTCTAATTCAACGATCAAAACTCGGGTTCCGAAGAGATCATCCCACCAATCTAATATGTACGTGCGGTGAGAGATATCAGTGACCTTCCAGCTTGGGTCAGCGCAAGTCGTGTAGTCGTATTTTGAGGCGGGTTCCATCGGCATGTAGATCCACATATATGGGTCCACTCAATGCCAGCCAGCCAGCCCCAGCCTAGGTGCCTAGTAGCTACAACCTTAGCAGCCTTAGGTAACCTATTATACAGCCGTCTTTGTCATACCCTTGTAAACTCATCAACATTCAACTTGATTCCACTTGTTATCAACATGCAAGCCTACCGTTTTCATGTAAGGCACATATTTGTTTCCTATCTCATACTCTAAAGCAATTAACTATACGATACATCCTAAGCTATCAGTCTATTACCTAGCAAGACGCACACTCCACTATTGCCCAGCCCGGTCGGTGAGTTTCTCTGACTAAGTGGTCCAACGAACACCGGTTCAAGATAAGGAGAACCGAAGGCGGCTCAAGCCAGTGAACCCAAGCCGGTAACCTGCCGGCTCTGTGGTCCGCCTATAATTCTCTTACCTAAAGTTGACGAAACTTAACCTATGTAGTACTAGGTCCTTTGGCCCCCCCTTTCCTCGATAAACCCGTGGATCAGGGTAACGGATTATTCCCTCTTCGCGGGGATACATGCATATCAACTGGTCACCAGGTTTCATCTGGGTGCCCTTGATTGCAAGGTTAATATGTCAAAGCTCGCACTGACGTGGTTGTCACTTCTGGTGCTGGCTGCCGTCTGTTTACTTTTTATTATATGTATAACTCTTTGTCCTGTCAGATCGTCTGACCTTGGCATGTCTCTGAGATATCAAGCTTTCTTTCATGTTTTGTTTGTGCTGGTCTAGTATTGCTAAGCTTTACAGGAAGCCCAACTGATCAGCTTACACCGTATTTGTTGTCAGCCCGTGTTTCCATTGCCAACATCCGATTTTATCAAGGAGGAGGCTCAGAAGACTTCAGTGTCCGCGAGAAGACGATCGCTTCTGCTTTATACTGTACCTATACGCATACAGAACGATCGTAGACATGGGTTCAACTGTCCAGGAAGATGTCTACGTGCTCCCCGAGGCTACGGCACCTTCGCTTGTCCTCACACATCCAACCGAGGACGAGAAACGCCGAACCTGGACTCTCAATCACAGAGAATGGGGTGGCGCCTTGACTTTAGAGGAGTATCTTAAGCGAGAGCCGTACTTGACGACTATCCCGTTAACCTGCGATGGCGGTATGACACACTGGGTCCTAACAGACTCATCCTGGTCCGCGAAAAAGGGGGAAGATCGCCCTATTCTCGCTTCCTGCGAGTCCATCAACAAGCGTGTGGTGGTGGCCGCTCCTGGTGATACCGTAGTACGCGATGGTGTTGGACATGGCGTGGGATCTGTATTCACATACCCGGAGCACAGAGGAAACCGATATGCGGGGCGTATGCTCACCGAGTTGGGGACCGCTCTCCGGAAATGGCAATCCAAAAACCAGAATAACGAGGACGCTGTCTGCTCCGCCCTGTGGTCGGATATCGGAAAGGCGTACTATGCTAAAAAAGGGTGGGCCGTTTTTCCGAGTCTACATGTCGAGTTCTCCGTCTCTGCCAGCCAGGCGCAAGGGGGCGAAGAAAAGGGGAAAGGGAAGAGAAAGGTCTTTCCCATCACATACGAGAATCTAGAGCAACTTTGCGAGACAGACGAGAAGCTCGTCCGCGAACAAGTGTTGCGTAAGGCACAGGAGACCAACCGGACGAGCGTGGCTTTCTTACCTGATCACGATACTTTGCGGTGGCATCTGTATAGGGACGACTTCATCGCATCCATCCTGTTCAAATCGTCTCCGGGCCATACAAATGTGCCCTCCTCGGTCAAGGGCGCTCTCGTCGGAACCCAAGAAGGACGCCGCGTCTGGGCAGTCTGGTCTCGCAACTACTATGGAGGCAGTAGTAGCCCTGCTGAGAACGTAGAGAAGAACACCCTATATATCCTTCGGCTAGTCATCGAGTCCGAGGCATCCGAGGGAGAGAACCCGAGCGAGGACGTAGTAGAGGCATTCACGGCCATAATGCAGGCGGCCCTACGCGAGGCTGCTATTTGGCATCTAGGCAAAGTTGACCTATGGAACCCCTCCCCGCTCGTGGAGAGGTTAGTTGAGAAAAGCAAACTACAACACCGGTGGATAGAAAGGGATGTAGACAGCATACCGAGCATGATGTGGTATGGCGATCAAGACGTTCGCGAGATTGAGTGGGTTGCGAATGAGAAATACTGCTGGTGCTAAACCTCTAGACTGGGCTTTAGGGGAAAGGGAAATCAAGAATGCGAAAATGGATGGGAGTGAAGGTAGAAGGAATCATACAGCAATGTTTGCTCAAGATGGATGGTGGGTGTATTGTACCCTCATGGCTGGCGACATGCATATCTAAAGTATCTAGACTGGCTTTGTATGGGCTTCTAATAGAAGACTCAGCACTGTAGCATCGCTTTTTGAAGGGAATGGAACTATTATTACGGTTGAAATTACTTAATCTCTGTCGTGATGAGTTAACGAGACATTTATAAACCATTCATAGCGTCAGAACCGTACGTATGGCATATGATAACCATGCAACGTCATAGCTTTAGCTATCTTGTTGTCGTAGCAATAAATACCAACATTATAGAATAGATATATATCAAAATAGCGATACCTCTAGCACCTTTTCGAAACTGGCGTACGACTAAGTAGGGCTGAACTGGGGCGACAAGGAGCACCAATGGCGCAACGGAATCGGCAACAGTGCAGGTCAGAGGAAATAAATGGTAGTGGAGAGACGTATAGAGATAGTTGAGCCACGTACTCCTTGTCCGAGGGTTCGATTCCCTCGATAGTCAAATCTCTTTTTATCAAATCTTTTTTCATATACATGGTGGCTAATCCGGTTGTAGATCCTAAGATTATTTATTCCTCACAAGGATCATTTTGTCGGCGATACATACAAAAACCGAATAAACAAGCTACAAAGGCAATAACAGGATGTTACCCCTTTAATGGGTAGTGTGTAGCAGTTATTCGTACCATCTATATCTAACCCCCTTTTCTCTTTACATTTTTGCACTCTTGCATAATACATGAGACCCTGCCAAAGTGAGATAACTATCTCACGGAGCATTAAAAATGAACAATAATGCTATTTTCAAGTGAAACTCTATTCACTACGCAGAAACCTCTGATCTCCTATCTAAGGTTGTGACGCACCAGCGTGTGATCAAAGTAGCCGTAAATCCATCGCACCATGCAAATCCCGATGTCGTAGAATCCTTCTTGTATAAAAACCGTGTCATCCTCTCATTATGTGGGTATATGAGGATGAATGAAAGACCAACTTGTTTGGTTAGGAGAAAGCCCAAAATGGGGCCGCCATCACCTACTATGGTGACTACAAAAGACCTTCCAGGCATAAGTTCTTAAAGAACGGGGACTCCATATGTACTGAGCTAGAACTTTTAAGGTCTGTCTCTAATAATTCATCCGCCGGTTTACATGAACCTGGCGGTCTGAAATGGCTGCCCCAGGGTTGACAGGGTTGGGAGGATTGCGATTCACCCTGAATGGAAACACCCCGACAGGGAACTGTGCCATCGGGGCCATCGGGGCCATCGGGGCACCCTCTCGTATAGGTGCGGCTCCTGCGGCAAACTGGTGCATTGGGGCTACCGGGACGGGCCCTCGCATAGGTGGGACTCCAGGAACATATTGGGGTACCGGGGAGATCGGGGCGCCCTCTCCCACCGGTGCAGCTCTATCAAATCTAAACCTGCTACGTCGTTGAAATGCCCCCGGGGCTCCCGGGGCCCCCGGAGGACGAGCTTGCGCAATAGCAGCTATAGGTGGTGGATGGTTGATTGGGTGTGGCGGTGGGATGTAATGACGATTTATCTGGCGTGCTCTTTGATTAATAAATCTTGCTTGCTGAAGCATTTGACGTTGGTAACCGATTTGATTTGCTAGGTGTTTTTCGTCATTACTAACATACTCGGACGATTTAATTTTTAAATCGTCTGCAGTCTGTACGCATGAGCATATGATATACATGTTATGAAACAGAGGGGTTGACTTACTAGTCCTGGGTTATCCTTTTCTACTTTCTTTCGAGTTTCTGCTTCGGCCTCTTGGATTTCCCTTTCATGTCGGTCTATTCTATCAAACAGAGGGCATTGACCGCGTTGACCGCCCCGTGAAGTATCATTGAAATGTTTGTAGTCCGTAATTGTTTTTCGGCAAACGTAACACTGCTTGGTACCACATCGAGTACATACGACCTTGTTGCATCCTTCTGACTTCATGTACGGGTGTTTGCCTGTGACCGGGGGAGTCAGTGATATGATATCAAGGAGGGTGCTATTGAGTACTTCTGGGAAACAGGGGTCTCTTACAGTTGTTACACTTCCGAATCACCGCTTCGCTCATTGCCTCCTCGAGAATATGTCGAGCCTCAAGACCATGCTCAGCAGCATACTCCGCACAAGTCTTCGGTATATGACTCTCTTTTCGACAGAGGCGACAACTAACCTTCTCACAACCTGGGTTATCGCAGCGAAATTCTTTATTGACCTCCGGAGGCGGGTATTCTGCCGCGTATGGGCAGAAAGGACAAGTCTCTAGGTTTTCGATACCGGCCATTCGCAATGCAGCCTCCTGTTCGAGCCGCTCGAACGCCGTGCGGGTTGCCTTATCGAGAAATAGTTTTCTTTGTGCAAGCGAGAAACCGGCCGAACACCCATCCATCGACATGCAAGTTAATTCATGCTTTGAGAGGCCAATGTTTGCCTCTACCTGAGACTTCATACAGTCTCGACAAAACCGGTGAGCATTTTCTCCGTCGCAGTGGATCACTATAAAATGAGAGTTAGTAATCACTTCTATAAGTGAGAAATTCAGTATGTTGAGGCATATTCTCGAGAGTCAGCACTTCTTCATCGAGCTGATTGGGAGCTGTTGCTCTCGAGATGGGCCAGAAAGGGGGATAAATCTTCATGTGACATACTTCGATTGATAACACACTCTTCGAAGCAGCATCCGCAATCGTCAGTTTGCCCGGTTGCCTTGGCGCGGTTGAAATCATGCTCCTCTCTAGCTTTGGCAGAGGCGTTTTCAATCTCGATGTTCCTAAACTGCCTCGCGGCACGTAATTCGGCTATCGCTAGTTTCTCGAACTCGTTATACTCGCTCATGTCGAGGTCTTCAATCCTACCGCTCTCGAATTTTTCTACCCCCGGTGAACAAACTGCCTTATCTACCCAAGGTGGTTCGTCATCATTCCAATTACGGAGGGCATTGTTCATGGCTATATGTGCTTCAAGAACGGACCCTGCGTTCTTCGACAAATATTTCCTGATCACAGGGATAGGAACCTTAGAAAAACTAGAAGAAAGTTAGCATCTTATCGGAGATCTAAAGTTTGCCCGTAACAAGCACAATTTACCCAAAGAGTAAGAGTAAAGGGTGAAACTAGAGAAGGCGGGTTGCAACATACTATATGCTTGTTAGCTTTTGTGAAAGACAGACTGATGATTTGAAGTAGTTCAAAAGGAAGTTTCTCTCTATAGGTACATACCTCTGAAGCCAAAAGCTTTGTTGAAATCTTTACGTAAGATTTTTCTCTGGTGTTGTTGCGGTACCCGGGTTCAGCAATATTTGCTTTAATAGCCTCGGCCCTGGTGATACCCTCGTCGGGCCTTTTATCCTTCTCATCCCCGCTTCCATCGTCGCTGTTATCGACCTGGCTTCTCTTGCGCTTGAGAGGATTTTCGTGTGGTCTCGCTGGATACATTTCACCCTTTTCCTGCGAATCAAGTATCATGCCAATGATAGCAGCAGAGTTGTTATTATGTTCATTTGCGAGCTTTTCGAGGTAGTCCGGGCAGATATCTGGGAAGACAGCTCTGACGTTATCCTTACAGAGAGTTCGGGCATCGTGGGGTGGCTTGCGGTTAGGAGGCATCAAGTCCATATTCTCACTTATATCAATGATAGAAACATCAGGGCTATCAATGTCAGAAAATGGATCAAGATCATCCGAATCATCATCTATCACGATGATCTCAGGTTTATGAGAAGGCGCCATTTTGCCACCGATGGACTGTTGTGACCTGGGGGAATTGGAATTATCGTAGGCTGCAAGATATTTTGACCTGCGACGAAAAGATCTAGACCTTAAATGACGGCGGAGTAGACTAGATAATGGAAGCTGTCCCATTTGAATTAACTTCCGAATAAGACGAAAAATAATAAAACTTGATATTTGAGTAAAAAAGATGGGTGCAAACGAGGGAAGTAGAAACTTGACAATATCATAGAAGGTAAAGAAGGAAGTCGCAATACCTAGTAGTATGACTCGGCGTGCGATACCTGGAAGTGGTTGGCAAGGACTCATCTCGATCGTAAGCGGAGATACATAGTCCTGGAGAATACCTAAAAAAGGAAGGAAGGAAGGAAGTTACGAGCATAGAGTAATAGGTAGATTAGGTAGGCAGATTAAGAGAAAGTTGAGGAAACGGCCTAGGGAAATACATACCTAGATCAAAATAAGGCGGCAGGTGTGCGATGACCACGGGTACCTGCTGAATGCAAAGCATCCAACAGAGTAGGTGGTAGGTAGGTACCTTTACAAATGAATTTGTAAAGGCAATACAATCTGCGTTTGTACCGTACCTAACTTAAGAACGCGAGCACGAGTATCAGGTTAACTTAAGTTTAAAGTTTGCCTTGAGAAAGTTGGCTATGCGTATGCACGTGTACATCTAATACCTGAAGTTCTGCGAGTAATGGTCAGATAAAATAAGAAAGGTGGACATGAGAGTAAGAAGTGAAGGAGGGGTGGAAAGATATAGAATAGAATAAACGGAAGTAAACGAACGGGCAGGATCCATAGAAATGGATACGGTACAGTGTTGTCAAATTTAGAGTCAACAAATTTTGAGGTGCGCATTGGGCGTTCCCATGCAAGAATCTTTGAAGTTAAGAAAATAAGACAGTGTGCAAGGAAATACCATTTACTTACAGTATCCAGGTAAAATGTCTGGTGCCTGAAGTTTGGGGACATGGGATCGAATCAGATTGATCTGAGAATGAAACCCCGCTCATAGAGACAATAGAAGTAGTGATAAGATTAGATCGAATCTGTTGCTACTACTGCCTACCTAGGTAGAGTCGGTAGACTAGGTACCCGGGTGGTGATATCTTTGCAACCTTGCTATAGTCGTGTTTGGAAATAAGGTACCTGTAAGATAGGCAGATAAGTAGGTAGCCCTGAAGGTACCATGAACATTGACGGCTAGATAGATCGCATTCTTTGCGGGTGGGATTCAACCAGAATCTCTTTTAGTAGCCCCAGGAGTTTATACGACGCAAGAGGCGCATACTAGTAGTATTGGTAGCGACTGGGTGGATATATGGTTCCTCTGGAAGGACCGTTGGTAGTAAGACGTGACGCTAGAATGTGAATGGGTTGAGGCTCAAGTAAATTATTATCCGTGTGTAGTCGGGTGTAAGTTCAGCCCAGCATCTGCACATTGCTTTTTACATCCCGCTATGCCTGCCCAGGTGGTCAATCCAATTTTGGAACCCGAGCTCTAACCAGTTTTTAATACCCTTGTCATCCTCGTCGCCTCTGCCCATCAATGCTATGCTGATTGCTACAGTAGTCGGGCATTTCCATAGGTACACGTAAACATATGATGTTGATTTAGTGCACATATTAGTTAGTACCTATAGTTGAATATGGGGTTATATCATGTGTTTCTGAAATTCCCAAGTATGTACCTAGGTACCTTTTCCATTCCCGAGTTCCTGGACCTACCTAACCTTACTTAGTAATACCTAGCGTAGCGGAGAAACTCTCAAGCACGTGCTAACAGGGTTCATCTGCAAGATTTGTAGATCTCCCAGCATTTCAGCTATCTCAACCAAGAACAATCGACCTTGCCTCGTAGACTGTAGTTGCTGCCTCGGTACGACTGTTAAAGTAGTACATAAGCTACCTATGTAAGTCCCGAAATTTTCGTGCTACTCTAGGCCCATACCTAGAAATTTACTAGGTATTTCTGGTATCGGAACTACTACCCTCCAGAGGACACTCCAGCTTGTTTAGATCGTCTAACAAAAATGTCTATCATGGAAATCTGCATCAAGGCGATTGGCATCGGCTGGAGTCACTAAACGCTTAGTTTAGCTAAGACATATCCGACTCCTACCACTAGTATCTCACCAAAACAATACGACGCCATCCTACCTAGGTCCATACCTTTAGCTACCTCTGTTTTTCTAGGTGCGATGCCGAAGCAAATTTGCGGATATAAAACCTTCTCCCTCTTAATTTCATTAGCGCATCGATACTCGGACTTATACAGTATATATTATAAGGCTTTCTTTGGTTTGACTGCAATCAAAAAAACTTTCTTCCTTTTAATATAGGTACCCAAATCTATCTTCCACGAGCAAACTTCTCGTGCCATTTTCCTCTCGCGACAGGAGCCGTCTTTCCTGTGGGTTCCGATACAAGTTCGACTGTATCATGAACCGTTGCAACAGCTTCTAAACCTGTCTCTGGAATTTGTGACGACGTAGTGTTTGTCTTGTCGGAAGATTGAAGTATGATTAAGGCGTTTGATGTGTTCTTTTGTCGAAGACCCCAAGATTGGGTACCGCTCTTTAATATCGCCGAGTTCGTCGAGGACTCTATGGTTAGACTGCAATTGAAAAAAAACCCAGATTAGTCGTATGCCATTGCCGAGTAATAGTTCAGGCGTTTGATGCACTAACACGGGAGCATTTTCCGACTCTAAAAGTGTAACCAACTCGGGCGGTAGCTCTAATAGTTTATAGCCGACTCCATTGGGCGCGTGGTTGAGTAAAATGCCCGTGTTCTGTTGACTGGACATCACCACTTTCTATCAGGGAGGTAATACCTTCAATATGTTCGTAATTGTTGGAGGATAGCTCGGCGGGAAAACGAAGGTCTAGACGAGAGAAAGCGAGGGTGTTTAAAAGGTTATAGATTCTCCCCGCTCATCGGTCAAGATTAAATGATGTAGCAACTATGTACCTAGGTACGGACCACGGTACCTTGCACAAACACACCTAGGTACCTATGTATAGGTGGGGTACGTAGAAAAGAGACGCGGTTTGTTTCACGTCGCGTTGTGTTACTAACATCCCGAATTAGAATCAGACTCGGAAGGATCCACTTTAAAATGGAAAAAATAACCCTACCCACCCCGGCTCTAATCCTAGTTAACTTCGGTCGCCTTGTTGTTGACCGCAAATAGCAACCTTAATACACGGCATTCTTCGTACAACTTCAACGTCTTTTTTCTCCCCTTCCTCTTCGTAGGCAGTTTTCGAGAATCGGAATTGGGCCTTTGCGCTTTTAGTATATTCTTGTCTTCTAGGCCGCATAGACTATCTCCGTAACCGCAGTATTGCATTTTACTGATTTAGTGTGGTGTGGTACTTCGTACAAATACTTTTTTTTTCTTTTTCTTTTGGCGAAGTAAACAATCAGCTGCAGGTCTCGCTCGACGCGCACAAGGAACACCACAAACTTGTTTACTAAGATTGCTAAGACTGCTAAGACTGACGAGTCCCAGGACATCTGTCTTGCTATCGGGTCTTCTCTTTGACCTCCTCTCCCCTCACGCTCGTTTCCCCCAATCCGAAGCATGAAACGAAAGGCCTATTAAGGCGACCATGGTTCGCGTCACCGAGGAGCTGGCTCTATCGCCAGACCATCTCACTCTTTATCAAGCCACCGATCCTTTGCTCGGCCACCTTCCTCTGCTAATACTACACGGTCCGTCCACTACTGCGAATTATACATTAAACAGTTCGAGAGTGCAGGTCCACGTATATACCCCAGCTGGTTTCCAATCGTTTCCCCGACTTACTATCTCCCCGAACTCGCCTTTTTACAATGTTGTTAATCACCTACCCCGCGAATTCCAAGGTGACGAGGTTTATCGTGCCTTGGCCTTCGGTTTATTCAAGTATTTCCACGAGCTACCGGAACATGTCAAGAGTCACGTTAGAAATCAATATCCCTCTATGAGAAGTCGTCGGCCGGGCTCGGCACCTACGCTTTTCAGCGAACTGCACGCAGCTGATATCGCGAAATCCATGGTCAGGGCGGATAGTACGCCCGACACCATCCACAGACTCCAGGTTGCCCTTCAGACGCAGCATATAAGTAATATAGATGTTGACCTTGTGCTGCCTCCTGGGTCAATTATCCCATTGCAGCCTGCCGACTTTGAAGACGTACCGGAGGATGAAGATGATATTTTGGATCCAACCTTGCGACAGTATGGAATGTATACTTCTCTTGTGAAGCTCTTTGGCGAACCGGTGTTCCTACCAACTTCGAGATTACGACGAGCTCCTTCCAAACCAAGCGCGTTAAATAGAACAAAGTCGTTTTCTAAGGACCAGAAGGCTGAATTGCGGAGAAAGATGGACGAGTTGGTAGAGACCGAGGAACGCTACGTGACGAAGGTGGACGAACTGGTGAATCAACTTGCACCTGAATATAGACAGAAAGCAAAGGACCGACAACCTGATAGCTTTAGCCCGGAGGAGGAGGACGTCGAGAAACTATTCCCTAGATCGGCGAGCGAAATTCTACAAATAAATTCCGCGTTTATGCGCGCATTGCAACAAATGATGGAAGATACCGAAGGTGATGCTCTGAGGGATATGGAATCCGGTGCTACGTCTTCGAGAGTGGGCATATCAGGGAGTTTGATCGGAAAGACGAAAGATGCAAGCGGAGCTTTAGCAATGGCAAAGATCATGTTGGAATGGTTTCCGAAATTCACCGACTGTTATCAGGACTATATTCGAGCGAGTCAGAATTTCCCTCAGCTGATTACCTCCTTTATCAGCCAACAGTCTAGCTTTTCGCAAAGACTAGCCCTCACTGGAGAGCAATATCTTCGCTCCGCCGTCATCGAGCCTGTACAGCGTTTGCCACGGTACAGCTTGGTGATCGATCAAATTGTTAGCTGTCTGCCCATCACTCACCCTGCGCTTCAGCCTATGTTAAAAGCCAGGGACATCATCGCGAATATTTGCTCTATGGATGACCCGCTCACCGACAAACCTCATATAAACACACGCCTACGACACATGATTGAGAGTTGGCCTAGCGACCTTGAACCACACGGCCGGCTAATCGTAGCCGCTGATTTCTCTGAGATACCTGCCCCGTATCAAGTTGGTTTGCCCGCAGAACCCGTCTCGGGCGATCAAGCAGGCATTTTCCTCCTTTTCTCAGACTGTATCGTGATCGTAAGGAAAGTCTACGGCGCGACTACGACGGCACGTGATTTATTGCGAGAGATTGACAAGCCATCCCCTGCAGGTCTTTTAGCTTCCATGACGAACGCGGCTGGTGGTCCAGGTTCCTATGAGCTTGCTTTTGCTGGTTGGCATGCTCTAGCTGATGTCCGTTTTACAGAATCTTCTGATGGGCGTATTGTTTGGATGACTTCGTCGAGCGAGATGAAAGGCGCCCATGCTGGTGAATTTGTCTCGAATACGGCAACCACTTCGCGCTGCTTCGTGCTTCAGGAATTGTACGAAGGTAAAGCTGCGAAATGGAGTGAGGATGTCGTTAAGGCTAGGGTTGAAGGCAGGTTCGCAGAGAAGGAACGTGAAGACCCTTGCTGGACTTTACGGTCTGTAAGGATGCCTGACACCGGTTTAGGGGTATTTGCGGCTGTCTTTCAAGAAGGTCTCGATCAACTGGTGGAAGGTCGAAAGGAACCGGCTCCTATCCGTATCGTTATCGACAATGAAAGAGGCACTAAAGGTGCGCCAGTAGGCCATTACGGTGTAGAGATATGCTCGGATGTTAAGACCGGGAGCACGAAAAAGGTGATCGTAATTACGATAGGACTTCATGGGAAGAAAGCAGCCGACGAAATTGCGTTGGAAGATTTCCTCCCAACACTTGCTAGGAGGAGTAAGTATTTATTCTATGACATCAATACGGGAACCTCGCTAACTGAATCGTAGTCATCCAGTTCCTCAGCACTCAATTCAATGTCGGAAACCCCAATCTTACTGCTGCGATGGTATCATTTCATACGAAAGTACTTCGAGGCCTTAGTGTCTCTAACAAAGCAGAGAAAACGAAATCGTTCTTAGCTACATCACCTGTGAAATATCTCTCGAGTTTCTTAGGCGGTAACGGCGCTTCAGATGCAACTACCACCTCTAAACATCAGCGTTCCTTAACAGCAGAATCTCCAGGTCTCCCCGGCCAGTTAAGCCGTTCGAATAGCTCAAGAGATGCAGTCTCGTTGTATGGCTCAGCCAAAAGTAGGGATGGCATTCGGATCGGTGGCATGGAAGACGATCGACCGGAAAACCCGTTGGTTCGACTTGAGCAGACCTTTACAGGCTATATGGCTAGTCTCCAGACACGCAAGGGCTGTTTCATTGGTCGCACCTTACTTAACAGGTCTACCGTTGACGAGCTCTCCGTAAATGACCTTTATAACAAGCTCAACGAAAGCCCATTTGATATCGAGGCCTCATCCGATCTTACCCCCGACGTCATATTCGTCGCCTTCGAGAAGTTTGTGCGCATCGCCTGGAAGGAACAGATGGGACCTATCATGACATCTAAGGCGCTAGACGCCCTTCAAGAAAGAGCCTCCAAAAGATTACCTGGAGATTTTGCAGATTTCGTCCATTATCTCTTCACAGATATGGCACCCCAGAATCGAAGGGCATTCACTGCTCTCATCAAGCTCCTGGCTGACCTCCTTGATGGCTGTGGGAATGACAGTGACAGAGGAGCACTTACTCTAGCATTCTCCGAACTATTAGTTGACGATGGGACCGCGCATAATTATATTAACCTCCTCGATAGGCTTGTGGAAGACTGCGACCGTATATTCGACGAAGGTCCAAGCAGCTTTAACGCAAGTGTTAACCATATTGTGTCGGCTTTCGAATCAGTAAACTCGACTACTCGTAGCGCGAAGTCCCATTCGGGATCATTGACGTCGAACACGTCTTCCTTGAGAAGGAAGCTTGGATTTGGCGACTTCTTATCGAGACAGAATAGCAAGAATGAGCTGGATAATCGATCATCAGTGTGGCGTAGCTTAAGCAAGCATAATAGACATCCGGCTACCGGTGAGAGTCTAGGTTCAGTGAGAGCCCCCGTGGTTAGAACGAGGTCTGTTGATGTCGGTGTTCCTTCAGGCCCAAACAAGTTAAGACGGCCCGGGTCGCGCGAAAGACCCCCTATCGCCGGTGCTTTCGACGATACCTTTTCGCGACCCCCTAGCTCACACAAGCTCGAAACAATTGGGGAGCCCGAGATCGAGGAGGTTGTTGTTAAGGCTCCGAGGAAGAAACGTCGAAGTTCATTGTCAGACTTGAAGAGCCTCATGGCTGCGACGAGCCTCGAGGACGAGCCATTACAACCACTCTCCCATATGAAGCAGACTTCCGAGAAGTTTAACTCTGGTCCGCGTATTCCAGCACCATCTAGGATCCCAACTAGCCCAGCCTCCCAAAATCTCTCTAACAACCTAAATCTCCGCTCATCTCGGCAAAAGGAAAATACCGACGAACCATTCCAGCCTGCGGCGCCATCAAGCGACCTGAAGAAGAGTCATGCTAAAATGCTGTCGACTTCTAATATCCCGACCCTGAAAGCTCCACGTGATATTGGAACTACGGCAGCCGAACCAACCCCTAGACCTACTTCTAGTCCAACTAAGTCACCCAGGAAACTTCAACTGCAGTCGACGCAAAAGCTACGCGAGCGCTTGCAAACCGAGAAGAATGCCGTCGAGGAGGTTGACGCTAACCTGCAGTCGGAACTCTCCAAGATCACCGCGGATATGGCCAGGGTCAACTCATCGCTGCCCCGCAGCGCGACGGTCGACATCAAGAAGCTGTCGTTCAGCGTGAAGGCTCTCGAAGACCGCGTCCCCCAGCTCATCTCCGACCTAAATAACCGGCACGAGCAACTCCAGAAAGATATGGAAGGCACGCTTAAAGCCACCGAGGCTAAGGTCAGGTCCATCGACCAGCTGTACAAAGAAACCACGGCGGAGAATGAGATCCTCTACGAGAAGTTCAACAGCGAGCTCGGCAAGATCGTCAAGGCCCTTAAGGGCAAGGGACGCGACGACAAGGAGGAGCTCATGACACGCATGCGGGACTACAGCGACGAGACCGCGCGCGTCAAGAGAGAAAATGCCAAGCTACGCCGCGAGATGGCCAGCCTGCGAATGCTAGTAAAAAGTAGCAACAACAATACCACCACCACTACTACCGGCGACGCCTAGAGGGACGTCGCCCACGAGAAGACGAAGACGAAGACGATAAGGAAGAAAAGCAACGACAACGACAACGACAAGGAAACAATAACTTCATTAGGACGATTGGTGTTCTGGAGGGTCATGACGAGATTTACGGACTTTGTGACGAGGGCGTTGCTGTCGATGTTGTATACCGACGACGACGACCTTTTTCTGACAGGACGGCTGCGCGGACGGTTGTACTTGTAATGAGACGAGAAATCCCCGGCGTGGCTTGGTTTGTGTAGCCCCCTACCCCCGCCACCCTTTTTTTTCACGACTCGTATAAGACTTGGGGGCTTGGGCTTGGCTTGGGCTGGCTGCATTGGCATGATCATTAATTGAATAGACCTCACGATCGTAAATCCCGCTTGCTACTTATCTTTTGTCGTACTCTAAATTGTAGAACAGTATCTGCGTCCCTAGGTAGGTATTATTAAGTGTAGGCCCATCAGTAGGTGGTAAGTAAAGTTAGCCGAGGGCCATTTGATAATAAAGTCATCATAGATTTAGAAATCATCGATTTTTTTCTTAATCAAAGGCAACTATCAAGGGCAACTCAAAGGTGGCCGTTCACCTCCGGCTATCTACATTTTCCAAGCCAGTTAGATTACTAGTATGGCATGGTTTACTACTTGCTTGCTTGAGTCAATGTGCAGACAACCTCCTACCCTCTGCGCAATTGCTGCTCATCATATCAAGGCATTAACTCCTTGCTCCGGCGAGCTCCACCCATTGAAGTGAGCATTTCTTAGCTTTCCACCACGTAGTCGCTCAAATCACTCGCAGTTTTTCCTATGCCTTACACAGCATGATCTACCCATCGTATGATTGTCCAGCTATAAAAACAGATTATTGCGCCGGGGATATCTCCTGCAGCTTGGCTTTCTCATTCTCGGACAACTGGTTGTACCAATCCTGGAAACCAGAGATATTTTCGCGCGCTGCCGCCAGGAAGAACTCTGTAAGATACGCTTGGGTCTCGTCATCCCGAGAACGCATGTTACTAGCCTCCAAGAAGCCCATTAGGTCATTCTTAACGCTGCCGAGGTTGAGATCGATCATATCCGGGTCATCCTCCCAGCCGTCATCGTCATTATCGTCGGCAAACTCAGCAGCGGCCGCGGCTGCTGCGTTGGCAGCGCCACCTACTCCTGAGGCCGACAAGAGTTCTTCGATTAGAACCTTGAGGATCTTGAGAGGTGCCGCAATAATGGTATACTGATCCGGAGCTATCCCTGGTTTCTTAGTGAGCGAACATAGGAGGGGTACATGAGACCTACTTTGCTTAGAACGAGAGCGCGTCATGATCCTATCACTTGTCGGCATGATTAGATCCCCTAGTACTAAGGTTTGGGTGACTCGGGCGTCATTCAAACTATATAACTTGGAGAGTGCGATCACACTATTCGAATTAGTGAAGTCGGGTTAACAGCAACTGGATGGTGCTTACTTTTGTCTGATCTCATCGTAGCCAGCAAAATTAACCGAGTTTTCGAGCCACTTACTCAAGACGACTCGCAAGCCGCTCTCACCATTAATCTGGATAGTGCTGAGAAATTCAACAACATCAGCAGCACCAACTAGGGATAGTCGCGCAAAAACTAGAATAAGGGATTGGATGAACGGGGCAGCCTTAGCAGTCGCCAAGCGATTAGCTACGGCCTGCAAGAGTTGTGGTAGGAATGGGCCAAGCCGTTCGTGCCCTGCCTTTTCGACTAGTTCGGCAGCGAGGCCACCAACTTCAGAGGCAGCATTGTCTTCAATGGAAGGACCAAGCAGACGGTCGATAATGTGGAGGCAGACTTCTAGACCAGTCCTGTTGTTCTCGTCGTGGTAGTTGAGCACCTGCTCGTGATCATGTGCCAACAGATACTTAACCGACTCCGCACCAGGCCGCAGAATATCTCCCTCGTTGCTCTCCATGAGTAAGCGGCTTAATTTAGGTAGCGTGGCCGCCACAAAGCCGGGAGGGAGGGGTTCAGAGGCGTATTGTGTGAGAGAGGCCATCAGTTCGGTTGCGAACTACCATAGAGCGATTAGCCTCATATCTAAATTGATTGTAGGGTAAGCTAGGCTTACTGTAATCAATGGGTTGTCCGAAGTTACATCAGCAACATTGAAAGCGCCAGTTAGTGAAGGGAGGACCTTTTCGCAAAGTGCTTGGTATGATGCCGGGTCTGGAAGGTGCTTAACAATGTCTTCAAACTCCTCGCAAATAAGCATGGTAACCTAGAGGGCAGTCATAGTTAGCACTGTGTAAGGATGGCACACGGATATAGCAATCAATTAAGGGGATTTGGCAGTCCCGTGAAACTGCTTCAGACACATACCTGCCAGTTAGTGGAGCCATGCTTCGCGATGAGAAAGAGTAAGTCCAAAGCAGGAACATCGTTGACCACGGCCACTTGTTTGTTGATGTTGATAGCAGATCGGAGAGTTTCGGTAAGCGTGACTAACAAATCATCTGCTTCCTCAAGATCGGTCATATCTCTAGCCGACATCCACTGTGAAATCGCATTAACCACCTTGGCCTGGACCTGCTGGTTTCCGGCAGCATGCCCACTCTGAAGGAATCCATCGACCGCCTTTATGCACGCAACTTGTACAAGCTCGGAATCCTCTGCCGTAATAGCTTCAATCGTCCTGTCCGTAAGTGCAGCCGCTGTTCCGTCAAACTGGGCAAGTACACCGGCAACAAGATAACCACGGGCTCGCAATAGTGGTTCTTCGGGGCGGTTAACGGCGTAGTTGATCAACTCAAAGAAAGCTTGGCTAACTTCCGGAGTTACAGCCTTACTGCAGTCGAGGAAGTCGTTCATGAGCGAGTTAAGCAAATAAAGACAGGCTTCCTGTCTCCTCCATGCCCCCTCTTCAGAGAACACGCCCTTAGCAAATCGGTAGAGGCCTTCCAATACCTGCTGATTCAGCCATTCGCCAAGCTTGATAATGAGATCTCCACAGGCAGTTCGTGGAGTATAATTTGCGCTCACGGATGCTTCCTCCGCAAGATAGAGCGATACATCGATGTCCCATAAGTCCTCCTCCTCTCGAGTAATACGGGCATATGAGGAAGCGATCACCATTAAATCTAGAACCCAAGGTGTTTCGCCCGCGGAAGAGTGAGCGGCCAACTGAGACTCAAGCTCCTTGCGGACCGGTGGCGCGCGCATGCATCCATTTAAGAAATCCAATTCCTCCAAAACAAGGAAATCCAGAGTGTAGGGGAGACCATCCGAGTCCTCAAGTCTACCTTGCGCTTCGTTCAAGATGTACATCTGCTCATGCGAAGGTGCGAGAAGCCCCAACTCCCCCCAGATCACTTGGAAGAATTGGGGAGTCTCGGGCAGTAAGAGGCCAGGGAAGACCATCTTCAGCTTCAGAAGACACTTAACAATTTGCAGTTTGAGAGCAACGATACCATTCCAGCTGTCTGGCTGTGTCGTTGCCTGAGGGTCCCGGTCGGGGAGCTGCAACTTCATGCTCTGGTGGAAAAAGGGGAACCAACCCTTCATGGCCTCCTCGGCGAATGCCTGAACTTCCTTGAGGTGTTCCTCCTTGACAGTATCCATGAGATCGAAGCAACCTCGGAAGACAGAGACGGCAAGAGCGCGCAGGGCGGGCTTTCGGTTCTCGTTGATAGCAATATCATACACGACCTTCACAATGTCTTGAGCCATAGAGAAGAACTGGTCATCGCTTAAGCTCTCTTCAACCAAATCGCGGAGAACAATCAAGGCTCCGTGAAGCTGATTATCGGTGCCATTCGGGATTATCTCGAGGAGGGTAGGTAGGAGGGAAGTCCATTGATCGGGAAAATCAACGTTAGCGATCTTGCCCACGGCATAGCTATGTAAATGGTCAGAAATAGTCTGAGGCAATATAGAGCCAGCATCAATAGCACCCAGGTCTGGTAATAGAAGTGCAGAGTGGCATACCTCGCAGCGGTTTTAATCTTCTTATCATCTTCCGAGTTTAGGGCGAGATCCAAGATCATAGGTCTGATCTGATCCTTTATAGAATCGGCGATAGGAATGACAGGGAAATCATCCTCCTCGCCGCTCCAGTTTCTCTCGATAAAAAGTCGCAAGGCAGATAGAGCAGACTGTCGGACATCTACGGAAATGGACGAGTGTCGAGCAATGTTGGCGAGAGAAAGAGGGTAGGCGGGATTGCTGGCTGCATGCTTCAGATCAATTTCTGCCTGTTTCCTAGGCCCCTCAGCGGCTAACTGCGTGTTTGCCAGGACCTGGACGAGTTGGTCCTCCATTGTCGGTGTTTGAATCGTATCACGATCCAGCCAAGTCAGATTGCCGCCAAAATGACCGAGCAAGGCTAATGTGTTTCGCGCGCAAGGAAGTCTGAGATCTTGATCGAGATTGTTGCCTCGTCAAGGAAATGTTTGTGTTTTTATCTGAAAGCGGTCAGTAGTGGGACAAGTATCGAAGCAATTAAGGTGGGATGGAGTAAATGGAGACTCGAATTAATTTCATGCATAGTTGTAGGTAATGGAAGCACCAATAGAAGCGCTAACAGAGGCACCTGCACGGTTTAAGGTACTGACCTCGCTAACCTTAGCGTGACGCGTTTTCGTCAGTGGTAATGTCGATCACTAATAAATAAATTCAACTCTGGAAACCACAAAATCGTAAAATACCTAGGTACCTAGTGCCTGCCATAATTCATACCTTTTTTCTATTTATTAGTCTCAATAGAGAAACAACACTGCTACATAAATCTTCTCAATCCCGTTGTAATGTATAAAAGAACTTCTCTATACATACCCATCATGTAAATCGAAGTGCTTTCACTTAACGCGTTGTTATCTCTGTTCCTACCCCTCAACGCGTCACTACCTATCTAGAACCTAGCCCTGGAAGTCTTCCAAGGATAGGGGTCTTGGTGGCGTTATCAAACACCTTGAAAAGATGTCTCTCCAACCAGATGAGCAACCTCTTGAAGATCAGCAATCCCTCCCATTAAGCCAAGCATCCCAGCTTCTAACTTCGTTTACGCAATTCCTCACCATCTGCATCCATAACATCCTCTATTATCGCTCCATCTATCCGGCAGAGACATTTCTCACTAGTCGGGCATATAATCTGCCGGTCCACCAGTCTAGACATCCGAAAGTATGTTCGTGGATCCGCGATGCTGTTGACGCCGTCAAGGGTCAACTCATACTCGGTGTTGTAGAGCGCGTCGCCGTTGTTATCTATGACGAAAAAGCAAGAGTGATGGAACGGTGGATGTTCGACGTCGCTAACTTCCCTGTGTGGAAAGGCTTCAAGGAGACTAGTGGTATGAGGATGGATGAAGATGAAGATGAAGAAGAAGAACTGGCTGAAGCAGTTGGTAACGTCGAGAGTAGCACGGAGGGGAAGGTAAACTGGGCGGATGTAGATGAGCAGTTACGAGCTACCGTCAGAAAGCTGGCCTATGCTGGTGAGAAGCTAGCAAAGCCCCCAAATGGTTGCACCTTCACCATTGCGGTAGAGCTGCGAGATGAGGGCGAGGCCCCAATAGGGGTGAGTAATTCTACCAGGGTTAATAGAGACATCATATCATCAGAACTAATAAATATCAGCATCCTCAACCTTGGATACCTACAGAGTCAAATCTCCAGACTAAATCCAAGGATAGGCAAACACCTGGTCAGGATGTCGGGGGAGCCAAGACAACTCCTCTCCGTTCTGTAGAAGCCGGCCCCCTATTCTTCGAATGCTGGGTGGAAGAGGGCAATGCTAAAGAGCAACCATTGTCTAATACATCAAGCGAATAGGTAAGGCATATAATCATGATAAGGGACAATAATGCATGTCAGTTTTGAGATTACTACGATCTTGGTGCATCACAGACAATGTGATGGTATAGCCATATTATGAGCAAGTCAGTAAGTAATGGTATCCTCGTTTCAACAACACCTATGTTGAAAGTGCTAGTAATGACAGTAAGGAGTTAAGATTACATAATCCAATGTTACAGTCTCCTTTCGTGAATTTTCATATCCACGTCCAATCGCACCAAGAACCAGACTCCAGTTGGTTACTGGACTAGTCATATTAAATGATATCACCTCCACTGAAGCCACCGAATCCACCGCCAAATGGTCCGTTTCCACCGCCTGGCCTACGACCTCCTAATCTCGGGACACCTCCCGGGCCTAAGGGATCATAGCGAGCTCCTGGCGGCACCTGTGGATCGAAATCTTCATTACTTCCTAGGCCTCCGAATAGAGGATCGTCAAATGTCGGGTGCATGCCTCGGCCTCCACCAGGTCGCGGTAGTCCCCCTCCAATACCCAATCCGGGACGTAGAGGATCATGTGGTCCCAATCCAGGTGGGTTCAGATCATCGGCCCCGAGATTTCCAAATGGACTACGACCAGGCTGAAGTGGACTTCGTACTGGGCGGTTGATGTCGTAAGGGTCCTCGAAGCCCGGGGGTGGGAAATCTCCAGCCGGGACGGGGTTGCGAGGAGGCGGGTTAAGTGGGTCGTTGAACGGATACGGCTGAGCCGGATGAGGTAGTGGATCTGGCATGACGGGTTGTCTCGGCGGTCTCCGACCCGTTTCGTCGGCGTCTTCACGCGCGGCTCTGTCATCAGGAGATTCCTCGTAGCCTTCTTTCTGCAGCGATGGTAAAAGCCTTTGGACAATGTTGACCTTAATAAGGCTGGCTAAATCCTCAATGCGACTCTCGGATATGAAGACGTTCCGCAAAGATTGCGGCAAGTTAGAGCGATCTTCTCCGTCACCATTAATAGTGATTCTAACGGGAAGGGCTGCGTTTGACACAAAATCTTTGATTGTTACTTCCACACGTGTGATGCGATCATGATTAATCCCTAAGCCGCGGATCTCAGCTTTGCCTCCCATGCGGTCCGTCCTAATAACAAAGCGAAGTGCTGATTGCTGATGCGCATAGACAAATGCGTAGGTGTTGAAGGACGCATTCCAGTTTGGAGGTAATCGTGGAGCTATCTCGTGGCATCGTGCCTCTATGAACGAACATTAGTATCGTTTGAGGATCATAACCTGTATCTAATTGAGTACGAACCTTCAATCTTATCCTCGTCAAAGCCAAGGAGGCGAAATCCAAGCGATACCATGCAAGCATGAGCAAATAGGGCCAATGCTTCGTGGGAACTGCTCAAATCGGAGGTAGTATCACCTTGAGGGTGAGTAGGCAGAGCGTCGGCCATCTGTTGAAGGATGGCCGACGAGCCTAATGGATTTGTTGACATCGTAGATTTGTAGTACTAGCTTTATTTAGGATATTCAAGATGAAATCTTCAGGTTCTGTTTGTTGACTTCGATTCTAATGTCATAAGTAGGAGTATGGTGGAAGGGAGTGTCGTTAAATCATGTAGGAGCTAGGGACGAACTGCCGACATCAAACCACAATTATATCGATTTGCCTCCTCCGTTTATGTCATCCTTCGTTGCCTTCAGCCCTACGAGGTTCGCAGTGTACCTAAAGCGGGGGATACCTAGGCGGGGTAGCTTAATCTTATCGGAGCTCGCGGGTGCCTGTTTGGCGGGCTAGGTACCTACTAGCGTACTTCGTACTACCACCGAAGCTCAACAGTACGTCGTCCTTTTATTTTATCTTCTTACCATGACATCATAAGAGAGCCAAATACAGCCAGTCGGGATTAATTCTCTTGCGCATTTTAGTTGCTAAGTGAAGAGCTATTCAAATATTTATACATAACATTAAAATCCGAATCCTAGCTATTCATCACCGAATCATGACTAGAATCTCTTTTCTCAAGAATAACCAATCCGCGTATAGTCCTACCCTTCCTACTAGCTTAAAAAGTTTAGTCAGGGGTAAGTCGACCAGCCCAAGCTGCCAGTATTACAGGAGGGCTATTTACTGGTCAGTATTCGCGCCGTTTACGTCAATATATAGAATAATTTCCACAATTGTCGCTTATCAATGAGGTGCAGAACGAGACCTTGTCCTAACATCTATCAGCAGGATATAATCGTTGGTTATACTTGGTCTAGTTAAGCTATCGAATTTTGTTGCCAATATTCAACTATAACCATTGTTAATTGCTATAAAAGTCTAGTCTTCAGCTAGCTATCTGCTTTAAGATGGTCAGCCAGTCAAAAATACTCGGACGAGTCCCGGATTGTTTTTTTTAAAAAAAAAAAACTTATTTCCATGTAAGAATGATGTGAAAGAAGAGTTAACTCATCGGTAATCTCTTCAAGGCATAGCCCTTTATAAAAGGAATGTAGGTATACAGATTGTCCAACTAGAATAAGGAAGAACATTCTAAGAACAAGGAGTTGGTTCCCCTCCCTCTTTTCTCAACTTCCCATAACTACTCTTCAAGTAGGGAGGCAGTGTGTGTACAGAATCTAGCATAATAGTTTTATAAAAACCAATGCTGCCTTATTTATTTGGTCAATTGCTTCTAGAAATAATCTATTATACCATTTTGAACCTCATTAGTATAAAATCTGGCTAACAGCTCGGCCTTCTTCAGTTCGCCCAAAAACAACCTATGATAGGTCTAGACAATCCTTCCAAATTAGCATATGGACAACACAACTCACGATAGCTCAAAACACACACTAAGGGAACATCTTCAAGCTCGTCTTTTAGCTCTAAGGAAACAAATCCATTATAACTACCGATAGATTGCACCTAAATATTACGTATAAAACACGCCGTCTATTACTTACCTATCCCAAATTCTCCTTCTCCATAAACGTGATCCAGCTAGTGCCCAAGGACGTATCTGTGGACGTACCGATATTTTCTTCCTCGTCTATGTACCATCATTAGCACCACTCTTCCAAAACTATGCATACCTAGGTATCTAGATAGGTAGAATGCCTCCATGTTTCAAGGTTGAGAATAACAAAATTATCTGTTTCGATTAGGGGGGTGTCTTTGCTTGGGTATAGGGGGAATGCAGATTAGACAAGACTTACTTCGGTTTTGATGGCGTCTTCCTCCTGAAGCAACAAGGCGCCGCCATCTTCGTCGTCATTATCATCGTCGTCGTCGTCTACGTCCTCGTCTATTCTACTAACATCCGTAGTGCCACTGTAACAACCGGTATACTCTCCCTCTTCGTCAGAGATGCCGTCATCGCTGCTACTCTCCTCCACCCACTCGCTCCATTCTTCTTGGCTCCAGTCTTCCTGCATCTCTTCATCTTCATCCTCGATCCCGGAATAATACCCTCTTCTCAGCACGCTCCCCGCCTCCCCGCAGGTCCGCGCGTCGAGGCTCCTAACCTCGTCGGCGATCTCGCAAAGTATGCACAGCTCGTCGGACACCTTGTCGAAGAACGTGTACTCGACACCCGAGCGACAGCAGCCCCTCTGGCGGATGCGCTTCGCCTCGTGGCACGTGTGGCCCGACACGTTGGTGTCCTTCAGGATGGCCGTCAGACACTGACGGCAGCGGTAAATCCAACCTACCCCCGTACACATGATTGCTGCGCGTTTCTCTGTAATTTAGGTATCTATACGAAATATGGAGAAGAAGTTGGCTAGAGCCTGTTACGAAGGCGTGAAACGAACTCGAAGACCTGCTTCGAAAATATCTACGGAGTGTTGGCGATGAGTACTTTCCTGCAGCGGAGACTGAGATACGGGGTCTAGAAGGATTCTAGTATGATTCTATTTCTCATCACTATCCCAGCGGATGGTTGCCTTATATTATCTAGAGTTCACACATTACTATTGTCTTGGGCTCAAAGAACATTGTTTAGGGAAGAAGACAATGGAGAAGAGAAAGGTGTTGGAACAGCCCTTACCATTCTAGGAGGACTAAGAACCGGAAAGCTACCATAGTCGGTGAGACGAAACAAAGAGAACAAGCACTTAACACACGACCTTTGGCACAAGCAGCGGTCAGTTCTAGAGACAATTATTCATCTTCACAAGTCAATTGTAATTCCTTATGAAGCCAATCAACTCGTTGTGTGGCTTTTGTCCACAGTGCGAACTCCTATAAACGCCAAGCGTAACAAATACCCCGGTCCGTCGACTGTACAATATACTGATACAGCGCCATAGATGCCCCCCAAAAAGATGAACCGAGCATCCGAACGCCTCTGGTTCTCCAAAACATTTCCAGCCTATCCGATGCCATAAAAAATATTCCCTCCACCGTTATCCTGCGTAGCTTCTTTGAAAAAAAAAAGAAACCCGTGCCTTAGTCCCTCGTACCTCGTACCTGTACGGACAAGTGGTAATTGCTTATACTAACTTGGTTGATAACTCAATCCATGCTCGAAAGTGTCATATATATAAACGTCTTCAAGGAACATCAATTCAGATGTTTCGCGTTTTTTTTCTAGGAACATGTACTACTGTATAGTCATAAAGACATGCAGCTTTGAAACCTCGGAAAACGCCACATTCGTAATTGTAGAATCGCAAAATTTTATATACAACTCGTTACCAGCGACGCCTAAGTGCTTAGTTATTAATATGATGCATGAAAAAAAGGCAATGGATCGGGTTCAACTTACGAGTATGCCGCAACCATGGGCTGTCGGCGCTTGCGTTTCGGTGTTAAATCGTTGAGCCGCTGTCTCGGTGACCTCCCTTCGGTGTCACTCCCACTGTCTGAAGGTTGATCTATTCCTAACAGTTCGCGCTCGATAGAATCAAGATCAGAACCTCCAGAGCCTGAATTTTGGCTTCCTATTGAAGAACGGCGACTGTGGGGGCTCTTGGGGTGAAAGCTCGCAGAGCTCTGTCGGCTCGACGGCCGATCATATGGTGGAAAGGTGTCTGCCGTAAGTGTTGGCGGTGTTGATAGATGTGTATTATTAGACTTGCCCTGATCATCCCACTGGTTTATCGTTTCCTCACTTGATCCATTGCTTCTATAATTAACACTCAAGTCTCGTGACAGAGTATCCTTAGTAACTCCTAGCTCCGGAGCCCATTCATGGTTGTCCGTAGTCACAGTAGGAGCCTCCGGGGGTTCGTAAGGAGGTTCTTGAGAATCATCTTCGATAACTTCGCCAGGTTCGGGTGATGTAGGTTTGAGTCTCTTGTTGAGTGTATCATCATGCGGGAAATGGCGATGATGCCTCTCAATCCGACATTCGTCAGTTTCACCGTGGAAATCATCCCATCTTCGTTTCCTTTGGTCCGGTTTGTACCGGGAGTCATGGTTTTTCCCATGCTGTCGTGCCTGCCCCTTCGAGCTACCATAACGGTGTTTACCAACACCGTGAGGATTTTCAGAGCGATCCCGGTGGTTGTGCCGAAAGATGTCTTTCTGGGCCGCCCTGTAGTAATCATCCAATTTATCAAGGCGAATTTCTGCTGGGTCTAAGAACACAGGATGATACTGCATTACCTGCCAGTCCCGAGTTTCGCGAACGCTTTGAGCAAAATCATCCACATTACGCGGTGTGATGAACCGAGACTTCAACGCTTTGGCATCAAATGCAGGAGGGATCATCACATCTTCGGAATAATCGGTTGGTAGGGGTGCTGCGATAGGGTCTACTTTGATAGCCGAAGGAGGTTCCTGGAAGACGGTTTGTTCATCCCAACTAGAGTCTTCATCGTCCTTATCCAGGACTGCGCTTAAGGCATTTTCCGGGTCGCCATGCTCTGATACTGAAGTTGGCTCAGATACTATTTCGCCAGGCTCACGCTCTTGATCGATTTTGACAGTTATCGGCGTTTCTCTGTCAAGAGAGCTCTTCTCACGACGTTCACGGGGGGCCGTTTGACTCGGGGTTCTTGTAGGCTGTTGTCTTCGGCGGGGATGTCTGTCTGATTTGTCCGAGTTTTTATAAGGATGGGGCCGGTCATGGCGATCCCGGCGTCGCTCATCTCCAGGTTTATTATGTCCCCATCTACGAGGCGGTCGATCATCTCGATGTAGGGGTTTGTCATGCCAACCATCGCGATATTCATCCCTATACGGTTGATCATTTGACGGTGGAGAAGTATGCCATCCATCTTGAGCGTGCCAAGTTTCAGTCGGACGCCTATCGTCATAACGACGTTGCCGATCTCGATCTCGATCGTGCTGGTAACGGTTTCTCTCGTCCCCATATGGCTGACCATAAGGCTCGGGAGGTGGATATTGATGGTGGTAGAGAGTAGGAGGAGGTTCCCGCCGTGGTGGGTTATATTCACTTTGGACATACCCGGGAGGAGGACCTTGGTATCCAAATGGTGGGGGTGGATGACCAAAGCTGGGTGGCGGCGGATATGATGGTGGAGGGCCGGGAGCATACTGCTGCTGTGAGGCATACGGCGGAGGACCCGGTGGGCCTGGTGGGCCTGCGGGGAATTGGTTAGGAGGATACGGATCAGGCCGACCGGGAGGGACTGGAGGATAATCACTAGGATAATAGTGATTAGGGCGCGCAGGAGGGGGAGCGTGGTGATGATCAAAAGGTCTATGAATAGAGCCCGGAGGTCCATAAGCGGGAGGATAAGGATTGTGATAACCGGGTGGGTTTAACGGCTGAGAACCAATCGGCGGCGGCGGTGGTCCCGGAGGTGGCGGTCCCGGAGGTCCATACCGATCATAGGACTGGTTTGGTGGAGGATAGCCTGGAGCTGGTCCGGATGGGTAAAGTTGAGGCGGCGAGTGATCATAACGAGGTAAAGGAGGCAGATGATGAGAAGCAGCAGGAGGCGGAGGAGGGTAACGTGTGATCACCGGGCCCTTGCCTCTCTTGTTAGGTGTAAAGCCGTCATTATGAGGGCTAGTACTTGACTGCTGTCGTGCCCAGGAAGCTTCCAAACCACTAAGACCCTTTTTAGCTAATACGGTACTAAGTGATGGGATAAAGGTGAACAGGTATGAAAGGGGTACAACATTAAGATATTAGTAAATAGAAATATATTTAAAGCACTTACGCTGGCACTTTCCGAGGCTCCTCGGGACATGCATTAAACATGTGGCCTCGTATACCACAGTTGTAGCAGGGACGGTCATTGCGGTCCGGTCCTAGACCCGGAGCTACTTGGGCCATCTTTAAAAAGAAAGAATATAAAAATCAGGAGCCACACCTAACGAATCGGAGTGTACCTTTCGTACGAATAGGGGGAGGGCTGATGATGAGTCGTGATGAAGCGCGGAGCACCTAAGCGCAACGGCCAGAAAGGGCAAATCTTATAATATTTGTGAAGCGCTCATCCAATTGATCTCATGTATAGTGAATTCGATAAAGGAGAGGTCCCGGAAGAAAAGCGCGACGCCGTGACAGAGTAGGTCTCGGCGCAAGAATGGCGGCGCGCGCGAAGAGACGAAGTTGTCGAGCAACTTCCTATTGCGCGGGGTTAGAGGAATTGGCAATTGTCAATCTCATCCATCCAAAAGTCCAAGGACTGGTTAATCCGGGAATGGTTATAAGTATATGAGGATAGAAAAGAATGTACATGATGAAAGGATATGGGTGAACGATGAAAGTATGGAAATATAGGTGATAAGTCACCTTGTCAATGACTTACCGGATCAGCTCTTCACCGCGACAAAATGATGACCACCACCAACACAAATCCCTCCACTCCGTTGTCGCGAAAGCAAATGCTGTAAATTCATTAAGAATGGCCTCTCTAAGGGATGGAAAGGCGAACTGGGCGCAATTGGACCTGTGCTAAGAATATCGGTGCTCGAATTTCCCAACATGAAGTTATCAATTGCGATGGGCTGAAATCGAAGGTTTCACGGGTGAGATTCAAATGTCCAGATTGAAAAGGTACTTCCGAGTGAGACATCCAGCCTTTAGGTTCAAATGTTCAAATCAACTTGGAGGTACATAAACTTAGGTACCGCCTCATACGCGGCACCAACGGTTAAACTTCGGCCCGTGCTCCGAACTACTTCGCTGGAGACAGGAACATGAATATAAAACAATATTCATCACGACTGATGAGGATATATACCTAAGTAATTCTACATACACAAGACATTACAAGAGATGATAGGAATGTGTTTCACTCTCTAATATAGAAGAAGTAAATTTTATAAAAAGAGAAGTAAGCTTTATTGCAAAGTGAGATCAAGAAACTGATGTTATGCTATAGCCAGGCTCCAAGGCTTTGATGATATTAGTCATGGTAAATAAAATAAATAAAAAATAAATAAAAAAGAAGACAAGACATTGAAGCATATAATTTGAAGACAACATCTACCAAAAGGTAGCTCATGTTTGAAATGACAAAAAGAGATAGGATCTAGATGAATTAACGACATGGCCCAAGGATAAAATAGAGCAATCCTGTGTATTCCAACCCTTCTCTTCACTTCAACATGCCACGAGTGGATTTAGATAGAGTTAGCCGAATACATGTTAGTACTCGGACATCGACAAGATATATAAAAAAGAGCCTCTTCAATATCGAAGACGTGAACAACTGAATCCGGGTTTAGGGAAGTGGGAAAGAAAAAGAAATCGGCTTGTTCCACTACGAACCGTCCGAAATCAAACTATTGCGATGTATGCTGTTGAAAGAAGTATTAGTACAGCTCAGTGTACGCTGATTCAAGAACGACTGCTTCAAAGCTTTGAAGAACATTTCACGGGATGAAGTTGAAAAAAAGAAGTTGAAGCCGCCAAAAATTCTGATCGGATGATTTTCATGCGCGGCAAAGCCGGGTAGCCGCTGAGGCTTGTAGGGGTTATATTGCATGATGCGTTAAGTGTCATAACGATGTATTTTACCACTTTGTATGTACATATCTAAGTAGCACTATTGATCCGACAAACCCTGATGACCTTCACTAAATTCTAAAATAATAAAAATAAAAATAAAACCCTTAAGGATAAGATAGATGGATCGAAAGTGTATATCACCAGAATTATACTAAGTTTCTAAAATTAATTCAGTGTGTTGGTTAGAGCTTCTTTAAGCGTAAAAAAGCAATATGCAAATGAAGTATATGTAGTACGCGTTAATGAGTTTGATTTGAGCTTAACCTAAAGTCGCCTAGTATCCTCGATAATCTAGCGCAAGCGCGGCTCTTAAGGTTTTCTATGCTGTCTGTGGCGCAGGGGTGATAATAGATAAGAATACCAGCTTACATACATAGCAATTTGACATCCGTCGCATCCACCTTAAACTGCCCTCCACATCGGCTTCTAATACGTAAACCACCATGCTATCATTCTAACCAGGTTAAACGAATCGTCATCTTGTTCGCACTGGATTTTTCATCTACCCCTCTACCTTAACCCACCATACACCATCCGTCTTGACGCCGAACATACAGTCCAACACCCCCCATGCGAGGCGACGAGAATCTTTTCTGCTTCGAATATGTTTGCGGTTTCTTCTAGCTCCCCATACGACTTTGTATTTCCTCGGAGCAGAAAGAAGTCGACAACCCCCCACAGTCCACCGCAGACTACTTCTTGAAACAGCTTTGGGTAGATTTGTCTATCATTTTCCTCTTATTTTTTTGCGCTTCGTCGCTGGCCGACCAAGATGCCTGGCCTCCCAGGTTGGTCCACCCCCACATCGAACATCAGATGAATATAGGTTTCCGTTCGGATAGAATTAATCAACTTCTATCTTGTAGCTTCGGTCGATCTTGATGAGTGCATCTCCCGTTTATACAAGAAGGAGCTTCTGGCGGAGTCGGTAATCGAGGCGATATGTGCTAAGACGAAGGAACTCCTCATGCGAGAGAGTAATGTAGTCCACGTGCGAGCTCCCGTCACAGTGGTCGGCGATATCCACGGCCAGTTCTACGACTTGATCGAGATCTTTAAGATCGGCGGTTGGTGCCCCGATACAAACTACCTATTCCTCGGTAAGCGCAAACAATATAATGTGAGGAGGAAACCTTCCTAATTAGAGAATTATAGGCGATTACGTGGACCGCGGCATGTTCAGCGTAGAGACTATATCCCTCCTCGTATGCCTCAAGCTGCGATATCCCAATCGAGTACACCTAATCCGTGGCAACCACGAGTCGCGCGGAGTGACGCAGTCCTACGGATTCTATACCGAATGTTCGCGCAAGTACGGCAACGCTAACGTCTGGCACTACTTCACGGACATGTTCGATTTCCTCACCCTCTCGGTCGTCATCAACGACCAGATCTTCTGCGTACATGGCGGCCTATCCCCATCCATCCACTCCATCGACCAAATCAAAATCATCGACCGATTCCGAGAGATACCTCACGAGGGCCCGATGGCTGACCTAGTGTGGTCGGACCCCGACCCGGAGAGAGACGAGTTCTCTCTGTCGCCCCGCGGCGCGGGCTATACATTCGGTGCGCGCGTGGTAAAGAAGTTCTTAGCCGTAAACGGCATGAATCACATCCTGCGCGCACACCAGCTCTGTCAGGAGGGCTTCCAAGTCCTCTACGACGATCACCTCAGCACGGTGTGGAGCGCGCCCAACTACTGCTACAGATGCGGTAATATGGCTAGCGTGCTGGAAGTTAGTGACGTAGGGGAGCGATTCTTTAATGTGTTTGCAGCCGCGCCCGAGAATGACCAGCATAAAGAGATGCAGCAAGGAGCCGAGAAGGCGGCTGACGGAAACGCACTACCGGACTATTTCTTATAGGAAGATGGCAGACGATTCGGGTTCGTATAAGTACATAGGATCATATCACGTGTCAAATGATTGGGAATACCGGGAATATACCTCCATCGATGTAGCAAGGGAGAGAAGTAGGATTGAAATACCCAGTTGTGTTTGTTTTTTTTGGCATGCCTATTTAATTCAGACCTCCTTTCGTGAAAAACGAAGAGAGGGAAAAGGGCTATGCAGGGTGTCGTAAAGAATCAGAATAAGAAAGTGCAGTGAAGGTGATCAGCAGAGAACTGATACCTCCCGGGAATGAACTATCTACACTCAAGTATCGCCCCCTATAAGCACAGCACAGCATCCTATCCCCTGGTCGCCTATATCCTCTGACTCGAACCAAACTCTCTCCTACCAGACTTTTGGGGGTTTCCATCCGTGTTCGTGTTCCCTTGATTGCTAGTGTAAAACCGGAATGATGCTTTTATCCGTGAGCTAGACTTGTGAAGCCGTCTACCAGTCCTTAGCGATATCGAAGCTCCACTCGAATTGCAGGTGAGTCTTCTTGTCATCGTCGACAAAGCTGGACGTGGCGTTGTAGTGGCCTCGGGCAAGCATGCCGGAAGGAGCCTCCTCTTCTTGGACTGTTGAAAGGTCAGATGTAAGATTTCAAGTTTAGGTCAAGGATACTTACAGCGTTTGCTGTAAAGCGGCTGCTTCTCCGTGCTCGGGGCATAGCTACCCTACGGTACAGTTAGTAAATAATCAATACGTTTGGAGCAGAGAAAAAAAGTATCGATACTTACCAACATCTCGGAATCCTTGCTGACTTTGATTCCCTTGCGTTTGACAACCTGGACGTACTGAAGGCCGCTAAGGATCTCGTGCTGGACCTTGAAGCTGGCGACCATGGTGAACTTGCAGCCTTCCTTGATCTTGAAGGGGCGGTCCTTGAGGGTCTGCTCGCTGCCGGCGGCGGACAGGTCGATGGTGACGGGAGAACGGCCGGGGGACTCCATGGTTAGTGCGTTGATGATACAGACTCGGGGATCGTTAGGGTCAGAGAGATCCTTTCCGCCGCCAAGACCGAGGGACTGCTTGTAGCGCTGAAGAGACTCGTCGTTGGCATCTACATCAATGGAATTCTTGTTAGAGGCATCCTTTCTGACCTTGGAGTACGTGATGCTGGATTCATTCGGAGTGGGTGAAGTAGAGTACAGGGAGGTGTAAGGAGAAGGGCTTGCTGAAGGGTTGACGACAGTGGTTTCCTCCTCAGGGTAGACCATATGGGCCGGGTTGCCAATACATGTCATGTAAGGGTCGAGGCCACTGTCAGATGAAGAAGAAGAGGAAGGTCTTGACATTGCTGATGAAGCTCGTTCCTTGAGCCAGCTCAAGAATTCCATACGTAAGTGTGGTTTCTTGTTGGTCTGGTTTGCAGTTTTGCGAGAAACTAGCTTCTTGGTGGAAAGGTGAAACTGATTCTTGAAAAATTCCTTGAAGGATTTTCTGGTACGAACAGAATCATACTCTGAGCTGTTGACAAGTGTAGCTTCTCGATGTAGGCTAGGCTCCTGGGTTTCCTGGACAGTGGCGTTGAGATTCACCTCTGATAATCGTTGCATAGTTGGCAGAACAGGCGTATCATTGGGGCGAGAACGCATCATCAATGGCATTGAGACCATGTGTCGAAGAATTCTACCACGACCAGTGCCATTAATGGCAAACCGGTGCTGACGATGCGTAGGGGCATCCATGGTGGAGAAATAGAACAAGCCGATGCATTAAGAAGTGTGATGTTATGTATCGAAGATGAAGACGAGTAGAGACGAGCAGAGATGAGTTTCGGCTGAGATGACGATGTTGATGTCGTGAAAAAACGGCGGACACAGAATGGTTGAGTTGTGAAGCTAGAAAGAGTAGGATGAACTGTGGTACGAAAAAACATCTCAATACTCATTGTTGATATGACAGGAGTCGAATATTTTTAAGGGTGTCGTGCCCGACCTCAGTAATGATGAGGGTTAAACTCGAACAACCATCGTCCACTGTACTGCTGTGCAGGCCATGTTTAATTCTCTACCCTACGTAGGGTATACCGGATTTACGGTAGTAGTAGGTGCACCGAGCAGCACTTCCAGCACCTCCAGCTGTCTTCGTCGTCCTCATTGTCGTTCTCGTCTCATCACCCCCTTTTTTTACTCAACCCTTCCTAGCCTTCACCTACCCTCGAACGCCTAGTCTTAAAGCTCGTCCTAGCCATACTGGCAACATATAGACATTTCCAATAAATTTAAAGACGGTTTTTATTTGGGATTATGAGTGTGAAGTAGAACGATATAGAAAATTGCTATGTATACGTACCCATGTTCTGATATTCGGCCAAGCTCTGCTTGGGCTGCGAGAGCTTGTAGCCCTGAGTCTCCTCGGGCAAATGGTCGTTTTCGTCATGCGATGCCATTTTGTAGATGATAAATGACAAAATGTCAGATCAGAGAATAGTTATCCTAGGTAAACAGTGAGAAAGTGAATATAGATTCTGAGTATTGTTTGGAAAGAAGTAAATAAAGGGACGATGTTGTCGTGTTGTCGTGTAGGTAGTAAAATAATGTAGGAGGGGTAGACTGGCGGTGATGGCTCTGTACTTGGCAGATGTGTAGTTATGGTAGTGGGGCACGGTAAGAAAGTACTTTGATCCTAAGTACCTTGTAATACTTCTACGTCGATCTAGTGTACAAAGAAAGTGGGATGAATACGATGTCACAGAATTGGGGGCTTCTGGTCTTTTTTGTGGCTCTAAGGGCTCTTAAAGATCATTGACGCAGCTCACTTGCAGCGGGGCTAAAGAAAAGGCACCAGTGCTTCGAGGGGTCTCTGTTTCGTCCCGATTGTGTCTGATCGGCCTTCAGGCCTCTATCTTTCTCTGTGCTTGTGCTGCAATTGTAGTATCAAGTTAAAGCCGCGCTTGCCTTGTACATGCGTGCTTACTCTCTCGTGCTGGTGATACTTGATGATGCCTGACATGGCGAATCGGCGTTAATAGAGAGTTATGCAGGATGGAAGTTGGGCATGTTAATCGTTCCGAACGTTAACACCATATGGCTTAGTGTCGTTTTAACATCTTTGGTTTTCTCATGTGATATTAATATTGATATTGACATTGACGCATCTGTATGTTCTGTCTTCTTCAACTTGATAGAACGTATAAATAACTAAAACAAACAATGAATAGCTGAGTCAAGTTGTAAAGCAGGTAAGTAGGTAGTGAGCAATGATCTCTACAGTGAAAAAGTAATAGGAGGGGAGATTTGAACTATTATAATCTTGTGAGTCCTTGGGTAATTATAGATATGTAAGTATGTATAATCATATTCTAGGTATCTATGTATGTGCTTGCAAAACTCTTAGATAAGGCATGTATACACTGGAATCTGATAGAAATCAAGAACTCGAGGATTGAAGATTGTTTATGAAGAATGATATTAAATTGTGTTGATTTAGATTTCCTGAGGGGTGAGTTTTAATCTTATTAAGAATCGGAATTGCTCTCGTGCTTAACAAAATTCCACTACCTAGGTACTGTTAGATAAACTGGACCCGCATAGTAATATATATATCCTAATACTGTATCATTATACTGTTTAATTGTGTTAGCTGCAGTCGCGATGAACAGAGTACAACACGTGTGTTCCCTGAAATGTGTTGGCCCGAGCTTTCTCGTTCTGCGAAGTAGGAGTTTAATATTCCCTGTCGCTATTTTCCATCCCTATTGGATCGATTACCTGTAAAACCGGGTCCACTAAACCCCTCGAGGTAATTCTCAATTTCTGTCTCGCGACTGGTGCTGACACCTTGACTAGCAGGTAGCAGAGCGCGAACGGGTCCTTCCCCCAGCTTTCTCCCAAATTCTCCTCGCCTACCCTCCCTCAAGTACTTCTGACCTTGTCCTTTTCCTGACATCCGCCTCAAAAAAACCCAGACGATTTCTTTGCGCCGGGTGTCACATCTGCATCGACCCCTTTCCTTCTGTGCATTTTGTGATCAAGAGAATTCTATTTTCATCTTCAATTATTACTCCAGGTCTCCGATCTTGGTGTATAACCTTTTTTATATACATAAAATAGTATTCTCTTCCTGACGAATTTCCACATAACGTGAGTCTGATCCATTCTGGCGACCCGCCTATTCGAGAGAGCATAAGCTCGCGCGCTTCTACGGCGACCGGCGGCATCGCATCGCATCGCATCTTCGCGCGACTCCATGGCAAACACCTGCTAACCCGGCGACCAGCCTCAGTTCTTCTAAATACTTTTAATCCTGGTATCATTTGGCACTGATTATCCGTCGCGAATTCAAATCAAATACGAGGCCTCAGCGCAAAACGTTCACTCGGTCGCGTCTCCTCGGAAACCTCACAAAATGGCTACTCCGAGACATCTTCCCAACAAACACAACCCTCTGATGACGGATGATATCCCTCCTTGTACCGAATTCCTTCTATTTAGTAGCTATTAACTTATATCGCTTACAAATTTTGCAGATCATGAGCTGGTTTCGCGCCGACGTCTGGGTCAAACCCAATTGACCGCGAAGATGGTTGCCGCAGGCACTGCAGGGGATATTGACCCATCGAGCCTAGGCGTTTTCGACTATGCGCACTTGCGAGCTCCTCTGCCGAAGGGCATTACTTCGGGCATATTCAAGTCTTCTCCGAACTCGTACTTCCTCATGCGTCGCAGCCAGGACGGATACGTATCTGCGACCGGAATGTTCAAGGCGACTTTCCCCTATGCCGAAGCGGTCGAAGAGGAGATGGAGCGCAAGTTCATCAAGTCGCTGCCTACTACGAGCCACGAGGAGACCGCCGGAAATGTTTGGATCCCGCCCGAGCAAGCCTTGGCTCTCGCCGACGAGTATCGGGTCACTCCTTGGATTTCTGCCCTCTTAGATCCGGCCGAAATTGCCATCACAAACCCGCCAGATAGTCCACCTAAGAGGATCGCGGCGCCGCCAAAATTTGAGGCTCCCCTACCTACACAGCCACTTCTCGCACCGCCGACACCCTCGTCGCTTCCTCGTAGTACGCGAGGCCGCCGCTCAGCTAGTCCCTCGAAGAAGCGAGCCATCGCGTCTCCGCGGAAACGAACCGCTAAAGCCGCAGCGCCCCAACCCTCCCCCACAGATATCCCACCTGTGAAAGAAGAGGCTGAGCCCACTACAAACGGCACCCAAATGGATGAAGACGTCGTATCTACAGTTGCCACGGAAGAGGTCGCTATTAAAACCATTGAAAAGGAACCTGCTATTGTCTTCGCGCCGGCCGAGGAGGAGCCCAAGGTGCAAATCAAGGTTGGCCAAGAAGTCGAGTTTCACGGTGATGTTGAGACGACACAAACTGCCGTCGAATTGGAGCTTCCTGTCAGTGGAGAGCCCAGTCCCGAAGAAGCCGCCCGATTGATTGAAGAGGCGAAGGAGATGGTGAGAATTGCTGCCGCCGAAACCGCGGCATCGTCTGGGTTAAGCAGCAAGGGCAAGCGGAAGGCCGACGATATTGCGGTCGATGAAGAGGAAGAGGAAGCGGAAATCGCGGGTGAAATTTCGGATGAACCGCGATCCAAGAAGGCCAAGACCGAGAAGACGGAAGTACAGCTGAGAAAGGAGCGTGTCAGAAATCGGGCATTAGTTGGTCTGAGTGCAACCCTTGCGGTTGGGTAAGTTTTGAATTCCATGCCGTCTTGGATATATCAGGAGCTAATCGTTTACTCTAGTGCTTTGATTCCGTACGTTATGGGCGTATTCTAGACCATTAACGATTTCTCCTTCATCTTCTCCGCGTCTTTTGATTGTTTAGCCAACTAGTATCCATCCTACCCCATCACTTCGTTCTCTCCACCATAATAAAGCCAGTCAGTTTCGCTAGGCTTTACAATAGGTAGAGAGGCCCGGTCACTCGTCTGTTATATTTGCACATACCCCCAGTTGCTCAGAACCAGCTGTTCTGATTTCTCTCGAAGCTATATGAAATAGCTCATGTATACATCCATCCCCTTTCGGTGACACCCTCTGAGAAGGAAGGGTTCGTCGTACAATACAGATCCCGATAAATCCATAATGAAAAGAGAAAATTCACTCGTTAATATGTGTTCGTGACCTGCAAACTTGAGAATATGCTAGGTGACGTCTAAACTGTCGCGAATTACAATTCCTGTCAGAACAACAAAGATATACTATGTAGGTATTAGGGAAAGAAAGAGTCCTTTGTTCAGCTCGGACGACTCGATCCATAGCGCTATTACAAGTCCGTCCAGATTGAATGTTTTCCCATATACTACGTAGAAATCGCCAATATTGAATAGAAGCGTAGAAATATCGGTAACTTTAATTGTACAGGTGTTACTTTTTGAAAATACAGGTAAATCCACTTTTATTGAACACATCATTGGTTAAACCACCAAAGCCCTTGAAGTCCCCACAATACTTAGATACTTGCGTATATCTTCCATAAAAACGTTGTTATGCAGGTTACGTGGTGACATAAAGGGTACCACGTGACTTTTTAATGGTTTAAACTTAAAACACTAATATTTGAGGCAAATCAGAATAACTTTCTAACTTTGATACTTATAGTAATATAAATTATATAGCTATAAAGCTTTCAATTCAACGGATCGAATGATATAGATTTTATCTCGATGCATCAACTATTTGTATGTGTTTTGGGGGTTTAAAGTAAGTGCACTGAATTTCTTAGCAACAACACGTGATACCCTTAGAAGTCAACATGCTTACTTAAGGTAAGTTTAAATAGCGTAGATTTTAGTCAATATTTGAACCCTCACATTTTCAATAAGAATGCGATATATACCAATTAAGATACGATGCATAGGAATTTTTTTCAATTTAAATAAAAGGTTACCATGGCTTGAAAGTGTTTGAAAGTGATGCAATTGAGAAACGCAATTTACGCGCTTTGATTGGTTGAAAGGCCTTCGCGGTCGCAAAATTCTAAAAATGGAAGTAAGTTGGGCCAGTAGCCAATAGAAAGCAAGCTATGGGGTAAAAGTGGATTTACCTGTATTTTCAAAAAGTAGCACCTGTACAATTAAAGTTACCGTAGAAATATCTTGTAACTAATGATAATAATATGTCCCAGCGCCAACATGCGGCTCATTTCTATGGGTGTAACTTCCCTACCTAGTAGCCATGAGGGATAGCAAACAGGTAAGGATCCACCGGTTCTAGCCGGGTGGCCCAAGCTTAAATTTCCTAAGGTACAAGGGTTGAAAATTTTTCCTAATTTCATTTTAATTTTTCGTCTTATCAATTTAAATTTCGACATTTCCACCAGCAAAAAAATGGAATTTTACCAGTAACTTTAACCAAACAGCCCAGTTTTTCCTTTAGAAACAGCCCATCCACTTTTCCTGGTGGATCTAAGCATTTTATTGGTTCCTGCTCCTTACACTAAGACTTAACATATAACCGGTCGCAAGACATTTATTATTGTTTACAATTTCAATCATATTACATTTATAATACGTATAGAATTGGATGCACTATATTCATTATGAAGCGCTTCGAAAGGCCTATTTAACGAATATAATTTTAATATTTAAAGTTGCGATTTGAGGATGTTAAGTGGATTAAAAGCTACTAAGGTAAGTCGGTACGAGGGGGGTAATGCGTTCAACTGAGGGTCTCACGTGACCACCCTAATCTCAACACACCTGAAATATACTGACCTTTTTACCCTCGTAACATCTTCAAAATGCAACTTTAAATATTGAAATTATATTTATTAAATAGGCCTTTCGAAGCGCTTTCAGATATGTGCAATACATCCCGTTTAATAAGTATATGCGCGGCGCTATGGGATATGTAAAGTTTAATCAAATTAGATAACACAAATGATACATGCATTTATATGGCAGTTTGTATGAGAAAGAAAGTACTCTTGGTGGGATGCAGCTTTAGTGGAAAGCAACCAATAAGGTGTATTAAAAAAGTGGATGGGCTGTTTCTAAGGGAAAAACTGGGCTGTTTGGTTAAAGTTACTGGAATTTTACCTTACACAAACGAATCCTTGATGGTCGTATTAAAAGGCATTTGGGGATGTCTATGAAGTCGATCTAATGGATTGAGATTCCTCAATGATTTACCCAAGTGTCACAATGTGTGGCTTGCAAGTTCCTTGACCTATTGAAGGTCACTCACTGGGTCTCGGTCTCTGGGGCTCAAAGACTGAGAGCTTAGGACCGGCAATGGTCGGTTCTATGGCTCTCGGATCACCACTCCTGTACCCCTCTCTGCATGTATAACGACTCCTCAAATTGCTCTTATTCTAGGTACTCTAGGTTTAGAGCAATTGAACGTCTTCATTAAGCATTATGGGAACACATTCGGTTGCGCGGTGTCTCTTTAGGACTCTCTTTAAGACTCAACAGCGAGCTTTCTCGGTAACCTCGAGACGGCTAGAGAGTTATGGCTTTATTGGTTTAGGTCAGATGGTACGTTCTGAACTTCTAAGCTTCAAGCTTCATGTTGTCAATATGTGGCAAGCAATTGAACTGACAAATATGAATTTAGGGTTACCAAATGGCCAAAAACCTGCAGTCGAAACTTTCGCCTGCTGACTCTGTCAGACTATTCGACATCAACAGTGATGCTACCAGTCGTCTAGCTGAAGAGATGAAGGCTTCTCAAACTGGTAGCACCGTTGAAGTTTCACGCAATGCATACGATGCTGCGAGAGAGTCAGTAAGTTCTCACCATTCTCATAAGTCTAGTTATTTCCATGATGAGTCTGTTCTATCTATGATCTAAGTTGGGGCCGGTTCGCCGGCCTTCCTGTGATTATCAACCTACACTAAAGCCAATCCTCTGAAGAGTTTATTTATGTCACCATTTGATATATCGGAATGATGTTAGGGTTTCAAGACTAACTGATTCCCTGCAGGACATAGTAATTACGGTACTGCCTGAACCATCGCACGTAAAGAGCGTGTACCGCGAGATACTATCTCCAGATTTGCCCATGAAAGATAGGTTATATATCGACTGCTCAACCATTGACCCTTCTTCATCCCGGGAGGTTGCAAAGTGGGTTGCAGGTGCAAGTCAAGGCCAATTTGTGGATGCTCCCATGTCTGGCGGCGTTGTAGGTGCTACCGCAGGCACGTTGACCTTTATGCTGGGTGCACCCGATTCTCTAGTAGAAAGGTTGGAACCTTTGCTGCTACGAATGGGGAAACGAGTATTGCATTGCGGCGATCAGGGCAATGGACTCAGTGCCAAACTAGCCAATAACTACCTGCTGGCAATCAGCAACATCGCGACGGCCGAAGCGATGAACCTCGGCATCAGATGGGGACTTGATCCTAAGACATTGGCGAACATCATCAATGTTAGCACTGGTAAGTGCTGGCCTAGCGAAGTCAACAATCCGGTAAAAGGTGTAGTTGAGGGTGCGCCGGCCAGCCGTGACTATTCTGGCGGTTTCGGTATTAGTCTGATGAAGAAGGATTTGGGACTCGCCATCGTAGCTGCGAATGAAGCCAATGCGAAGTTGGAACTTGGTGACCGAGCAAAACAAGTCTACGAAGATGCGGAACAAGTAGAATCGTGCAAAGGCAGAGACTTTTCCGTCATTTATAGATTTCTCGGTGGTAAGGAATAAGACCTACGGGATTGAAAGATACAATATTAATATTTATCTGATTTATCTGATTTATATTTTCTGATCTATATTCTCTAATCTCTTGGTGGATATTATGACATTATAAATGTTGATCTCACCTGACAGCCTGAGTAAGGTATTCACTAGAAGGCGGCTATGTACTCCGGGATCTGCGTGGCGCCGCCGTAGCGCCCCGGATGATGCCTCTTCCGTCTGATACGGGTCGATCTAGTATCTACGGTACTCTATCTAAAATTTGATCAGACCTGTCATGACAGTTATGGACCTTATGGTACATACCTGTCTAGCTGCCCAGGTAGGCAGGTAGTACAACGTTTCTAATTGCCCAGGTGAGAATCCTTCAGTAGAGGAAGATTCGTTTGCTCGGTTGGCGTACCGAGCTGGGCATCGGGGTTCTAGAAGCCCACTCCACTTAAGGCCTGTCAGAACTCAGATGGTTAAGCGATGTCTACACTCTTCTTGGCCTGCAATCTCGTCTTTACCGCATTTAGTAACCTCCTCGCGGGCATATTCGATCGGTTTCCGCACCGGATCCTCACGCCATCCCCGTATTCGCCATTCGGTTCGAATCATACCCGCCCTACCACCCATCGATGATGCCGAGATATCAGATTACCCGTGGCACGATGATGACCGATTCGCCTGAAATATCCCAATATCCCATAATCCATGAGGCTCCCACGCTTTCTTATTAACTTACCATACTGCCGGATTTCTTGCTTGCTGGGATTGACCCTCCTTTTATTTCTTTTCCTATCTGTTTATATATACTTAGTATAATACCCCTTGATATATCTGCTCTTTGTATATTTTGTTTATATTCTTTTGTTTCCCGGTCCTTTTGGTATACTTACTACCAAGTACCTAGAATATTGATATCTTAGCGCTTACTGAGCGAGGTCTTTATTAGCGGAACAATCCCCAAAGTCGAGTCAATATCTACGCATATATACTTGGACGGCCATACCGATTTTAGAAAAAGGCAGGGAGGAAACTTCTACGAGAAAAGCTCGACACGATGTCGAACGGTACGAATAGTACAGGTTCGCCGCAGCACATATCATACAGACTCTGCACGGAAGTTAGTCCCGTCTGCCCGGTCGAAGCAACGGTGCTGGGCTACTATCCCAACCTCGGCGTCAATGCATTCCTCGCCGCCGCGTTCGGGCTGTGCGTCATAGGCCTCATTACTACCGGAATCTGGAAGAGGACCTGGGGATATTCCGTGGCTTTGACTGCTGGATGTATCTTGGAATTTGCAGGTATGTTTTCGTCTCACTCCACTCCTTATACAACAGTATTATACCCAACTAACGCACCCCCAGGCTACATCTCGCGCGTGCTCCTCCATGCCAACCCCTGGAACTCGAGCGCCTTCCAGACGCAGATCTGCGCCATAATCCTCGCGCCGACGCTGATATGCATCTCGATCTACCTGACGCTCAAGCACGTCACGCTCTCGCTCAACCCGTCCCTCTCGCGCCTTCGCCCGCGCCTCTACCCGCTGATCTTCGTGCCCGCCGATGTCTCCTGCCTCATCCTGCAGGCCATCGGCGGCAGCCTCGCCGCCAGCGCCGGGTACACCCACCCCGAGCTGCTGGTGAGCGGCGACCGCGTCATCATCGCCGGCATCGCGCTGCAGTGCGTGGTCCTGGGCGGCTTTGGCGCTATGGTGGTTGACTACTACTTGCGCGTGAAGAGGTGGGTCGCGAGTGTCGAGGGTGCGGGTGCCGGTGAGCTGGCGGAAGGCGATGGGCAGGCGTTGGCGACGTGGAATGATGGCAAGTTCAGGATGTTCGTGTACGCGGTTGCGGGCGCGTATGCGGGGATTTTGATTAGGTGTATCTACCGGTAAGTTTCTCGGTCTTGGGTTTTATCTGCTTTCTATAACCGGAACGCATGCTGACTAGGATTCATATTATAGAATCGCGGAGATGGCTGGAGGCTGGGGAAACCCTATTATGCAGGACGAGCCGTCGTTTGTCGTCCTCGAGGGCTTGTAAGTTCTCCGCCCCTTTCTGCCCCTACCTACTTTTCATTCCTTCCCTTTTGCCACGAAAAAAAAAGAAAAAGCCAAGCAGCAAACCAAACTAACCACTCGCAACAGCTGCATCGTCATCCCCGTGATCCTACTCACCGCGTTCCCGCCGGGCTTCCTCTTCCCGGCCATGGCCGAGCGCGAGGCCCAACGTTTCCGGAAGAACAGGTCCGAGAAGACGAAGCCCGAAGAGCCCGTGATATCGGGCGACGAAAAGACGCTGACGGAGCGGAACACGGCGCCGGAGGCTGAGAGCGTATAGGCTAGAAAATTTCCTAATTAAACATAGTTATGATTGTCGTTTTGTGGCTTGACTGGATAGCGAACGGTTGGTTTTTGCTTACCCCTTGGCATATACGGGTTTCTTAGGGAAATATACCTAGATAACATCATAACGGGTTTGCTTTATAGATTTGAAAACCCCTATTACGAATATGGATATATCTCTGCTCGGGGCAACCTCCTTTTCCTTGAGTGGTCCAACATAAACCTGGTAGGCGTGTTATATATGTAAACTACCCACCATAACACTACTATAATGATTGAATTTCACGTAATAATAATTCTTTATTATCCATAAGCAACCGTAGAAGGCAAAGCAACGAGAACAAGAGCTCCAGCAATGCCCGATTCTATGTAGCTAGTCCCAATGCACCCGCATCAGTTTTTATTCTTATCACGTCCGTACCCAGAAAGCAATAAGGCGTGCATTTGACAGGAAGCGAAACAAAAGTCTAAGGTCAATGGTTAAGAAACCCTTCCAATTCCGCTTTCGCATCGTCTGACTCTTGTTCGCTCTCCTCATCATCATCCTCTTCCTCTTCTTCGGATTCTTCCTCCTCAGACTCCTCTTCCTCTTCCCCACTCTCTTGTTCTTCCTCGGCCTCCTCTTCCTCTTCCTCTTCACCCTCGTCCTCGGCAAGCCAATCGTCCAAAGTCTTCGCTCCAGTCCCCGGCGCCGTGGCGGATAACCCATTGCTCCTGGCCCCGGCTCCTCGCGCATCCCCGAGCATCTGCGCCGCAGGCACGACCCTCTTCTCGTCTGCGTACTCGTTCCTGACGCCCTCGGTGTTCCGTAGCTTCGGGTCCGGCTCGCGGCCCTCTGGGACCCAGCCGGGCAGGGGTTCGTAGCCGCGGAGACCGTGCACGCCGCCGCCGCCCGCAAGGACCAGCGCCGAGGAACCTAGCGCGAAACCCCTGCGCGTCTCCGACGGGCTGGGCGCCTGGGGCGCGGGCTTCGGCGCGAGGAGCATGAGGGTCGCGAGCTGGGGTACGCTTAGTAGTGTTTTGTACAGGCGCGTGCGGTCGCGTAGGTCGTATGATGTGTCGTAGCGGACGAGTAGTAGAACGTAATTCCACAGACGGGTTATTGGGTGGTCTTCTGAGTTGGGAGGGGGTTCCTGGCTCTCCTCGTCCGACTTCTGTGCTTCAGTTACTCGGTTGAGATGATGTAAGTACACTTTCGCGGCTAGCAGGACTATCTGCCGCTTGGCGACCTCCGACTCGTCTGCGAATCCCTTAAGGAGTATGCGCAGCACGTCGGCTGCGATGTTGTCCTCGCCGTTCAGACTGGAAAATTCGCCAACGAGCCAGATAATCGTTGCGCGCGCTTGTGGATCGGTCGCGGAATCGAGATTCTTCGCTAATCGCACGACTGTCCCTACATGCGCTTGAGGGTCTTGTTGGATAAGGTGTCGTATTACTGTTAAGGACTCAGCCGCTAGCGTGCCGTCCAAACTCGTTATTTGCCCAAGCAGAAGTCGCATACACCGGGGCGCAGTGGCAGGGTCTCCCTGCGCGCAGCGGCCAATAGCTCTCACTGCTTCGCGGACAAGCGACTTATTCGTCCCTCGAGAAAAGTGTTCGAGCTCATTGAGGATAAGGCTCTTCGTCTGCAAAGGGCTGTGGGGGAAGATTAATGTGAGTACTTCAAGTTTTAGCTCCCATACCGGAGCTGTGTCAGTAGCGCGAACAAGGAAATGGGACGCATGTCTGACGAAAGACTCCGGATGGGCCAGACAGACGGATACTATATTGTAGAGGGCAACCTGCTGGATATCTTGCGCTCCTCGTAGAAGAGCGACCAGGGGACCAACAGCAGCTTTCGTGTATTCGGCAGTGCCTACGTCCACGTAGCAGCGCGCCACAGCCACCACAACTCCAGAGTTTCTACTCTGAAGAAGTGGCTTGATCCCGTTAAGCAACAAGACAAGATCTGGGTCGAGGACAACTACTTGTTCCCCTTCCGACACAGATTCCGAAGAAGCATCCCCGTAGAAGTCCTGAAGATCTGTTGACTTGTCCTTTGCTTTCGAACTCCTCGTCCGCCTTGGAAAGCATTTCCGAGCGTAGATTGACATCATCTTTAGCATCGCAAGTTGGCTCCATTCGTCCATATCGACGATCTTTTTTACTAGACTTCTATAGTGCTTGTGGATCAAGTCCACTCTGTCGGGACATATTTCCATGAAAGCGCTAACGGCAGCACCTGCAACAAAGTACTGCTTGTCACCTAGGAGCGTCGTTAGGTTTTCTAGCAATTGCGGGAGAGTGCTCGGTTCTAGACGATAACATTTCGGAATAGCAAGAGCAGCGGCTTTGCGCACGTGGGGAGACATGTCGACTACACCCTTTTTGATAGCTAACGAGACGATTTGACTGATGACTGGAACTCGAATTCCGGACATTGTGCGCAGAGCGAGGGCTCGTACTTGTGGGTTCGAATCTGACAAGGATTTCTGGATAGTATTAATGGATAATAGGGCCATATCTGGTTCCTGTTCGGCATGGTGAATAAGGTATATATACACGAGTTTCTTGATTTCGAGGTTCGGCGATGCGACATTCTTGACGACAGAAGAGAAGAAGGGTAGGGTTTTCTGCTGGCGGTACATCATCTGGTTAAGTAGGATCGATCAGCCGGCGCACTCTAGTAGTCGACGAGGGGAAGTTGAGAAGTTGAGAAGTTGAATGCGTACAGAGATGACGCGCCGGAGTCCGTCGAGCACCTCACGATCATTTCGGCTGTCTAGTAATTTCTTAAGTTGTGCTATAGGTAATGTTCGTGTGGTGCTTCGAGAGCTCCGGGCGGCTTGGGCTGCGTCGAGGGTGAGCTCCCGAGCTACGGGCATAAATGTCAGCTCGCCTGACTTGCGCGATCCTTAGATATAGACATTCTTACCGTTCTCGAGTAAATTGGATATTCGAGAAATAGACTCCATGATGTATGTGTAGGTACGCGCATACAGCTAGTAAGCTGTTGCGTCGGTCGCGTTATTCGTGAATTCTTTATAGGAGTGTGTGACGTCGGTGGAAGAAAGTTGAATGTTGAGCTCCAGGGCTTTTGGTGGGGCTTTTCTAGGTCCGTCTTTTTGTGGAACCCCTTGCTCCATCTATCCATCGCAACCTCCCTGCTCCATAACCTCCGTACTCCGTCTGCCTTCCGTCTTTTAACCAACTCTATCCGAGGAGACCCCGGGTTCAAACTTACAACTTACTTACTTGTGTCATGAACACCATCATTTGGAGATATACATAATATAGATATGCTCAATTCAAACCAGACATGAAGAAGCCGAGCGAATATTTCGGATCTCAGTATTAAGACTGCCTACCTATATATAGGATGGTCATTATGAGGTCACGATATCCATGTCTTCGGCATCTTTTCTCTTCCTATCTCCAGCATTGCCTTCTGAACTTCTCACTTATATCCTAAATCATCACGTCTATCCGACTACTCTTATTATATGCTCCTCTCGTTCGGACTTTATTGCAGCCCTCGCGAATGATGTGCTTCAAAACGTAACATGTCCCGAGGCAGTTCCTGTTGAGCATGGGACAGAAACTCCGCCGCCTGGCGCTGCGCTGGATGCTCAGGGGGTCGATCAGGAGCAGACTAGACGGAAACATCGACTCCTATCCTCTCCACTCTACCAAGTTGCTACATCACGGCACATTCGTGTAATATATGTCCCCACAGTCACGCATCTCCGCGCCTATCTGTCCGTCTTCTCACCGGACGATTCTAAAACCCCAGCTCCACCAGCTAATTTTAACGCTTCGGGGAGACACGCGCCTCATATAATATTATATGGGTTCCTGGAGATACATCGCGACACTAGCGAATGGAGCGCACAGGGTCTTGGAAATTCCGCCTCTACGCTGGTAGAACTGGGTCATCGGTCGAAGTGGCAGACGATCATCATCGAGCCCCAGAAGCACAACTCTACAAACCCGTTTGAGGATATGCTTAAAGAGAGCGTTCCCTTTCTAAGCGGTGGCGGTCGGAAGCTAGGTCCCGACTCGGAGGAGGGTGGTTGGACCGGCCGGACTGTCGAATTGGGAAGAGTCATGAAAAGATGGTTTCATTTCCGACGTGGAGAGTGGGATATACGCTCTGAAGACAATGAAGAAATATCTGATAAGAAAGGATGAAAGACAATCTTGATGAATAGGTATTTTGGCTCTTTTTCGGATACTGGAGACTTTGATTCCAATAATGAACCACTTCGTGTAAATAAATATACAAACAGCCTGGGCCTTGATTGTTGGCTCTCAGCACCTCAACGCCTGCCGTGGTATCCCGTCATGGTCTCATCGCACATGCACCAAACAGATATCGCATAGTAATCAAGTAGCCTGTTCCATCTCTGTGATGTACAGCTTGATGTGGGACTCCATCTTCAGATACTCATCGTACGCCGCGTGGACCTCGTTTTCGATGTTCTCTTTAAGATCCAGCATCTATTTCCATGTTAGTAATCTATCAAAGTAAACAGTTAACATAAACGGGGCAAGCTTACCTTCTTTTCTGTTTGTTCGATCCGAACTCTTCTTCTCTCAATCTCGGTGCCCTTCACCGCTCTCTCCTCTGTCAACTTCTTGTGCAATGCTCGGAGCTCCTCCATCTTCTCCTTGGCTTCCTGGGCCTTTTCCCGGCTTTGATCGCGGAGTTTCTCTGTTCGCTCATTCCACTTGCTTAACTGCCTTTGAAGCAACGCCTCTGTTCTCTCTACTTCTCTGACGTTGTTGCCACGATCTGATAACGCGTCTCGTTGCTTCGAATTTCTGGCATTTTCCTCCTCCTCCTTAGTCAGCTCGTTCGCGATCTCATCTAAGAGTTTGATGCATGATGCCACGTCTGTCGACACGACTCCGAAGGAATCGGTTGAGGTTTGCAACGCCCTTGCTCGTCGGTCTAGGGAGTCTATGTGTGACTTGTCCCCGTTGAGAGTATTGTTAAGCTCTGCCAGACTTGTCTGCAGTGCCTGAGGACTTTGTAGGGTGTATGGTCGCAACTTGGCGCTTTCCTGCTTGAGCAACATCTTCTCAGTTGTTTTTTGCTCCAACCTCTGAGCTAGGTCTCCCTTCTTCGTCTTGGCCTCTTCTAATCGCATCGCGACCTTCTCCTGGTTTCGTCGTAGTTCCAATAGGGTCTTCTTTAACTCCTCATTTCGTTCGGTCTTCTCGCGCACCTGAGCTTCCATCGCTCTCCGGTTATGTCGCATCTCGTCCAACCTAGATTCCATATCTTGGTTCTCGCCATACAACGTCTCGATCCGCGCCTTGGTCTGCTCGGCCTTGTTAAAATGCTCATCAATAACATTGGTCTGGCTCTCGCGGAATCGAACGAAGTTGATTAGGTAGCTGAAAATCTTCACGAGACGCGGGTGTGTGGGCTTATATAAGTCGGAGAAGCTAAAGTCGGTGATGCCACACTCGAGAAGTAGTTTGCGCAATGATACATAGAAACCTAGTAGGTTGCGTGTGTCGGGAGGCACGATGTCGGTGAACTCGCCACAGACATCCTCGGCGGCAGCGCGCATAGCCGGCTCGACGGTCTCGCGTGTCGCATTTAACAGCAATTCAGCGAACCATTCGAAGATCATCTGTACTTGGAGAGGATTAGGCTTCTGCAGGTCGGCGACGTTAAAAGGGATCCCGATGTCTGTTATACACCCGACGATCTCCTTATCCGGTAGCCGCATGAATGCATCGGCTTCTTCCTCCTTCTTGCGCGTGCGCGATTGGGTTTGCGCCGGTGGGATTATCGACATTCGCGGATTGTACGCCATGATCGCGATGTTAGGTATTTGCGATCGTCCTTTGAAGGTCTTGTGGAGTTCGTGTATGTCTTCTAAAATATTAATTACTCCAGTGTAGTATCGAAGCGGAAATATTATTTCGATAATCCGTTCCAGATTGTTAACTTCTAAGGTTATTGAATTGAATAGTTGATCGAAAGAGGTTTAGAGAAATGGATGTTTTGGTACGGTTGCTATGTGGGGGTGAGTAAACAATTGATTACCTAATAGTTGATTAGGTCAGCTTTTCTGATTGGTCCGATGCTCTTGCTCTGAAAAGCCGCTATGAAGCTTATCCCTTCTCCACTAAAAGTCCACTCCATAGCTCATGATCGTAACTAATCGGATAATTTGACCGATTTCATATTATCAATGGATTGCTTTGAGAATTGCTGAAAGGCCTGTGAGCGGAGTTGAAGTTAATGGTTGTAATCACTACAAAAAGCAAAAGTTTAGTGCCCAGATGGTATCAGATATGTAGGTACCTAATATATATACTATTAGGCCTGAAAAAGGGGGAAAGACGAAGACAGAAGGTATATCGTAAGAACGCTCATTACCTACATAATATACCTACCTAGGCAGTACGGAAGTAATCTAAGGGGATAATTATTTGTTCATGATTCAGCAGGACTATCGACTTCGTAGCTGCTAATGAACGTTGACTTCGTCCAGTCCAATTTTACTTTGGCAGAAGGCTCCAACGAACTCACGAATCACGGAATGAACATTCTAATACATACCTGGGTATCTAATAACATCGTCGTATATTTCATTATCAATAAAAGTTGGATATCACATGGATTCCTACCTATCCCCTATGCAAGTAGTACGATATCACATTGGGTTTTACAACAATACTACTATCCGTCTGTGGGGTGTATACTAGTCTCACTATCGTCGAGCTAAGTAACTCTACCAGTCTGTGCGTCGAAGGAACTGTATGTAATATCTTCTAATGATTCCAGATTAAATATGAACATCCGTGAAAAAAAGCCAATATAGTCATGAACTCCAATCTCTTGAGAATAGTATGAATGCTTTGTTAAAGGATTTGAGCTTGTTGATACTGATAATACAGTAAACCCTGTCCATAACGATGCTACTACATAACGATACCTTGATATAACGATTTATTTTGCTGTACATCTGAATTTTGTATGAGAAATA
>MU405281.1:0-203449 GCA_022836615.1 Annulohypoxylon bovei var. microspora
CGAGGCCACCCGTCTCGCCACCCGTTCAGCCTCCTGTTTACCCAGCCGTTGAGCCTCCCGTTTAACCACCCCTTAAGCCACCCTTGTAACCACCATTGTAGGCCCCGTCGAACCACCCGTATAATCACCCGTTAAACCCCCGTTAAGCCTCCCGTTTAGCCACCCGTCTATCCACCCGTACATCCACCTGTTTAACCACCCGTCTACGCCCCGTTGAACAACCCGTATAGCCTCCCCTTTAGCCACCCGTTTAACCCCCCCGTCTAAACCCCGTTAAACCACCCATATAACCCCCGTTAAGCCACCCCTTGTCTAAACCTCCCGTCTAGCCACCCCTTAAGCCACCCGTCTAGCCACCCGTATAACCATCCTGTAACGGCGCTCAGCTGCCGCTACTCCTGAGGTATACTAGCGGAGCGGCTGATCAAAGTCCCGGCCGCAGGGCCAGTATATAAGGACCCTTTAAGGGAAACCACTTCGTGGCTTCCTTTCTCTTAGCTCCTCACTTTAGATATTCTCGTTAATAGAGTACGTGGTCCGCCGTCGCTTAGGCTTTGTCCCGATCTGAGACCTGCTCGCCGTGACACATCCGTTAAACCACCCGTAGCCGCCTTTCTAACGCCATAACCACCTTCTCAAATCAGGGGTCTTTTTTTACTTATATAACCTGTGTTAAAAATCAGGGCCAACTGAACTGAAAGGAGTCAATTACGTAATCCCATTATGTTAGGTAATTAATTGGTTGAAAAACAAACCCGCTTTTCCTTTTTTTCCCATTCTCAGTAATTTTTTCCTACTCTCCTCTTATGGGGGCCAATGGGGGCCTTGCATCTTGCCATAACCCCACTTTTAAAAAAAATTCCTTTTCAAGTAGTTTGACTAGTCCTAATTGGGATGACCTTCACCAGCGCGACACAATAACCCTCCTAAAACTCGGGCACTCCTAAAACTCGGGCATTAATTTAGCTAGACCCCGATACAACAACCCCTCTTAAATTCGGGGCAAAGACCCTTGATTTGAAAAGGTGGCCGAGGCGTTAAAGAGGTGGCTACGAGTGGTTAAAAGGGAAGTTAAAGGGAGGCTCAACGGGGTTCAACGGGTGGTTCATCGGGGGGTGGTTAAGTAGACGGGTGGTTAAACCGGGGGTTGAACGGGTGGCTCAACGGGTGTTTAAACCGAGGGTGGTTAAACGGGAGGTTTAAACAAGGGGTGGTTCAACGGAGTTTAGACGGGTGGTTGAACGGGTGGTAAGACGGGTGGTTCGTCGGGGAGTGGTTTAACGGGAGGCTTAAAGGGTGGTATAAGGGGTGGTTCAACGGGTAGGCGAACCGCCAGCTAAATGGTGGTGAGCTGTTTCGTCGCATGGTAAAAGAAATAAAAGTGGGAGATCGAAGAATCGAACCATCGACCCCTGGTTAAACTCGGGATATTGTGCCACCCGAACGGGTGGCTTCGCATATAATTTCCATTTTAAAACTCGGGCATAATTTCCTTTGTTAAATTTTAACATAATAAAAACATTAAAACGTTTTAATTTTTTTACGAGGTTTTTTTTACGGATTAAATTAATAATTTTAAATATATAAATATTATTTTTTAAATTTACAAGTAAATTCACTTTTATTTAATATATTATTAATTTAATTACTTAACTTTTAATGTTTTTATAATATTTAAATATTTAAATATATTTTTTATAAAATCGTTATTATGTAAATTAAATGGCGGCGCAAAAGGTACCACGTGACCTTTTCATGGTTTAAATTTATAACACGAATATTTTTTAAAAACTTAAATAATTTTTTAATTATAACATTTATAATAATATAATATATATAATTATAAAGTTTTAAATTTAACGGATTAAATAATATAAAATTTTTTTAAATGCATTAATTATTTTTACGTGTTTTAAAGGTTTAAAATAAGCTTATAAAATTTTTTAACGGCGGCACGTGATACTTTTTAAAGTTAATACATTTATTTAAAATAAATATTCGGCAACGTATATTTTATTTAATATTTAAACCGTTACATTTTTAATAAAAATACATTTTATATTAATTAATTACTTTTATTAAATAATATATATAAAATAATTTTATATATTTATATAAAAAGTTATTATAATTTAAAAACATTTAAAAATAAAAAACGCGATTTACGCGTTTTAATTAATTAAAAGGTTTTTACGGTCGTAAAATTTTTAAAATAAAAATAAATTAAATAATAATTAATAAAAAATAAATAATAAAATAAAAATAAATTTATTTATAAATTTAAAAAATAACATTTATATATTTAAAATTATTAAAATTAAATAAACATGAATAAAAATATAATAAATTTTATTTATAACGATGTTATTATATAACGATATTTTAATATAACGATTTATTTTATTATATATTTAAATTTTATATAAAAAATAACGATAATTTTATTATAACGAATATCGTTAACCTTTTAATTAATTACCATTAAAATCGTTATAAAAAATTAAAAAATCATGAAAATCCTTTTTATTTAAAAAAAATTAATACATTTTTAAACTTTATGGTACCCACTTTAACTTAACTTAGGATATTTTCGGCCCGTGCACTTGTGAGCCTTACCCGTTTGGGAAATATCGTTTCAAAGTAAATTACTTTTTAAAACGATACCTTTTTATAACGATCCTAATGCTATGTTTCTTAACAATCGTTATGGACAAGTTTTATTATATTTTCATTCATCACCCAGGCTACCCTGGGAGCCCCCTGCTATTAAAATTCAATGCCTCGGACCTTGGAGGTGTTCATTATAATGTCGTTTATTATGTGTATTACATCGTAGTTGGAAATGTTTGGGGTAATAACGAAGGTGCTTACAACGGACAAATGCCTTTAATGAATGATCTTCAAGTTCATAACGTTTAATTGCCACCCGTTAACCACTAACATATTAACAGCCATCAGATCAACGGCCGTCAACGCAAGAATCATCAACATTCACGGCGTCAAAGCTTAATCTTAACCTAAAACCAGTCGAGCTACCAACGTCGATGATAAGTATAACCAATGAGGCATCGCCGAAGAGAAGTGGCCCCAAGGCAATGGCTGAGCCGACAATACATCCTCCAAATCTAACATACCCATATCTCAGCATTTATAGAACCGGCGGACCCATTAAGATACCTGACGACGGTGTCTTACACGAACAGGAATATTTTTTTCATGTGCCAGGATATGAAGAAGATTATATATTAACTAATGTTATTGTCTCATCCTCCGTTATTAACGATAAATTTTCCGTAGATAAATACCTTATCGTCCCTAATTTCCTCCACTGGGTAATGCCGTGTAAGCTCCCACCCTTATGGTAAGAACTTGAAAATTATTCGAACCAACTATATAAGCCCGAGTGGACCAATCTTACCCGACATCTCGAACCATGTCGACTCACCATGCGTCTTACGGACTTAGACATAATGCATGTAATCCCTACTGTTTGCCGATATTGGATGATGTTTGAGAATATCGCGAAGTATGGTACGAACGCCAGTTTCAAGGCAATGTGGAACGCGAATTATAATAATGTAATACCTTTGTCGCAGCTAGTACATCGCTTGTTGGATAAGGCCAACCTAGTTCCATTTCCTAAGCGCAACAAAGGGCGTACCGCATTATTATGTCATGTACTTAAAACCACAGGTAAAGGAGTGGAACCTACCTTGGATTTGATAGCAAACTATCATAATATGAAATTCCATAAGTTATATGGAATACCTTGTGAATATATCTTCGTTCGCTTCGCTTGATCTCTTTTTCAGAACTCGGTACTTTCACTTTTCACGGGAAACTCAAAAACCTTCAAACTTCGCCTTCGTAAACGTATCGGTGAAGATTATTCTTCTAAGACGGAAGATCAAGATGGGCAGCCATCCAATGACGACTATACCAATCCGCGGGCTGGCGACGCTATGGCGGAAAATACCCCTCCAGGAGGCAATAAACGCAAATCACCAAGCAAAAAAGGATCTCCAGCCAAAAGATCCAAGACACGTAATGATGATGCGTACCTTGTGGAACCTAGTAGCGATTCCGATTCTGATTACAAGGACCTTGATCCTAGATATTGGACGATTGATTCCAATCGGAAGCGTAAAGACGAGTACTTTTTGGATCTTGATAGCGATTCCGATGCTGATTACAAGGACCTTGATCCTCGGTATTGGACGATTGATCCCAATCGGAAGGGTGAAGCTCAGGATGAACTTTTTGAGCGGTGTACAGCAGACGAGTACTTTTTGGATCCTAGTAGCGATTCCAATTCCGATTACGAGGACCTTGATCCCAATCGGAAGCGTGAACATCGACGTGGCCGCTCGCGTACAAAAAAGCCCAGATACAGTCGGCCTCCTGCAAACGCTATCAACTTCCCAGAAGACGCAGCTGAATCGTCTCAGGGTTCCAATCATTTGGACAGCGACGGATTGGTGCCAGGGCTAACAAGTTCTGCTCCTAGCGTTATGAGCAGTAAGAGAAGCTCCGGTGGCAATGTCCGAGACTCCTGAGACTTCTAAAGGCAACCCGGGCGCCTTATCCCGTCCAGTCGGCCACGTTAACATTGTACAAGGCGATTACTAGGACGATTGGTTGGGGGCTTTTTCGTGGATTATATACCGGGTTAAGAATCAATTCCTTTGGTGTATTAAAAGGTGGTTGAAAAGCTGTTATCGAAACACAGCTTGTTTGTGAAAAGATACATCTAAGCTACACTTAAGAGCTTGCCTAGACCTGGATGGGCTAATGTTGCCTCAGTGTGGCTTAGTTACTTCCTTTTTTTCAAGAGTTGAATCCACACATTGTAATTTAACCTCCCATTTCTTAACAATTAATTAAATTAGAATAATGCAACGAGGCTCTTTCAATTGGAATTGTGATGCGCTTTTGAATGCCCGAGTTTTGCCAGAGTTTTACGAGGGTAATTATGCCCGAATGGCTAATCGGGTGGGTGGTTAAGCGGGAGGTTCAACGAACGGGTGGCTAGACGGGTGGGCGAACCGCTAGCCGGATGGTGGTGAGTGGTTTTTGTTGTATGAAAAAAGAAATAAAAGTGTGAGACCGAGGAATCGAACCATCGACCTTTGGCTGAAACTCGGGTTATTATGCCACCCGAACGGGTGGTATCGCGTATTAATATCATATATCATTTTTCATATATCGCAATACGCATCCTTGCGCTGTTGCCTGCTTGACCGACTTTCTCACGCATCTCGCCTTTATTATAATGTACCAACTCGGCTATAACTCTTATACCCTCACTTCGAATTATCCCATACCATTTCCAAAGCCTTTTTTTTAACTGTCAGCCATTAAATCAATATAAAAAACGCAATATCAAGGTATGAAATATCCCCCAAACCCAAACCACTAAGGAAGCGTAAACTTAGCTTAACATCTAAACGCGAATCCCCGTCTAGGAAAATGCCGGAAAACAATTATTGTTCTTGCTGTAGTCGTTGTTTTTACAAAGTAAAATCCCCCCCCTCCCCGCCCCCCCTTATCACCAGATATTTATTAGTATTAACGAGACGATTACACAGGCAGTTTCTTGTCCGGCGCTCTCACCACCTCGATATTCGGCCGACCCAGTTAGCAACGCCGAGCCTCAACAGCCTCCTACCTTCAACGATTGGTGGATACAACTTAAACCAAACGCGCCAACCGAAAGTGTAACAATCCCTCGGAAGTGGGAGGATATACACAGAGAATTAAGCAGCGAAGACTCCTACGCAGAAGATTTGGACGATATGTCTAGCCAAGCTCCTTCGAGAAGTATGGTGAAAAGCCGTAGGGAGATTGGGCCGCTACCTGGCAGCAGCGCCTATTTACTGTTGTGCAATATCAATGGTATCAAGCTAGTAGACTACTCCATGTCGACCCCTAAATGGATTGTTCAGCTATTCGAAACAGTCTCGATACCACCTCCTTACGTTGATCGTACCTAGTTAACGGATCAAGCGGAAGCTTTCATCGAGAACCGTGGCCAGTATCTATGTCAGTACATGGAAACGACGTGGGAATTGCAAGTACAACCGTTTTTTCCCTTATACGATACCACCTACTCTTCGTTCTACAAGACTGTAATGAAACACAAGCTACACGACGATTTTTATCTCAGAACCTCTGGGAAAGTCGGAAGGCGCGGGGAGAACGACAATCTCACCACTCATCTCAAACTGTTCCCACAACCAGAAGGTCTCAAGTCCACCAGACCTGACATACTTATAGGATACAGCCTCTCATGGCTATCCGCGGTATTAGACAACGACGATGAATTGGCAAGCAAAATCTACGCAACATGCCAGATTACCACCGAAGGGGCTATCTTTCCTTACCTATTTGTAGAGCTCAAGAGCGGGTCTGGAGATACGTTGACTGTGGCCACCCATCAGCTTCTTACGTCATGCGCGGCAGCTCTTGCCATTACTAAAGACCTCTTCCCACATCGTAACGCCGTATTCGGGCTCGCAATGGATTCCCGAAGTGGAATACTTCTTATGATGTGGATAGATCAACCACAACCAGGGAAGCAACCTCGGTACTTGATGAAGGAAATGGCCCAATATAACCTGGCAAGTGCTGCGTCAGTTATCAATCTACAGGATGTTTTAATGAACATCCACGCTTGGGGCCACGGCACTCGAAGAACCGTGGTGAAAGAGCAATTGAGAGAACAGCTGCCGGACGTGTTGGAAAAGGGAATTGACGAGTATATATTTGGTGAAGCGGCGGCTAACACACCGATAGTCTGACCACGTCGGCGTCGTTGCTTATGAGTGAAAGCTTTATAAACGAGGAGTAGATTACAAACAACGGAAAGGGACAAGTTGTACGGTCAACTAAGGGTTTTATTACTAGCATTGAACAGTAATTCAAACATAGCCCAAGGTACTTCCGGTTAGGTGGTAATTACAGCCAAAATGAATGTATTTTGTGTTATATGAATATTCTATTTATAATAAAAACGTGACACGGTGGCTAAAGCAGCGATTTGTAAACTAAGTGGCGTTTTTCAACCATTATAATTAATTTATCACATTTCACCTACATGACTTCCCATCTTTCCATGCAATACTTAATTTTCATGCTCAAACAAGTTATATATATATATAAAGGTTTTCCCTTCTCGCTGATGCAAAAGCAAAATCGACCTTGCCGCCTAATAAACCCTTTCACCCCGACCTGCTTCAACCACCTTTTCCACCATGAACACCTTTTTTAACACCCCCAGCAATTTCTCTCGGCCATCTTTTATTGCTAATGGCGTGAGGATTACCGAGACAAAGACGAATACGTATGGAAATATCCTGCCACAAGTGAGAAATCAACCTAAAAGACGGCGGTCTAGGTAATTCGCCTCTCCCTCTCAGTTCTTCTAAGTTAAACGAACAAGATCCAGCGCCATTATCGAAGCAACTGCCTTCAACCACTCACGAACAACCTCAGCCGCTGTCCCCACAAACGTCTCTCAAGGAGCCCCCCGCAGACTCACAAGCTGACCCCGAAGCAACCCCTCAAGCCGGCAATCCCGCCGACAACCCCGACGACCCACCCGCAGAGCCTCACGCAGAGCCTCCCAAACAACCTCTGGCGACAAACCTGGAGCAGCCTCAATTCGATAAATCAAACAACAGTCCTAAGCTTCAACCCATTGTCGTTGACGAGTGGTTTGATCGGTATTATAGTTCAGACCAAGACAGTATCCACTCCTTTGTACCAGCAATGTCTGTCGTATATTCTACTCAACGTGCTCCGTCGGAGCTAGAGACCTTGAATCTCTTCCGAGACCGAGAGCCTCTCCTTGAAAGCTCCACGTATCGATCCCAGACTTTATTCCAACTCGGAATTGAGTTGTTAAGCCCAAACGATTGGGGTGAAACCCCAGGTTGGGTCACTAATCTCGTCAATTGAGTAATGGCCCCGTGCCTTGATCCCGTCTATGATGAAACCACAAGACAGCACCACTACGAGCTTTATATAGCTTCCTCTAAGGAACATTACCGACGGGAAATACCCATGTACAAGCAGATAAACGTTTGCTTGGGCTTACAAGAGAACAATATTGCGTACCCGCTTTTCGTAGCGGAAAATACCATATTCCATCAGAGTACTCTCATATCAAACCGGGAATTACAAGATTTTAACGTGGCTATTCCGAAACCTTACCTAGCATTCGGATATATGGACCGATCATTCGGGTATGAGATGACGAGTTGCCCATACATCCGCCTCAATCAGGCTTCGTTTCATATCAATTCCATCCCGATATGGACGCCATATCTAACAGTGGACGTGTTAGAACCCCCTATGACTTACGACGGCCTACTGAATTCATGTCTTGGTAGCGCCGCGGCATCCGTTCACGTGGCTAGCAGCGTGCTACAGGAGGGGAATGCTGTCTTCAGTTTGATGTGTAACTACGACAGTGTAGATTTACATATCTCCTGGTTTGCCTCTAATGGCAAATATCTCTCGAAATGGATCGAGTCCTTCGCGTTGAAAAACTTCCAGTCTTGCATGGCCTTACGAAACTGCCTAGTCAACATCCACGAATGGGCAGCAACGGACAGGTACAATGCTATCAAAACCGGGTTCCATGCGCTCAGTGCGTTCCATGCGGCTAATGGTGAAGTTTGAAGCTGTCTTGCTTACCCCCTTAGTTAAGTTACTCGAGAAATGACATCAGAAAGGATGCAAGTGGATAGGTACATTCATTTGAATGATATAAGCGGTTGAAGAAATGGTTGATAGCTTAATAAGGTTTCATGGGGCTTATGCCCGAGTTTAACGAGGGTAATTGTACGGGTAAAGCTTTGGTTGTTTTCTCAAAGGGTCTCACACTCTTTTATTAGACTTAACTACTGTATTCTTTCTTTCTTACCTAATCAACGATATTACTTTCCCCACTTGACTTTACAATTAATAGGTACATACGAGCACCAGTTTAAATCGGCCTTAGCCGTGCCTTTAACATCTTTGATTATCGCCTTCAATCTTTAACATAAGGCTACGGAACGCTCAAGGCGTAAACGATAATGCCGACCCTTACAAGGGGCGTGAGGGTGGATATTACGTAATAAGAGACTGTTTGAAGTGGCGGTGGAAGAAGGATTATTTCACAATAACCCGAGTTTCAACTGGAGGTCCATTAATTCGATGGTTCGATTCTTCGATCTCCCACTTTTGTTTCTTTTCTCATCCGACGGAAACCACTCACCGCCAGCCGGATGCGCGATCGCGCATCCAGCTGGCGGTTCGCCCACCCGTTACTCGTTGAGCCTCTTCCCGTTCAGCTAACCTTTAAACCTCCCGTTGAGCCACCCGTGTAAACCCCGTTGAGCCACCCGTCTACTCACCCGTAGCCACTCGTAGTTAATTTTTTAACCCCTTGGCTACCTTCTTAAGGGTTGCTTAATCACCTAGATTAGGAGTCATTAACGATCACGGCCAATTGAACTGAAAGGAGTGAATTAGGTAATCGAATTAAGTACTAGGTAATCATTCCTGCCACCTGGTCCGTCCGTGAGAAAACCCCATTGCTCGCGAACTGACCACCTTAAAAGCTGAGATTTGAGAATTTAATTGGTTGAAAGGTCCCACCCCCGAAAAGATGCACCTAATCAATAGTACCCCGCGGGTAGAAGGGCGGCGTCTCTGATTGGTTGAAACTCTTATCGATAATCCATCACCCAATCAAAATTTTCCCACCAAACGAAACACCTTTCCACCTGAATAACTTTCGCAATCAGGCCTTCGTATTTTGATAATTAACATTTCAAGATAGCCCTTAATCCAGGCCATCTAATGATGTATGTCTTATCCTGGTGCACCCCTTATTCCCCGAGATATACCGTGTTTCGCTCCGGTTTTCCGCGGTCCTGCGGTTGTTTCGCCGGTCGCACGTGGTGACCGCCGAAGACCGTTCAACGCCCGACAGCTATCAATACACTTTTCAGTATGCATCAATGACAACTGCCACAGTAATAGTGCAACTTAGCTCATTCGATTGGTCCTTTAGTTACACAGACCCCAAAACCAATTGCAAGCTGATCGAAGACCTTTACGTAAAGTTATTCAAGTGAGAAGATGGATGGGTATAGAAAGCTGGCCGCTGGGTGGGAAGGTACATTCAATTGCACTAGCTTTTGTATGAGGGACCAAGTACCTTGAGCTAGCGGCCATGGCGCATCGATAAGGATTTCGACCAATCAAAAAAATACTATTGAAGTGGCATATTATTGAATAAGCAAATCTCTTTTTATTTACCTAGCAAAGCGCCTTTTTTTTTTAATCGGGACATCGAATCAATAAGAAAAAAAAAGTTGACGCAATAACCCGAGTTAAAACTCAGGCAAATGTTGAAGGATCCGCTCGACTTCTTCATCGATTATCTCTAAAATGTGTTGCGGCTGATAAACGGGTTTCCATCCGAACTCTTCTTCGGCGCGCCGGGGCGTGAATGTGCATCTGTTATCATGCAACCAAGTTAGCCCTCTAAACGATTAGACGATTGTTTCGATGGCGTCATGGCCACGGAAAATCTCACTTTCCACCTAATTGAAGAGGGACGAATTCTTTCGGGCGGCCGAGCGCGGTTCCCATCTTCTCTAAGATCTGATCGTTCGCCGTTTCCACCAAGGCGTCGCTTACGATGCTACGTTTAGCGAGAGCTTTGCTCACGGCGCTATATAAATCATCCCACTATCACGATTTCTGTTAATAAAGATAAGGCGGCGGCATCAAACGCTGCGTAGTTTTCTCGGGCTTGAGTTTAAAAAAAATTATCAAACGATGGGTAGAAATAAAACTGCACTTACGGAGATACTTCCCGAGGAAGCCAAGTAGTAGCCATTTTTTCCGTAGCTAGGATTGCCATCAACTAGAATCTTACGCAGAAGTTCTATGTATATTCCGGCATTATCGACGACGTGACAAACTGGCCATGTCTATATTCCACCATAAATAATTAGTTCATACGTGATAGAAATAACACATTTAAAGGGATAAATACGGACGTACCGGGTGGTCAAGATCGACACGATACACACGTTTCAACGCCTTTGCCGCTTGTACGATATTTACTATTTGTCGCAACATAGCGATGGGTTCCCCAAATCCTTCGCTTTTCCCATCTACGTGTGAAAGACGGCATTAGCAAGTTAAACCTTCAAACATTGAAGCACCATCCTTGACTCTAAGTGAAATAAAAACTTACACACGATGCAAGGCACGAAGATATAGCTCCGCACGTCATGTTGCTCGGCTTGATTTATCACCTCGCAACTGTTATTGACAGCCTATGTGACGATTTAGGGCTACGAAATTAAAAAGGGACACCGATTTAAGATCGATGCTTACTTCTTGGATTGGTGCTAACTTCGCGCGCTGGGACTTTTGGATATTGTAAAGCTGTGGATCGGTATCCAAGAGAGGACGGTCGGTCGGGGCACCTGCGTGGTTAGAAAAAAGCTTGGCTCCCGTAGTCTACGACATGATTCGATGGTGAGCTAGATCCATATCGGCCGTGGTTTTCGGGGACCGGGCCGGGATTGTCTCGGGACCTACATGTAAGAAGTGCACCGTATGCCCGGTTCTCTTTTTCACCTCGGCAAGCGCCTTGATAAAGAACATCGGCGGGCCTAAAGAAATCGCATCGATCATATAGTAAACCACTGTAATTTTGTTCTCAACAACGGAAGTCCACACTTCAGCTTCGTCCTTTAGATTGAAGGATAGCGGTTCCGCGCCGTATTGTCGGACGCCGTCTGCTTGCTCCGTTGTACGTGCCGAGGCGTACAAGTTTCCGTAAAAAGGCAAGTTCGCGGCACCCATGCGAGCGAGGAGAGTACCTCCAAGGTACCCAGATCCTCCGGTGATTAAAATGTTATGCGGCATTATAAATATCACAAGACGAAGTTTCAATGTTGATAACTTTACTTTACTTTCGAATGATCAATGCTTAAGCTGTCCATTTTAAGCGGCGTTGCTGCAAGAATTTAACCATTGCGTGATCACGTTTCATGATTCGACGCAGCTTACAAATTGCGGTGATTTTTCCACATTTCTTACGGGCACACTTTACACCGAACAGAATGCAGTATTCCGTGTATGAATAGGTAACATTGTATAACGAGTTATTCCGCCGGCTCCAAAACTTATAAGTACGCAAAATGAAGAAAATTATTATAAAACAAAAGATTTAACCATTAAATGTTAATATTCAAGTCATATTAAAGCGTAGAAATGGGGTATCAGTATGTACACACGGGATTACACCGTGATATGTCATTTCTTCGTTCATTCTTTTCCACCTTTTTTTTCCGCACCCTTGTCTTCCAACCACTCCCCGGCAACAAGTGAATGGAATCAGTTTTCGTCAAACATTGATATTGTTTAATACAACTACACGACTCGCTAGTTCTGACCCGGAGCTGCCCGAGTCGTTGTATGTCCATACCTTTCAATATACTCGAATAAATACCGTAGCAAAGTGATTCGTCTGGCAATTGCGCCACCTAGATCAAATCCCTCCCATAAACCCGACCCGCCCCATCGCGAGCCCGTTATCCACCCAGTTTTGCCAATTGAACCCCTCGTCCGCGTCCATATCGACGTCTTGGTCGTCGGTCCTTGGCACGTTCGCGGTCGTGTGACTACTTGAGGAACCGTTAGCCCAACTATCACCCCAGAGCCATGGCGGCGGATTATCCTCGAGGAAATTTTGCGAAGGGGCCGCGGATGTATTATACGCATTGTTACCGGCCGTACCAAATACGTCAGTTGGAAGTGCCGGAGCTGGACGAGACCCGCCAGGTGGCTGGGCGCCCCCTTCGGTTATATAAACTTGTTCAGTAGGAAATGCGACCGAGAAGAGGTCTTGAGAGTCGAGATACGGCTGAGACATCAAGTGATCGACGAACTGCATCTCGGGCTCAGGCTCTCCAATACCTGACTGCTGCTGACGGACTTCTTTCTTTAACAACGAAGCATCATTCGTGACGCTCGAAAGGGGAAAGACGGGCTTCTCGGGACTCTTAACCCCGACGAGCTTCCGCCACTGATCTTGAGCGAGAACGCTCCGCACAGAACTAGACAAGTGCTTGAAGTTATCTGGTTGTAGTTCCCTTTGCTGATCGACGTCAAGCTGCTGTGCGGCTTCGGGGTCGGCTCTCAATCTCCTGACCTCGTCCTCCCTATGGCGCCGAGCCTGGGCCATAAGTTTGCGAAGGGGAACCCAGACCCCGGGCCTGGCGCGCTCGGCCGCGTCGGGGGTTTGAAAGGTTGCGTTGAGCACGATCCAGGCGCGTTCGAGCGAGGCCGTCCAAGGCAACCGACACGTCTCGAGTAGGAGATAAGCTACGGCGTGCCACTGTGCGTACGTCTGGAAGAGCCACCGCCACTGCCGACAGCGCTGCTCCGAGTTCAAGACCTTCGTATATTCGACCACCTCGAGGGACGCCATGAATAGGCGATGACGGACGTCCTTATTAAGCTCCTTTCCTGTCGAGTGGAGCAGCATAGGTTGGTAGATGATTAGGCTCATCTTGGCCATAATAAGTCGCGCGATCATGGCGGCGACCCAATGCAGCACGTCCGCATCTTTATCTCCGCACGTCTTTAGGTACTGTTTTTCTATGCGCTCGTAGCATTCGAGAAGCATTTCGTCGCGTTCCGCTTCCGTACTTCGGGATTGACACGGGGCCATCCCGTTCGTTGCGAAATGTATCTTTCTAGACAGGGCGCATATTTCGTAACGGATGAGACAAAATGTCATGTCCGTGGGCCCTTCCTTCTCTTTAGGGAATTCTTTCATATCGGGGCTTATGTCCGCGTCGTTAATATTCAACGGGAATTGCGTGTCGTACGTCCGTTCCGCGATCGTCAACTCAGTGCCCTGGTCCTCCGCCGACCTAAGATCGAGGATACAAATCGCCCACCACAGCCGGCGTCGCATCTCCACGTCGAAGGGGCTTAGGTCGTCAAACTTGGTCCCTTCTCGATGTATTCCCAGCGACTGTGATATTCGGATCGCGAGGCCGGTGAGCGTCCACGCGAACCTGGTGTCGTCGTACCGCCGAACGAGGACGAGGAAGAGGGTGAAAGCCTGAACGACTACTAGTTCCGACGTGACGAGGAAGTTGGCTTTTGCTAAAGCTTGCTCCGTGGCGAAGCGGTATTTATTTATGAGCTGCCCTTTATCGGCGCCGAAATTTACCTTGACCTAGATGAATCTTGTAGTCAGCCCTACACTCCCCGGTTAACTATCTTGGGAACCTCATACCTCGTCCTCTTCCATAGATGTGATGGAAGCATAGTAGATAGCAAACATGAGAGCCTCCATTCCGGGTGAGATGTCATTCATGTTACTTCTTAGTTCGCGGATGATCTTGCTCATAGATGGCACGTGCAATATTTTAACCAGAGGGTCGACGTTCTCCTGGTAAACTTGCCATATGAACGGTATCTGCGACGGTAGAGGGTGTAACTTGCGTAGATCGACGTTAGAGGAGCTGTAGCCGAGCACGAAGCCGTGGTGATCGACCTGATCCGGATACGGGTTCAGGATCCCGGGGCTGCTGCCGTCGTCGGAGCCGTCGGAGTCTTCGTCGCTGAGCTGCTCCGTATCAGTCCGCAGCTGATTGATCTGTTTCGCGTCTCAACAATCTCTCATCCTCTCATCCGCCCGAACCTAGGAAGATAAGGACAACATACCTCGTCATTTATCTTCGACCAGAAAGCACTACTCACGTACCGCGTCTTACCCTTCTCGTTTAGTACCAACCTTCCAAAAGACTTGTTGACTTCCCCAGCCGGGCTCTTCGTCGGAGGACAGCCGGGGTCGCCGGTCTGAGAGCGGCCGAGCTTTGAGTGATCCGCGGGCGGATAACCGCCGGGAAGGTTCTCGCTATATATGAACCCGCTCTGCCTTCGCCGCTCCCTCTCCTGCGAACCGTCCACCGTCGTCTCCGGCGAACCGCCGCCGCTGAGGGAGGGGTGTCTCGCGGTCTCGATCTCGATCTGGCCGCTCAGGTCCTCCACTATGCTCTCCAGCTTCCGCAGGCGCTTCATCAGCTCGATCTCGCGCTCGCTCGTCTGCTTCGGCGGGGCGTTGGGGTCTTTCGCGCGCGGCCGCCTCGGGGCGCGGCCGGGAGCCGGGAAGACGCATTGTATCTGGGCCTTGCGACAATTGCCGCACGGCATGAACTTATCGCACCTGACCTTCCGCCGGCGGCATGTCACGCAGCTGCGTGGATTGAGCGTCGCCGAGGGCGTGGCAGACGGGTCGAGGGATATCGGACCCGAGGGCGTGAAGGTGGGAGTGGCAGCGCCGGCGACATTGGGGGTAGCCGAGGATACAGGGTTTGACGCCGACGTAGAGTCTTGCGGCGTTGAGGTCGCGGTGGGCGAGCCGATAGAATTGTCGTTCGGAGACGAGCGGGATGAAGACTCCATAGGAGTCGAATTGGTATGGACAATAGAGATAGAAGATGCGCTAGACATTGCCTATCTATGCGGGCGATCCGCGGGCGACGCTCCAAATTTTAAACCGATGCGCATAGGGCTGAGAGAGTTGGAGATATTGTCTTACTTGCCTTCTAGGTAGGAAAAATAAAGCCTGGGATCTCGTTTTGGCTGACAACTTTCTGCGGGGATACGTTGAAATGTTAATGGATAGGGGATAAACGACGTTAAATTTGTTCAGAGGAGAAAGATAGAATAGAGAAAAAGAAGCTCATGAAAGCCCGGTTCGAAACAATTACACAGGCTAGTTTGGAAAATCCTACAAGAACAGGGCTGAGTTTAGGACGGTTCGCCTTTCTATGTAGGTATGTATGTACATACGTACTTAGGTAGGTATGTGTAAATGACAAGTACATGTATTGACTCACCCGGAGATGGTGTGGGTCTTTCCTTTGTCAAAGATAATCTAGCTTGGATCGTCTTGGATCGTAACCTTCAACGGGTCACCAAGGATTCGCCCTAAAAGCTGCGCGTCTCGTTAAGCATTTTCTTCGATGTACGATTTGCTTCAAAGGGGTTAGTTGACCGAGATCTTTCTCATGGCATTGGATAAGTAAAAGCAATGCTTAGCCCGTAATAAGAAAGAAAAGAATATGAAGTTAAGGCTTGAAGAGACGGGAATAATTGCAAGTTGTCAGGTTGTGCGAAGTGGCATACATGGATGGCAACATGGCTAGACGCGGGGCATTGAAGATGCCCCCTCTGACCTGCCACTTATGGTTATGTCACTTGCCATTCCTTTCACCGCCTTATATCCGTAGGCTCGGACATATTGGGATAGGACTCGGCTTAAATCCCCATCTGCTATAATTTGTTCACTTTCTCGAAACTACTCGGGTTTAAGTAGATAATGAAGTGGCATTATTATAGACTTTGATGTATTGATGTATGACGAAACATCGGTAATGCATACTTATCGACTTAAGGCTAGTCGCGGAAGCTCTAATGACCAATAACACGAGTAAGGAAAAACGAACAGTTAAATATCGAAATTACATTTTATGCTTAACCAAGCCGCACTACGTAAAGAAGTCCCGCGTTCGGATGGTCCGCTCCCTTGATACCTTTCCTCATCACGGATAGGTTTAAATACGTACGAAGTACAAAAGTGTTATACTACATACCTACATAGGTATGGTACCTACCTACCTACACATTTAATACCTATAGATTACTTACTTAGTACATACACACTAGCTCACGATAGCTGCATTCCACTCGGTTGCTGCGATAGTGCGGAGGAGAATTACCGAGAAAGATATCGACCCTCGGTACTTGACCCATATCTCGACAAAGATTGGTGGATGGCGCGGGTCTAGGCGTAGGTACATCAATGATCAGAGCACGACTTTGCATCGTTGCACTATATAACTCGTCATTTGCGTATGTATTATTAACTACCCTACTAGGTAAAGCACGTAAGTCGAAGAGTGAAAAGAGCAGAAAGATCAGATAACAAAATTGGCTTACTGCTTACTTAAGCAATATATGGCTTGCTGACGTAGTATGCGCGCGGTAGTCTGCACCGCTACCGGACCAGTCTCCGTCATGGAGATTCAAGACGTACCATTGCCGACACCGCAGCCAGGCCAAATGTTGATCAAGATCTCAGGGTTCGGCATAAACCGAGCTGGTCTGTCTTTCCCATCCGGTCCATCCGCGTATGCGTGCCGCAGCGTAAGCACCCGCCGCTAACCAAGAAGCAGAGATGTTCACGCGCCAGGGTCACTCTCCAGGCATCAAATTCCCTCGCATTATCGGGATCGAATGCATCGGCGTGGTCGCAGCGTATTCCGCCGCGGAAACCGTCGAACCTAAGTCCACAAGACCTACAATTGGAACCCGTGTTGCCACCTGTATGGGTGGTCTCGGCCGGCAGATTCCGGGTTCCTACGCCGAATACACGTGCGTATCCGAGGTCAACGTCCGACCCATTCCGGCCACCAGTCTTTCGGTTGGTACTTTGGCCGCGCTGCCAGAAATGCTTCAGACGACCTGGGGCTCCCTCTTCGCCAGCTTAGACCTGAGGCCGGGAGAGAGTCTGCTCGTCCGAGGAGCCACCAGTTCCATCTTCCATCGGGCTATGCGCCCTACAGCTGGCTCGCAAGATCGGTGCTAGCCGCATCGGCGCAACTTCTCGAAGCGCAGAACGTGAAACGCTACTGCGTCAGAACGGCGCTGACGAATTTTTCGTCGACGGCGGCGAGATTGCGAAAGACGTAGCTCAAAGTACTAAGGGTGGGTTTGACAAGGTCCTCGAGCTAATCGGTACGACCACCCTTCGAGACTCTATCAAGTGCGCAGTTCCGAAGGGAGTAGTATGTATGACGGGAATCCAAGGCGGCTCGTGGGAGATGGAGAAGTTTACTCCGATGAGTGACCTACCCAGCCGTGTACGATTATGCGGATATGGAGGTGGTCCGGATGATTTCATGGCTCTGCCGTGGGAAGAATTAATCCGCGATATCGAAGCCGGGAAGGTGAAGATTCCGGTGAGAGAATTCAAGCTCGAAGATATCTACGCGGTGCATGAGATACTCGAATCAGGTGGTGGTGGGGCGAAAATGGTCGTGGTCGTTAGTACGTGAGATTAAATGGTAGGTAAGACTGTAAGTACCCAGGTAAGGTAAGGTTCAATGTTACCAGGTATGTAAATTGACGTGAGAAAGATTACAGACGCCATACGGAACCATGATGCTAGCTAATTGTATTCGTGACGTCATAAAATATCTACAGGTAACTACATACCTACCCAGTAGGTATGAAAGAGCGAGACCTCGGTCTTAGAATATGTGAAACGCACCATAATAATAGCCTGACTTGCATCCATGCGTTATTAATTCAGGTTTCTCCATTGTTCTAAATTCGTCTTAAATCTTTAGTTCATGTGCTGCTCGAGTACATGTAAATACGAGCTCGACGCAAGCTCCAAACCGAAAACTCAACTCCATCACCTACAGACCACAGACACACAAATGAACATTGAACTAACCAAGTACACCAATTGCTAATAATCGGTACAAAACAACGTGCCCAACAACCCCAAGACCATGAAAGCCTGGGTCTATAGCACGGCGTCCGGCGGTCTCGAGAAGAACCTCCAACTCGTCGACTCCGCCGCGCCGCCGTTCCCGGATGCTCCTCCGAAGGACGTCGTGCTCGTCAAAGTAGCCTACAGCTCACTCAACCCCGTCGACCACAAGCTGCCGGAGCTGGGCCTCGTAGCGCGCTTCGCGATCGGCACACCCGCGTCCCCGGGTCTCGACTTCGCGGGTGTCGTTTCGGAGGCCGGGTCCGCTATCAACGGATTCCGCGTAGGTGACAAGGTGTTCGGGCGGATCGACCCGAACAAGTACGGGACGCTGGGCGAGTACGTGCCGGCGCGAGTGGAGGGGCTGGCGCTCCTGCCTGAGGGCGTGTCTCTCGAGGACGCGAGCACGGTAGGCACGGCAGGGTTGACGGCGTTCCAGAGCATCGTGCCGAACGTGAAGGCCGGAGACAAGGTGTTCGTCAATGGCGGCAGTGGCGGGACGGGGACATTCGGTATTCAGATCGCGAAGGCGGTTGGATGCCACGTGACGACTAGTTGCTCGGGAAAGAACGAGGAATTATGTCGCAGCCTCGGGGCCGACGAGGTTATCGATTATACGAAAGAGAACGTTAGCGAGGCCTTAAAAGCGAAGGGTCAAGTCTTCAAGCTAGTGGTGGACAACATTGGAAGCGCGCCCCCAGACCTCTACAAGGCGGCCGACCAGTACATGCTTCCCGAAGGCAAATTCGTCCAGGTCGGCGTCCACATGTCGCTAGGTGGCATGGCGAATGTAGCTTCAAGGCAACTGTTGCCTTCTTTCTTAGGAGGTGGCAAGAGGAAGTTGGAATTTTTCATTACGAAGAATAGTCATGAAAATCTCGAGCAGATCGGAAAATGGTTGAAGGAAGGCAAGGTTAAGGCCGTGATCGATGAAACCTTTCAATACGAAGATGCGCCAAAGGCATTTGGGAAGTTAAAGACAGGACGAGTAAAGGGAAAGATTGTAATACACGGTCCTGCTTAAAATGAGAGGCATAACTACCTACGTAGTATCCAAGAATGGTATTTCTCGTATGTAGTATTTTTCTCGAATGAAGTAAATATATAAGTAGCAATGTAAACATTTCAAGTGTTGGTCTTGGTTTTAAATATCGAACACGGTTTGTTTATCAATGACATTATATTATATCTACTAAGCGACAGTCAGCCCGAGGGTATTCCACCGATACTCCCACGCCAACGAGAACCCCCGATGACCAAGTGCCGCCAGCAAGTTTATATGAACTCCGTGTCTTTTCAAGGATCTAAAATGAAGAAGCAACTTTCTACTTCGTCTTGAAGCAATTATACGCGCGCAATCGCTTGCGAATGCTTATGCTGCTCAACATGAAGTTCTGCAAAACATGACGAATTCCTAACCAGCTTCCTTCGATATCTCTCTAGAAACACCTGCCCAATAGTCTCTGTAGTTTTCGCGCAGAACAAACCTGAACGCGAGCCCGTCGAACGCCTATCACAGAGTATCATTATGTCCTAAACAGAACGCGTCGTCCTCGGATGCTGCAATCCCCTGAAAAATAAAGTTACAGACATAAACGGACAAGCTGCTTATCGCTTCGAGGCAGCTGCCCGGTCGATGGCCGCAGGGCTCTTGGCGGCCTTCTCGACCGCATTTGTCATCGCTAACCCGACCGGCGTCATGGTGCCTGGGGGGGCCGGCGTGGTGCTTCGAGTCGGAGGGGCGGAACGGTTGTGCGCCATGTGCGCCCTGACCAAGTGACCGGCGGCAAGGGCACTGCAGAGAGATAGTTCTCCAGCTAGGACCGACGCTCCGACGATGCGGGCAAGGCGGCGCGCGTTATCTCCGGGATTTGTCGGGTGAGAACCCCTGACGCCGAGCAGATCAAGCATAGCGGCCTGGGGCTCTAAGATAGTACCACCACCGAGAGTACCAACTTCGATTGACGGCATGGACACAGAGATTTGCAGAGATCCGCGTAGGCTTTTGGCAAGTTAGCATTCGAAGCGACTAGAATTCATAAAAATGTCAAACGTTCACAAGACTCACTTCTTCATGATAGTAATACAGTTAGCACTCTCTATAACCTGTGCCGGGTCCTGGCCGGTGGCGATGAAGATGGCCGCAACAATGTTGGCGGCGTGGGCGTTGAAGCCTCCGATCGAGGCAGCCATCGCGGATCCGATGAAGTTCTTAGACGTGTTAAGCTCGACGAGGCTGTCGACGTCCGTCTTGAGCACCGCCTTCACCACGTCGCCTGGGATGATAGCTTCGGCAACTATACCTTTACCTCGGCCGTCGATCCAGTTAATAGCCGCTGCCTTCTTGTCGATACAGTAGTTTCCGGATACAGACACGATTAACATATCCTCAAACCCGCCCTCGGAGACCATGACGTTTAACGCGTGCTCGACACCCTTCGAGATCATGTTCATTCCCATGGCATCGCCGGTGGTCGTCTTGAATCGAATATATAGGTTAGTTCCAGCGAGCGCCGTCTTCATCGTCTGCAGCCGGGCAAACCTCGAAGTAGAGTTGAACGCCTTCCTCATAATAGCTTGGCCAGCATCAGAATCGATCCAGAGCTTGGCGGCACCAGCACGTTCGAGAGTCTCGAATTGCACGCAAGGCCCACGCGTCATTCCGTCGCTGGTCAGAACCGTGACGGCACCCCCGCCCGAGTTGATCGCCTTGCAGCCGCGGCTCGTGCTAGCGACAAGCACGCCTTCCGTAGTAGCCATAGGGATGAAGTAGCTCTGGCCGTCGATGACGAGCGGTCCGGCGACACCGACGGGGATTGGCATATAACCGATGACGTTCTCGCAGCAGGCGCCGAGGACCTGCTCCCAGTTGTAGTTCTCGTACGGGAGCTTGGATCGTTCGAGGAGGTTGGTGACATCTACAGTTGCTTTGGTTCTAGCGATGATACTTCGACGAACCTTGACGGCTCTCGTGCAGTCCTTCAGGCTCTTCTCCAAAGCGTAACCAGGAATCTTGCCTTTAAGAGACAGGGAGACGACATCTTCATCGGACATTTCATGTATTCGCTTAGCAGCCAGCATCTTCTCAAGCTCGGCCTGGCTTCTCCGCACCGTCGGCGTCTTGGCCGGTTGGGAGACAGGGGGTGGCTGGGTGCTTTCGTCGTCGGTGTAGGCGGGGGTGATTGGCCTATCTGGTACCATCGGCTCCTGTTGCTTTGGTTGGATCTCTCCGAGGGGAAGGGTTGCGGACTGGGTATCATTGAATCTCTCGGCATCTGCGAGCTCCTTGGGGTCGATCGGGTGATCGGGGAGGTTGGGGTCCCGAATTCCCCACCTAGCTACGTTGAAAAGATAGCCGTTCAGTGCGACGCTCATAGCTAAGGCGACGACAATCCACTTGGATAGAATCGGATCCTCCAGACTCGTAAGGAGACTGCCAACCATGCGTCCCCCCATGCCGTAGCCATGAAGCTGCGCATAACTACCGCCTTTGCCATATTGCCCGTCGGCGTAACCTAGAGGCGGCTCGGCATAGTGGATTGAGGGGAACTCCAGCTCGTACTTGATCGGGGTCAGAATAGTTACGATAGTCGGTGTCGAGTGGCTCTTCGCGTTGAAGAGGATCTCGTCGAGCCCGTTAGAAGCGACCTTGAAAGGGTCCAGAGGCGGTGAGCTGACGACGCCTCCCAATCCACCAGCCCAGGAAGAGATGCTAGAAATACCAGAAGTTCTGAAAGGGATCGTGCAGAGATTGGCAGCATTGATAGCAACGAAGCCGACAACCATCCAAAACTTGAACTTAGGGACGCTGCTGCTCTTGAGGTCCTTGCCGAAAAGTGGCTCGTCGACTAAGCCCTTGCCGTCCAGTCGAGGCCAGTCATTGCTCTTAGCAACGTTCTCAGCGACGCGACGACTAATACCATCGTCCTCCAAGGCTCTCCGCAATTCGACATGCCGTCGGATGCGGTTTACCTCGAGCTTGATGCATAAGATGGCTGTGTAGAAAGTAAAGAGTAATATGCAGTCGAAAAAGAGGATCCATGCAGCCAAGAAACAGAACTGCTGCAAGCCACCTTGCACACCGGAAGCGGCCCCGGCAACAAGTATCAAAATCTCGATGACGTAGTCTCGAACGATCTCGTATCCCTTGTCCCTAATCGCACGCTGCACGGCGTATTGAATAATTCCATCAGAGGCCAAGAACTTCCTGGATTTACCGTCCTTCACCTGGTTCTCCTCGGGTTTACGGTGCTCGAGCGCGTGAGACAGGACAGCTCGCGTTAGCGCGATGTTCTTCTCGAAACCGATAGTCACGACAAGAAATGGCAAGCCCTCGGAAAGCAGAACCATGCTAACGGGAACACCGAGCTTGGTAGTGACGTTAAGGCCAAACAGGAAAGCGAATGTAGACGAAAACAGTACGCTGATGGCCAACCAGACGTTAGAGCCCATCTTCCTCATAGATAGGAAGAGCGACACGAAGGTCAGGTGCATCGACAGATATCCGAGCACCATGATGATGATGTCCAGCGTCTCAGCATTCTTGATAAGATCCAGGAACTCGATCCAGGCATTGTGAACCCATCTCACGACGCTGCTCCTGGTGTAGCCCTTGGCAACCTTCATGATCCACATTTTCTGCTCTTTCTTGCCGAGTTCGGTCTCACGCGATTCTTGACCGGGCACATCGTTAGGGATTTCCTGCGCGGCCGCGAGGAACTCCGGCGCTTCGCTGTACTTTATGGCAAACGCCAGAGCGCTATCCTGGGAATAGGCAGTCAGGGGGTTCGGGGTGGATGGCAGATGCGAGATGGTCAAGTTCTGTGGTAGCGGGACAATGTGAGGCAACGGCGCGGTCTGAGGCGCATCTTCGGATGACTCTGGGAAGATTAGGGTCACCAGAGCTAGGTGGTCGGCATCCTTCGGCGTGGTCGAATCGGCATCAAAGCTCTGCCATCTCCACGAAGTCTCGGGTCCGGTCTGTAAGATCCTGCTGCCCTCGACCAAGGAGGACCAATCGGTATTTCTCGCGCTGGTCGTGACATCTAGGAGGCTCTCCTTGACGACACCGACATATGTTGTGCTTGCTATCAGGGCAACGATGACGATGGTGTGTATCGGGTGTAAACAAGCTATCTTAGAGACAAATTGTAGAATGGGTGTAACCCTCTTGTTTGTCTTGGAGGGTAGGACGGGAGTATCACTCGGTGGCTCGCCGCGGAAGCGGGAGGGGAGAAATGTAGAGGCAATCATGTCGGTACTACCTCGAAGGCATTGGCAATTATCGACTTGTAATCGCGTTTGATCTCTAAACTAAGATAGGGACAGGTTAGCCAAGTTCGTTCATCGTCTTAAAGGTTAAGGGGAAAACAATGGTCTAGCCTCAAACATGTGAATTGCAAGGCTGAGAAGACAGGTGAGGATAAATAACCAACGAGATAGAAGCTTTCTTTTTCATACCTAATATACCTGACAACAATACTCTTACCATTTACCATTAACTATTTAAAGCTAGGTATATGGCAAGGTTAAGGAACTTGTCGTTGATAACTTTAGAAGGGAGAATGTTGGTTGGGTATTTGAGATAATAATTTTGTATGTGTAGACGTAGGCGAGATCGGCCTCGATTGAAGCTAAGAGCTAGCTCGAGTTGAATCGAGTTACTGGTAACTCTTAGGCAGCCTCGTATAGTAGGTATTATTCCAAGCTGACGAGAGCGGTCAAAGTTGAATTGACAAGTTGAACCACCAAACCGTCATGAACCAACACACAAAGGGGGAATTGGGCAGAAGAAATGTTGGAAGAAGAGTTGGTGGCAGATGTAAAGGGGGGAGGTGGGGATTTATTATTATCGGTGTACAGAATAGAGGGAGAAATTTCAGGTAGTATACATATGTAGGTACCTGATGTACTCGCTACATATTTCGTACTTTAGTTGCTCTAGTTCACTTTAATTCTTAAAACCACTCGTGGCAACTGGGACCTCGCATGGCAACAGTCCCAATCTTCAAAATTAGGGGATCCACTACACCGCCGGTCTGTTATCGATTAACAAAGCTTACCGAAAAGAGACATGCTTCGATAGTGGACTCCACACTTTTTTCAATTCCCGTCACACTTCTTGCCACTGACGTGGTACAAATGTATGTAATTAGTAGGTACTAGTACTAAAGGTTATGTAACATCAATTAATCAATTGATGTTCATGTTGCCAGGATCAAATTCTGACGTTGAGGTCCCGAGTATAATGGTCCCGAGTTTAATATTTCATTTCAACCACCTCGTGTATTTTTTAATATCTCTTTTTTTTCTTACCCAAACAATTATCCACGAAAAGAAACGTCGTTTTTATAATATTATTACTCTTTTAGCTATTAGGTATAAATACATGAGATCCTTGTTTAACATGTACCGTCGTAATTTATTTTCGGTTCCTTAAACAAAAGCGCTAATAATACCCAGTTTGTACATATGTACCTTAGCTTAATTAAAAAGTTTAAACTTTAATTTTACACAACTTCATTGAAAAATAAAGTTTTTCGAATATATATTATTACCTTTTTTTAAGAGTTTTACTATTTCAATAGTATTGGATTTCAATAGTGTGGCTCAGGTCCGGGTGCGGCTTGTCTGATTGGTTGAAATCCTTATCGATAAGCCCTCACCACACGAAAACCGCTATGAGGGTGAATACCTCTTTGCACTCGAATAACTTTACAATATCAACTTGTTTCAACATATATTTACCATTGGATTAAAGCTCCCAATTAGCTGAATCGAAATATGTAATCGGATTTCTGATGCAGGTTGTATAAAGGGAGAAACTCGTTGCTTTAGCCCGCGCCTAGCTCTTCCGGTCGCACGTGATACCCCTAAAGCTTTTCGTTCCCTACAACCTATCTTACTTTTTGCCTTATATCTACACCTGTAATAGAGCCAGTTCAATGAAACCTGGATCGTTCGATTGCCGCTTGCGAGGGCTATCTTAATATCAAACTTCAATGTAATGCAAGCTTTGCTTGTCAGGTTATTTAAGTATAAAGGTGGGAATGCGTAGGAAACTTAAGACCTCCGGGGCCACCGAACACACCCGGGCCGAAAAAACACTCCCGGGGCGGGCTAAAACGGCCTATTTCTCCCCTTTTAAGGCCTGCATATGGAAGAGAATTACATATTCTGAATCGCCGAATTGAGAGCTTTAATCTTACTGTGATTATAGGTCGAGTAACAATTGTATTGGAAAGTTATTCGAGTGTAAAGAGGTATGCGCCTATGAAGTGTTTTTGGTGTGGTAATGGCTTATCGATAAGGATTTCGACGAATCAGAGAAGCCGCACCCGGACCTGAGCCACACTATTGAAATCCAATACTATTGAAATAGTAAAACTCTTTTTTAAACTTGATCCTTTCTTTATAAAAGTACATCCCGATATATTCGAGCTAAAACATGCATGTGGTGTATAAGGCAATACGAATGAAATTTACAACAATGGAATTTGAGGTGAAGAGTTCACGAAGCGGATGTGAGTGGGGAGTGTGGAAAGATAGGGAAGCAAGAAAAAGCGAATAGCTGTCCCCCACGCTTCTTTTTAAAGCGATCCATCGCTGCGGTGTCACAACAAACATACTTATAGTCGGACCCTGCCTTACGTACATGGGTGATGTGTGGTATCAGGATCAGTTTGCTGTGGGCACGAATTGGCCACTAAAGATCTTCGACGATGTTTAATGTTCTGCTCTCACATTATCAGATAAATATCTGTACCTACTAGGTAGCCATTGATCGCCTTGGAGGTATGTAATAATCCCGAGCTGGGTCACTCACTTCGAACTGAGTGGTCACGCATGCATGGTCTATCATATCTATGCATAGTATGTTACCATCCATAGTGTCTCGTCTCGTTTTCTTCTATGTGACTGGCCTACCTATACTATGCCGCTCACGTCAGTCCGCTATCGGCCGAGCCGTACTTGTACGACTTGATATGCTGCAAGACATCGTTGTTACTCGAACGAGTAAACTCCGAGTTCAAATTACTAAACCTGTAGTGATGCTGTTTCGCCGACTGTGGCTGCTGAGAAGTCAAAAGTCATCATCGGTGGGTCTTCAGCCCAGCCTGCTCGCTCACTGCGCCGTCATCAATCGACGCACTTCCGGTCCGTCCATGCTGACAATCTTGACCCCGGACGCCCCGATCTCCTTCCTACAGTCAGGCCAAGCCGACACGTCGACCGCTCTAGTGCACTCCTCGACCAGGTATGTCTTAAACCCTTCTTTGGCGGCGTCAATCGCTGCATTCTTGACGCAGTAGTCCGCTGCGAGTCCTACCACGTACAGGTCTGTCACTCGCTTCTCCCTCAAAGCCTGGACGAGGCCGCTGTCGTAGACCCGCGGGGTCGTAAAGGGGTCGTAGAAAGGGCTATACATCTCTACCCGCGGATCCGTCCCCTTCTCGAGGACCATGTCTAAATGACTAGCACGTAACTCAGGGATCAATTCCGCTCCCGGGCTGCCTTGTACGCAGTGGACCGGCCACAGTCGTGATTCGCGAGTCTCCAGCTCGTTGTGCGGGTTCGCAATCGTGACAAAATCCTTAAATGGGGATTTGCCTTGATGATTAGCTGCAAATGAGACGTGATCGGGTGGATGCCAATCCTTAGTCGCGATCTTCGCCACGAAAGGTAATTCTAGAAGTTTGTTAATCAGTGGCGCGATGTCGCGGCCGTCAGCCACGGCGAGCGAGCCATTCTGACTATCGTTAACTATCAACCTCATTATCGACATGCCCTAAACCGAAACTTACCGGAGGGCAGAAGTCTTCTTGGAGATCTACTATTAATAGTGCTGGCCTGAATTCGGGCATATTGAGTAAGTATTGACCGATTCACAACGAGACAAGATTTAAGTAAGATAGATCTTGTTATGTTATCTTGAGATTCGCTTATGTACAAACACGACTAATGCAGTGATATTTCCAACTCATAGAGGTATGTTGATGTATATAACCTGATAAGATAAATCATAGTACATACTAGGTACCTGTGTAGGTACCTATGCACCTAATTTCCAATTCTCCCCACATCCAATGTGTACAAGAGCTAGGGAGAAACTGCGGGGAATATTCCCTAGATAATTATTAATATGACTTTTGGCGTATCTATTAAACTTAACCTAAACGTCTTCATCTCAAAACCCCTGAAATAGCTTCGTGATTATTTTACATTTACAAATATTTTATCTCAGCGAGCTCAGACCAGTGGGTCTGTTTTTTGTTTGTACCTTTTTAGCCACGGCAATTTCAACCAATCAAAGCGCGAAACTCAACAAAACACCAAAAACATTCCACTGGTCTGAGGGCATGTGGTGGTTTTTTTTGATCCACTGGTAAAAAAAAAACCCTCATTTGTTTTTATTTTTTTAATAATTAAATATATAAAATTATAAGTAAGTAATAATCCATATATATAAATATTTATTAACTTGTTTTATAGTATTCATTAAATTTAGCTTTATTACGCGTTTTGAGCTAATATCATTACGCGTCGCAAGTCAATATAATCCATATTACGCCGACCTGCTGCTGCGCAACAATAACACAAGCTATGGTTAATATAAAAGCTGTCGGGCGTACAGCTATCGCATAACTAGCTATTATTTAAGTTTAGGATTGATCCGTCTATTGGTTATGATGTTATCGCCTTCGAGCAAACGGTTATAGTTGGATCAATTGTGAGGCAGGACCCCTGATATTATCCAACTTTTCAAGCTCTGATCAAGCCAAAAAAGGTATTCGGACGTAGGGGTAGTAGGTAATATGCTAATCCTTAAGTTTGAGATCGATCAGCTTTTTGGTTATGATGTTATCGCCTTCGAGCAAACGGTTATGGGTTTTCACCACTGGAAAATTTCTCGTTTAAGCTTGGGATATCTTTGATTTTGGCTGGAACGGTATTTTAAATAGATAAAAGGCTTTATATAATATATAACTAGCCCCGAGTCATGTTTTGCAAGAGGTCTTATACGTTGTTGTCGAATAATATAATGTTGAATTTTTGTTGATATATAAAATTTCACCACTGCAGGGATTATTATTACCGCATGTTCTCAGACTATTTCTGAAGGAACGCCACGCCCGCCCCACATATACATTTGCACGGACCATGTGGGCGTCGCGCTGCGCCACGCGAAGCGTGGCGAATTTAGTGGCTCCGAAAGAAATAATCTGAGGCACTGAGATAACAAATATTCATTTAATATTTTATTTATTTTGATACGTATCCAATGAAATCGTATCCAATGAAATCGTACATATTAATACACTATTTGAACCTTGTATAACACCTAGGTATCTTCGCTTCGAATATCAATGAAATACCCCACAAGGAGGAAGGTTGATACACGTGTTCATGTATGTATAAAACCAACACTTAAACTACTCAGCTAGCTAGCGAGCTACCTTGGTGACGATCATTCATTCTTTTTCGAAGGTACGGTATATTCTAACCCTTTTGTCATACTCCCGAACCAGAGCTTGAACCAATCATAGTACACATTCTTGCGACCATACCACTATCACACATAAAGTTAGTAAACTGAACTATAATATATTATACTAACTAGGTAGGTAAGGACCCTGTCAATATTCTAAGCGTGCCACCATACCAATAGTAGAAGTATTTAAAAACATGGGAACATAGGTACGAGAAATTCAGGGGTAGGAAACAAACTTACCGGTGATTCACCTGTAACTCTGGGAAACCTGCTCTGTGCCATGACGAAATAAGTCGAGCTATGTGCCACCACCGGCTTAGACGAATGGAGATCGTCTTGGGCGTGAACTGGCACGACCGACGTGGCCCCAACCTTCTTCATATGCTTCCAAACCTTGAAGAGCAATTTGACACAAGCATCCGCTCCGATTGTCCAGGAGGTAGTCGTGTATCCGGTCACAGTCCCGGCATTAGGTAGACCGGAGAGCATGGCTCCTCGCCAACAATAACGAGTCCCGATGTCGACAGATTCCCCGTCGACAGTGGGGATGATCCCTCCGAATAGGTGGAGGTCTGCAATTCACAAAGTTAGCAATCCAAGGAGGATACATATGCATAGGTTGAGTAGCAAAGGAAGGGGGTCAAGGGCTTCGGCGCGGATCAGAAATCTTCGACCCAGATTAGTGTTGACACAAGCTAGGCACTTACGTAGACCAGTCGCCGTCACGATAATATCCGCTTCCAACTTCTTCCCCGACTCGGTCAAAATGCCATCTTCCGTGACTGTTTTGATACGGTCGGTAACAACGTCGCAATTGCCCCGATGGAACGCCTTGAAGAATTCGCCGTCAGGGCACATGTTCACCCGTTGGTCCCAGGGGTTGTACTTGGGGTTGAAATGAACATCGACATCAACATTGTCCGGAAACTGCGCCTTCATCTCTTTCGTCAGGATCTTCCTCATCTGGTTCGGGAACGTTATACTAAAATAGATGAATAGATTCTCAAAAAAGAGAGAGCTGTCACTAGGTTAGTCGGTGCTGCTAAAAACGCTACCTGTTCCCGAGCAAGGACAGAACAAGGTGTATACGAACAGCCACCAATTGATCGAGTGAGCAATACGCTCCGGGAGATGCTTCTTAAGCCACACATTAACCCGGTTTGATCGAGGAAGGCTCATGACATAAGAGGGACTCCGTTGAAGCATCGTCACTTGGCTCGCCGTCTTGGCCATTGCTGGGACCATGGTAGCAGCGGTAGCACCAGAACCGATGATGATGACTTTCTTGTCGGCGTAATAGAGGTCTTTAGGCCAGAACTGTGGGTGCGCTACCGTGCCCCGGAAGTTCTCTATACCCGGTATCTCAGCCTGGAGCGGTTTCGCGTAATCGTAGTACCCCGTACAGGCGAGTAGAAACTTGGCACTATATTCCTTTTTAACGTCGCCCGCGAGGACTGATAGGGTCCAGTGCTGTTCCTCGGAGGACCAATTAGCCCCGGTGACCCGGTGACTGAACTGGATCTTCTTGTCGATACCTTCGTCTCGTGCTGCATCTTGAATATAGTCGAGGATAAGAGCAGCATCGGCCATGTCCATCTCGTGTTTCCATGGTCGCCAGGGGAGGCCCAGCAGGGTCAGTTCGGAATCTGATCGGACACCAGGAAACTTAAAGAACGACCAGGTACCGCCAATCTCCTCTCGTGCTTCCAAGATGGTGTATGAGCACTCTGGCAGCAGAGTTTTTAAGCGGTACGCAGCATTGACTCCCGAGAGCCCCGCCCCGATGATTATAAAATCGTATTCTTTCTCCATGGTGAATCTAGTCAAAATTAGAAAGATGACTCGTTGTTCTTACTACATATTTACTTACCGCTAAGAGTATTTGGGTATATTTAAAAATGGGACTGCAATGGGTTTAAACTCTTTGTAGTAATAAGGATGTTACCGTTGTATTGAGAATTCTCGCTCGTTTTAGCAATGCGGTTATCGCTTCATATTCTCAACCATTTTATCGTAATTCTTAAGTATAATTAGCTAAGATAACTTTCAAGGGATTATACATAATGAAGAGCATATGTGTATATACTCTTCACTACGCATGAGCATATTTAAAACGAAATTCCGATTGGCCATGCTTGAAATCGTGAGAATTTAGCCCATAGAAGCGGTACGAACTACCTAATTTTTAAGCGACCCGTAGTTTAAGAATAATGTTAAGGCGACACGATTACCCGATAGGGGTATGCTTAGGAACAACAGCTCTTAAAAGGATGTCACCTTGATTAATATTGGGTATCACCTACGATGATGTATTATTAAGAAGGTGAGCTATCTAAGATTCGTGGCCCGCCATGAGGTTATTCCCAATGGGCCACGCTTGCCACCGCAGGTGGTCCAAGCGTTACCACGGAAACCCTCAGATCGGGGATCCACACTACAAGGGGGGGGAACCGCGTTTTATCCATACCTGGTACCTACCTACCTAGTCATTTAATCGTTAATGTAAATTTGTGCATTGTGAGAAAGTACATGTGTTTTATATTGAAAATACGTCAAATGGCAAGTATTTAATCTTAAAGGACTTAAGTACCCGCAGCCTACGGCCAGCTGTTGAACGAGTGCTGTCTTTAAGTTAATATGGCATGTACCTAGTAGAAACCTCCAAGGTTTTGAATGCGTCCGTTGTACTTGATGTTCAATTCAAATATTTGCTATTTCAGTACTAGGTACGTACCTAGGTATTTTTCGAATAATTTCAATGAATAGGTAGCTTCAATGTTATTTCTTTAGCCTCGAAGTTGTTGTCCGCCTTAGATTCATCTCGCCGTTTTTACCGCCTTCATCGTTATTAATAATTTAGCAGTCGTGTATTAAGCATGAACTATCTTCATTAAAACGACGTAACTTAAACGACCTGGGAATTAAATATAATCCCATACGTAGGTTTTACCTGTAGTAGAACGAGAAACAACCGCGTGCCATATTCTGATGAAGCAATGCCGAATTCCCTCTATACCTATGTATGCGTGGTCGGAGAGAGAGATCGTACTCTGTAATCATAATACCGTATATCGTTTTTATCATGTATATGCTTTAGCGTTGGTTGTCATCGATAATTAGGTAGTCGTGAGGGAATCGCCTTGTGCCTTCTAGATAGGTGCCGAAAGAAAGGAAACCCAAGCTTTCGTGTTACTTTTTACAATCCCATGTAATAGATAACCACCGCAGGCCCCGTCCTCAACACCAATCCCCATCTTCGACCCCGGTGACCTCGGGATCGAGAATATCCCGTATGTCGCCGAGATCTAGCTCACTAACATCGCTCGACGTCACCGAAGCTCGTCTCTCCCACCCCAGCGCCGTGACATTGCCGCCATCAATCGCAACCCCATTCTCGGCCTCAGCCTCGGCCGTTAAAACCTGTTCTGCAACCTCAATCTCTACATCCCTCTCCTCCTTCCTCGCTCGAATCCTACAGGCAGTCGACCAGCAGCCCTAGTACTTGTCGACATAGTGCAGGCCTAGGATCGGGATAGAGAAGATGGCAATTACCATGTACCCGAAGCCGATCGCGAAGAAGCGGAGGCCCGTCATGAAGCAATGGTGTGCGGAGGTCTCGGCGCCTTTCCAGAAGATAGATACGCCGATGACGAGCGCGGGGACTAGGCAGACGGCCGTGAATATGAAGGGGAAAAGCGGCATGGTATCACGCGTGATCGGGGTAGTTGTTTCGGGTAGGAGTTGGTATTTCATTATCGTGGAAAGAGACCGGATCGTCAATATTGTGCTACCGGTTCGGTAGGTAGGTTTATTGTACTCGGTAATGTAAACTAGTGGGTTTGATTATTTCGAATAACGATGAGGTGGTGTAAGTTGATGTATTTTTTTAGAAGGATGTGTGGTGCCTTGTTAAATATGAGATTAGTTTGACGCTCAGTTGAAAAAATAAGTAAACCAAAATTTAATCTGTAGGTGCTACTGTATGGAGAGTAGAATTTGGGTGACTCACGATTAAATTCTTCACAATGAATTTCGATAGCGAAATATTATGAACTCGACACCAGACTCGACGAATTTAGTGACAAGTAACGTACATCAGTTTCATACCCCGATGACCTCAGAAATCAAAGACGAGTGATAAGTTACTTCTGTAGATATGGATCGCAGTTTCATATATACACCTTATGTATATTAGGTACCCGTACCAGAAAAGAGTGCGGCTCAAGCCTAGCATTATTAGCATTACATCTAGAACCTGCCTCCAGTTACCGTTCCCTTTGTTCAACCCAACCCAGCCAAACCGAACCATGACCGAACATCCTCTCTAAGTCTAAAGTTTGAAATGAACCGGAACCAATAGAATGCCCGTAAGTAATCATGCTCCATTGACTGCCGTTTCGCCTTAGAAAATAACCACACCCAGAGAACGATCGTAGATAGCTTCAACTTCCCCATTCGTACTGTTACTGATAATAAAGTTGTCTTGAACCGAATATATGCGGACCCCTGACAGTCCCGAGAGCCTCAGACCCACTTTGGATGTTTCGTCCCCGAACCTTTCCATTCTAGGGCAACCACACCTGTCGGTACTGGTTCCCCTGGGACATGACCACGTGGGTCCGAACGACCTCGTGATCCATCTCCTCCATGTAACGGCCGCCTTTGGATTTCTCCTTACTAATCCCGAGCTCTTTCCACACAGCAAACTCGGACATGCTGCTCCGTCTCGGTCTTCGACTCGTTCAACGTCTTCTCTAAGCTCCGACACCAGTCTAGCTTATTGTTGTCATCCCAATCAGCGGCACATAGCTCGACCTCTAGACACTGGAGCCGTTTGAGTTGCTTTAGTCCGTTTTCGATCCACTCCTCGACTTTTCCTTCCTCGTCTCGCACTCCTGCCGTCGGGGCACCCCTCTGAGGCGATCCGGCAACAACCCACGATACACCTCCCGCTGTCCCCACTCCTCCTCCACTACTTAGAATCTTCAGCCTCAACCCTCTTAGCCCCTCCGCCCAAGCCCCGCATAGCTCCCTCCACTCGTCTACGTACCGGCCCGAGAGATCCCGGGACAGGAGCTCGAGGCGCGCCTGACGCATGGTCTGCATCTGCCACGCCTGTAAGCCTTTCATGAACGAGCGGGCTGCCCACAAGCCCGAGGCGAACCAGTTCACGAAGACGAACTCGTTGTTCTGGAACGGCAGCTCCCTACTCTCGTAGTAGATCTGCTTGCTCACCCTGAGCATGGAGGTCGGAATGCAGGAGTACGGACGCCACGGCGAGAGAAGCGGCGCCGTTCTCGTCGCTATCGGCCTTGGGGTTTCGTCCGAGACTTCTAGCGAGCTAGCATCGCAAGGGTCGCAAGGCAGCGCCGTCACAGCCTTGACGAAGTAGCCGCGGTTAACCGGGATCGGGTACCACGGTGCAAACTGGGTTAGCCTGATGGGGTTCATGAGATGAATCCAGTGGTAGATTTGCTGTCTGATTTCGAGTGGTAAATCCATGAGAGGGAAGAACACTTCGTCGTCGGAACTGCTGGTCGCAGTATCCATGTCCAACTCATCTTCCGAGCTCCCATCGTTCGAAATCTCACCCAGCATGAGAGCCTCGAATTCGGACAAGTTTTCCTTGTTCAGAGATTTTATGCTAGGTGATTTGGAGTCCGAATTGTCGACAAGATCCGGAAGGGTCTGAGCTTCCTCACATTGAGTTGGTCCCCACGGGACGACGTTTCCGCCATCCCAGCCATAATCGTCATTGAATCGGCCTCGAATCATGTTGTGCCGTTTGGAACTAAAGTCGTTCGAATTTATTACACGAAATTTAACGGAGATATGAAAAATAAAATAGAATTGCCGATAATCTATCTTAACTTGACAAGAGAACCAAGGGATCACCGCATGTCGATAAGAGTCGGAAGCGGAAACTGATGAATATCGTAAGGCGTAGTAGAAATGCCTTCCTCGTTGGTTTCAAGGCAACAAGCACGCACTTGATATATACGACAACACACGATATTGACCGGGTTATACAGTGTGCCTTTTCGTGTTGACCGCCAGAGATGAGACGGAATAACGAACCAATCAAATACTCAGGTCCGTCAGCAACGAAGTTGGGACGGGTTATAAGAAATATCAGGTGGGTAGGTGGGAAAACCCGTAGGATATAACATCAGCTTACGATGGGGAGGGGGTTCTTTGGTCACGCCGCTGGAGAGCCGCCTGTGCCGTAAGCAGCTGTCATCACCTCTGTAACGGCAATACGACGACGGCCCGCTTGTAAGGTGCGAATCTGCGAGTCAGCATCGATCTGATTGATTCGACGAATAGCACAATTCTCGAATATCCCTGAATTTTATTCCGATTGGGTTTCTGTAGTATCGATTTCCCTGCTTAGATATCAACACGTATTAGCTTGCGTTGGTTCGGGTACGGCTGCATATAAAGGATTCGTAGTCGCCAGGTTCGAGCGAGAAAACGAGAAAGCAGAGACCGACAAAACTCCTGTCTTTACTCCGCATGGCAGGCGCCATTCGTTTCAGGAGCCATGCTAGTACCGTATATCGGGCCGCGTCGGCATTACATGAGGATAATTGCAGCTCGACGAAACATATTGCGTACCTACGTAAGTAGTCAGATTCCATCCGCGCTTACGTACGGCCGGCAATGGCCTCTCATAGGGCTGAATGGGTCACACAGGGATGCGTTCGTAACCGGTCAAGGGGAGAAAGTGGGTGCAGTGACTAATCGTGCCTGCGAAGGGATTACTGGATTTGAATCTAGATTATATCTTGCGGCTTATGTGCGTTGTACTTGGTGGTGAGGCTGAGAAAACAGGATTCTGAATATTCCTTTTTTGCTTATTCGCGCAATTAGTTTCACGAGAAAAAATTATTATCAGTAGGCTGGGTGGCTGGCTTAATACCTGAGAATTGCTTTTTGTCCATTTGCTTATTCCGTCATCCAGGCCGAGACCGCAGGCCTCCAGGCCTCCAGGCCTACCGGGAATCGTCGGATACCATCGTCATAGAGCATATCCCCTCTCTTAATAGTCACGCTCTTAACGCCGATCACTGAAGGAATATAAACCCCCGGGAATCACTATAGAGCTTTATAGGATCAGATTCTGTTACCCCACTCTGTGACAATTGCTTCAGCTCTCCCGTCAGTCTTGTGACTTCATTATTGGAGTAGACGTGGGGACTCGTGTGAATAGCCGCCCAAATATCACAAGCGTGCCATCTTAAAAGTGGTGCCCATAACAACTCGTCACATCACATCTCGGTGGGAAATCGCAGTGTCCAAAACCGCAATGGATTCTCACCGAGCAACATTTTGACCTCTCGCCGCGAATCGCATGACGCTCTCTAGCGCCGCGCCCTCAACCTCCTGGGTCGCGACCGCGGGTGCTGGTGGGGGTAGTGGTCGATCAATCTCCATAACGTCGTCGTCGCTCTCATCTTCATCCTCTTCCTCGTCCTCCAGCAGCGATCTCTTGAGCCCCGTACGCACGTTCTCGATTCCCCGCTCGCGCTCTTCTTCCGTGAACATATCGTCTCCCTCGCCCCGCACATATTCACTGAGGCGATCCTGACAGAACTCTCGCGCCGACTCCCATGCGGCTTCTAGCTCCTCGGCTCCCTTTCCGCCGCCCGTACTAGCATTAGGATGCGCGTCCGACTGATCTGAGGTTTGGGTTAGCCCCGCGAAGATTTTCCTCCCCTCTTCCATCGCCGTCGCGATGTCTGGCTCCGGCTTCTTGCGCAACAACTGTAGAAGTATCGACTCCTGGGTGCGACCTGGGAAATTCGTAGAGGGGTGGACCATGATACGGCTGAAGGTCTCGGCCATGGGCATCGTGATGCCGAGGACGCTCTGGATCTTTCCCTGAAGGATATCCGCGTGGTTCTGGAGTGATTCCCTGGGACGCGACGCAGCATGTTAGAGTCCAGAATACGGAGAATCCAGGTAAGCGAGATAATACATAGGTAAGAGACGATAGGATATTGCACTAGGCGCAAAGGAGATACGCACAAGTTGGGAAGTGAGTTGCTAGCTAAGACGCTGGCCTTGAGGGTACCAAGGCCGCTGGAGATCTGCATGAGCCGCAGCCTCGTCGTCTCGAGCGCCTTGTAATCTTCTGGCGCGAGGCCGAACGGCTCCATGATAGGTTAGGGATAGTCCGAATTCAATAAGTAGGTGCCGACGAGAAGATAAGAGGTGCACTTCAGGATCTGCATGGATTAGCTACATATGTAATCCGGTAACTAGTGTAGGACAGGCAAGATGGGATTTCTGAATGCGGTGTTGAAAAGGGAGTAAATTATAAGTACCAAGTTGGAATTCTTCAATTGCACCCATAACAATTACAATTAAGCAGTCGCACTAAGAAGATTTAGGTAGGCGGTAAGGTACCTACCTAGACTAGACAGGTACTACCTGAGCTACCTACTTCTGGAACCTTGTAGGCTTACGTAAAAGCGGCAAGGACCTCAGATTAGTACCTAGACACGCACGGATGGTTTTCTCCCGCCATTTATTAAGTTCACACCCTCCATTCTATATGCGTAACCCCCCAAGTAGGTACCTACCTACCGATAGCCGAATACTACATCACTAAATCGTTAGGCATGTACCGCTAGAGGGGCTCTTATCAAGGATCCATGGATTTCAGGGGTCCACTGACGTCGGATCCCTTTCAACATTTCAACATTTCCAGACCACATGTGCACATGTGAAATTCTCTAGCAGATAGGTAGATTACACTTATGTACTACCTAACCTCAAGAGAGGTATGTAGGTAGGTATGTAGGTATCAATTATCTATCAACGACTCTACTTATCTACCTCTATCTATTAGATTCAATACAGATGCCCTTAGTATCTAGCGCACCTCGTTTTTCATCCATCCGTCATCCATACATATCATAAAATCATTCGCCCATAACTCATCGCTAACCTTGGAAATCCCTGTTAAGAATCACACCCGACATTTACGGTGTGATATAACCTAATCCTCGAATAGGTATGTTTAGGCGCCACGAAATGCAAATGCAAATGCAAATGCATCACCACCCAAACCCCCTAATCAGTCTCCACTTTCACATTTTCCCATAATCCGTACCAGATACATGATAAGAGACAGTAAAACCAGACCGTTTACTCGTTATGTGAGCCGGCCTGGTCGGTAACGATATCTCTGGTCTCTCGCCCGTGTCTGTCGACCGGAGGATATCTGGCCCGACGCTCCAAGTCGTCGAGGGGTAAGAAAGATCGGATGTACCTAGATACGGCTGTTAGCTCTCATTTTTCTGATAGTGAAATGGCGATGATGGGTAGGTAAATCGCATACTTGTTAGTACCGTTGTCGCCGGGGTTGTAATCCCACGCCTCAAACTTGCCCTTGTTCAAGGCGCTCCATACGAGTCTTCGTGTCCGTTGTGATGTCAACACTTCTTTAGTAATGGCATCAAAATCCCAACGAGCTTTAGCTTCGGCCTCGAACTTCTCAAATTTGGTCTTTGCTTCCTCTTCCTCAAGAGTAAGCCCCTCCTTCTTGCGTACGAGCTGTGCCAGGTTGACAAGCTCAAGAGGATCCCGCTCGAGGTTGTAAAGTTGTGGCGGGTCGGTTGGGCATGTGACATACTTCCAAGGACCACGTCGGATCATCATGTACGGGCTGATAGTTCCTTCGCCTGTGTACTCGGCGATCACGGTATCATGGCCCTCACGACCCTCGAGGTGGGGAAGAAGAGAAAGGCCATCCATTGGTAGACCATCAACCGGCTTAGTACCAACAAGGTCGCACAACGTGGGGAGGATGTCTAGAGTCGACACGTTCTGCTTTACCCGGTGGGGGGTAAACCGAGGGTCGGAGATCAACAGAGGTACTCTCACAGACGACTCAAAATAGCTCATCTTGTACCACAAGCCACGTTCTCCAAGCATGTCTCCGTGATCTCCGCTGAAGACAACAATAGTGTTCCCGTCAAGCCGGCAGTTCTTCAGCACACGAAGAATGCGTCCGATACAGTCGTCAACATAGCTGACAGCACCGTAGTACGCTCGTCGAGCCCGCTTGATCTGATCGTCCGAGAAATTCTCGCCCCAGAGATCGCACACCTTCAACAATCTCTTACTATGAGCATCTTGCTCCTCCTTGGGGATCTTAACCTTTGGCAGAGCAATATCTACACCTTCGTATAAGTCCCAGTAGCTTTCCTCAATAGTATACGGGTCATGAGGATGAGTTAGAGAAACCTGATATCGTGGTTTACGTTAGCAAATACTTTGCCTAGGGAATTATCGTGGCCTTGTTCTCAGCAACCTAACTTCTAGGGGGGTGATCTATCCTTCAGCACCTAGGTACGTACCGTCAAACAGAATGGCCGGGCGTCGGGTCCTTCGCGAACTTGGTCGTAAAGGAACTGAGTAGACCTGTACATGACCTCCTCGTCATAGTCCAGCTGGTTGCTTCGCACACAACTCCCCGCTTGGAGAATCGAACTAGCGTTGTGATACCATTCAAGCCGTCTTTCCGGCTGATCCCAGTTCACGGCCCAGCCAAAGTCACCAGGATAGATGTCACTAGTGAGGCGAGTCTCGTAGCCGTGAAGCTGATCTCCAACAAAATGCATCTTTCCTGCTAGAGCAGTATGGTAGCCCTTGGCTCGCAGATAGTGTGCGTAGGTCGGCACATCACTTCCGATCTGCGAAGCGTTGTCGTACGCCCCGATCTTCATAGGCAGTTGGCCAGAGATCAAGCTCATACGAGAAGGAGCGCAAAGGGGAGAGGGGCAGTAGGCTGAGTCGAACTGAACAGATTTAGCCGCCAGAGCGTCAAGGTTTGGAGTCTTGATTTGTGACTCTGGGTTGTACATCTTGAGTAAAGGAGCAGCCAGTTGGTCTGCCATGAGGAACAGAATGTTAGGAGGCTTTTGGGAAGAGCCGTTGGTGCCGCTGGTGCCGTTGGTGCCGTTGGTACCGTTAACACCATCTCCCACCGCTGTTTGGCTAGGACCCTTAGAGTTCAGCCCAGAACGTGGGATAGAATCGATATCAGGAGCCATTTTGGTTAAAATTTATTGTGAATATGTCCAGAGAGTTACAGTGAGAGATGAGAGAAGGAGAAGGAGAAATAGAAGAGAGAAGGTTGGAACGAGGCTGAGTAGAGCCAACTTAGAAAGTCTCGACGCAGCCGGTGTTCGGAGTCTAGGAAAATAGACGAGGGAGATATACAGACAGATAGAAGATAATAGAAGTAGAAGTAAAGGTGTAGGAAGCGGGAACAAAGCAAATTAAGTAAAAATATTGGAGGGAATTAGCGTGAGATGTTCAACAACCTATGAGTCTCTTGTCTAGGCACTATCGGAGGTGAAGATCGTGGAGCTGGCTAAAACGTAACGCTTACTAGGTTGCCAGTCGGAACTACTGGATAGCTGCAAGGGGAACTTCGGCGAATTCGAACTAGAGACGAATGGGACGTACAAAAAGCACTATTTAAAGGTCAAGTACCGGCTGGGGTAGCTGAGCATACGTCTACGGCCTACGTAGTACTGTGATATGAAGCAAGCATCGTTGGAATATTGAAACGGTGCTCAGGTGGTTTGTGGGCACAGATAAATCGGATAGTGACTGGCGTAATAATGGCGAACGATTGCGAAAGAAACGCTAGAGACACCGCTGTTTTTACCCCGTGGAGCAACCTTGAAGAAATATTGATAAGAATACCCTATGACTATACCTAGTCCGGAGTTTGCTTAAGGGGTCCGTATCGTGTCTACCAATCAGCGAGACTTATTAGTGTGGGCCTTTCCCCAATTGGAATTCAGTCGTGTGCGTGATTCGCTCCATAATGCAAGGGGTTAACAGCGAGGTCCATATAGAGATATCACTCCACGGCGTGTGCGTATACTACCTACATGCCTACTCGTGCCGCAGTTTGCAGTAGCACAACTTTATTGCTTCTTAACGCCTGAATGATGGATAAGATATCCAGACTAAACAACCACCTGGGCATGTGGAAATCTGGGGATTCGAGTCTGAATACTACCTACCTAGGTATGTGTATGTTCGCCTTCGTTTCTTATCATAGTGTTTCATACTAATATCCACAATATTAACTGACAGTTTGTAATCTGATCTTTCTACTAGTTATTATGGTATGTAGTCTCGGCTTTATTACTTGGTAATCTCGTAGATAGTCTTTGTACCGTACTGGGCGTGCTGGGCGTACGTACGCACGTATACAAACTAGGATTGGAGTAGACAATCCTCTAAGCTCATTGCAACTGTAATAAAAAGTAATAATGAATTACATCAGCATCAATCACGTCAGTTTCTATTAAACTCACGCAAGACCGCTATACAGTATGGACTTTGGAATTCCATCTCAACTTTCGCTCATAACTGAGTAATGCCATTTCGACGCCTCAACATCGCTGATTCTAGACTCAACGCCCTCGCAAAGCCAGTAAGCCAAAAACACACAAGGTGCGGGCACCTATCGAGATCCGGTTCTGATATCCTCTCAAAGCAAACCGCGGAATCAACGGCAGACGTGGCGACGCAGTAGTTCGGGTAGTCGACCACCTCGGACAGGTCACCGGTCTCCCATCTGACCCAACACGCCAACGTGTGACTCCTAGCCTCGATCTGCAGCGGCTGTCGGGGCGGGATCCTTCTCATATCACCGTCAGTTCCCATCCTCCTCCCGTAACGGATCTATTACCCAAATGAACCCGGAAGCGTCGAAGCGGAGACCTGAGAGGTTTCTTCGCTTGCATATCAGATACAGATACTCTTGTCACGTTGCTCGTGGCGCTTAAGGCATGCAGATGCCATTACTATATAATTTTCCCAGCTGATAAATCACGGTAGGCCAAGACGGGGAACGGTAACACCTGACACGTCAAAAGCATCGATAGATAAGAGCCACATCATCAGCAGAAATGGTAGAGCGAGTAAGATGTCGGGATATAACGTAAACTGTATTACAATCGTTGATGTCTAATAAAACGGGCTGCTGCTCTATGAGCTTTCCTGGGGCGTGACAGGAAATTTTAGCCCCTGCGCCTCGTCGAAGGCCCCTTGGTTTTAGGGGTGGCCGAAGACACAGCTGAACTTTGACTGGCGGCGACTGGAACCGGGGCAGCCTCCTTCATCTTCCCTCTAACCTTGGCCGAAGGCGCGTTCCAATAGTATACCATCTGCGCAGCTAAGACCAAGTTCAACGAAAAACCTGCGACGAAACCGTAGAGGATCAACTTGTCATCCACCTCCTGCAGCGTCGTGAAGATTCGAGAGAGCGAGCCGGCTAGATAGTTGAAGACCTGCACGTTGCATTAGCTCGACTTAATTTCGATAAGGATAACGGAGGGGACCAGGAATCAAGAATCAGGAATACGAGATGGCTGGTAGAGGATCGTCAAATATGAGATCGGCGGCGAAAACTCGGCAATCTTGCAGATATTTGCAGATATTTGCAGGTATCCATCTTCCATCTTCCAGCCAAGAAACTTTGGAAGTCGGGTATCAAGCCGTAGTCACTTACCGTGAATGCGCTCAGCTGACCCGTTCCGCCTTGCTGATAGATAGCAGCGATCTGAGGTACCTTGCTAGCCACGCCCAACACACCCGCGCCGGCCTGCAAGTAACCAAGAGTCTGCATATCGAGAATCCCACCATTGAACAACGTGACAACGCTCGTAGCAAGAGCCGCAACAAATAGAGCGGCCATGCCAGCCCTGCCACTATAATTCAGAACCAGCACCGTGATGATCACATTTTGTCCCAGAATGAGAGCGGTTTCGCCGTAGGTGCTAAACGGGAAGTCGTTGCGAAAATTGTAGGCGAGAGAGATGAGGTAGGATGAGGTTTCGAGGAGATAGGACAAGAAGCTGATGCCGGACGAAGATTGCGACTGTACGAGCTTGACGATCTGGGGGACCTTGACTATGGACGACGCGCCGATAATACCAATACCGAGACCCTTAGAGATAGCTAGTTTAAGGCAGTCGGAATCGGTGGGGTCGAGCTCGAGAATCAAGGTCTTGTAGCATGTGTCGCCGATGATAGACACTCCGAGATCGCGGATAGGAGTAGGTAAACTATCCGTGATAGGCCGTAAAGGCTGCAGGGCCGTTCGAAGGGCCTCCATCATGGGTGATCTTCTAGCTGTGTAGGCGATGAAATCTAGCTGTGTATTATCTGGTTATCTGTCACCTCTAGGCTCTAGATAGATATCTTGCAATAGGTAACTAACTAGGTACTTGGATGAACCAAGTAAGGCCACGTTAGTATTATGCAGAGGAGGGTTGGTGAGGCTGACACAAAAAAAGTTGAATTCAGACCTTATGCAAATCGACTGACGCGAAAAAGACCGCGCCCCAATATTTAGCTTAGGTATGTACGTAATACTAATCAGTGCTAAAATGGCAGCCCGTGACCCTGTCAGCCGTTTTATACAAAGAAGCTAGGCCTTAATAGGCTTAGGTGGCGTAAGGTAGCTTTAAACATAAAGCTTAGCCCACTTTGCATCGATCACATCATAACTTTATACTAGACTTCAAACTTCACTTAGTTAACTAACTACTAGGTAGGTAGTAGTTAACAACCTTCAACAATAATAGGGGGACAGCATCGATGAGCTATCTGCAAACAGGTTTGAAACCGAAGCCTCTGATCTGTACACTATGCTGTATAGGCGTTTGTAAAAAAAAGAAGAAAAGAGAAAAGCAATCTGCTTATTCGTAACATACAGCAGAATCGCGAAATAAAGAAAACTTGCAGGGGAATATTAATGACAAAGACGAAAAAACAAAACCACCCTCTCATTCAGCTCAAGCATTATAGATGCGAGCGTGAGAATTTCCAGACTCCTGAACTCCTTGGAATCCTTGAACTCATTACTGATACTTGCAGACGCCGAAGACCATCCAGTCCAATTCCACGACTGCCATTGGTCGTTATAATCATGATTCGTTCCCGAAGATAAGATAACATCACTTCTTGACTTAGGCCGAGTTATCCTTGGATTGATTGTAATCAGCAATCTTTTGGGCGCAATTGCTCAGATGGCTTAGGTTAGCCTCCGACTCCCAGGTACTCTGGTCGTCAGGAACGCCGGCCCACTTGGCCTTGTACTCGGTGACGCCGTCCATCACACGCTTGCTCGTAATCGCCTCAACGTGGCGCTCGGCAGTGGCGGGAGGTGCGCATCGGCTGGCCGCCTGATGGATATAGTTATTAGTATTTTTTCATACACGACCGAGGAGGTAGATTAGATTACTTACGTGGTTGATGATGCCAATGTCCTTGTTTGCATTTCTGGTAGAGCGTCGAACGGCGGCATACCCGCCCTTCTTTGTCTGGATGATCTCTTCCACCGAGGTAACTGGGAGTGTGGAAAGCGGATCGAGTGCCCTAAGCTCCATGGTCATGTGAGGCCTGGGTGTTGCGGTTCCACGGCGGCGACTTGAAGCGCCACCACAGCCGCGACTTGAAGTGCCACCACGGCCATGACTTGAACCACCACGAGCGCGTGGTTGCCTGCTGGTTACGCGACGTCGCAAGGCAAGTGGCTGAGCTGGTACTGCGATGCTTGAAGTCGAGCCATCGCTGTTAACCTGCACCAGAAAGGGTAGATACTGCGTTCCGGGCACGGGCAGGCACTGGTTCTCGGCGGGCGTTATCTCGGGGTTAGACGACATGGTGTACATATGTCGTATAGCTACTGGTGGTCAATTACCATGACCGAGAGAATAGACGGATAGAAGGATAACATGTACGTAGGATAGGTCAAGATGTGAAAAGAATCGTCGCATGAGCGACATGAGTCGAGAAAAAGAAGAAACTTACTCAGTCAAGAAGGTGTTGAAGTGCATCACGATAGTGGAGAGAAGGGATGCTTGGTACCGTGAACACGAAGAAAGATCGTGGATCGCATTCGAGAATGTGAAGAGGAGGGAAGTGTGCGACGTGGTTGAAAGGAAGAAAATTTGGGAAGAGTCGTGGGGACGGTTTGTTTATATAGTAATTATGGGATTTGTTTTCGAAATCAACGGAATCAACTGAGTGAACAGGATTGGCAAGTGCCCAGTGCTTAGGTATCTACCGTATTTTATTTTAAAAAAAACACTAGTTGCAGGGGTATTAGTCGATTAGGTGATATCTCTAACCTCGTTGTCGCTGCTAAGATAGAAGGTACACCCCCAAAAAGGGTTAGCTACCTTAAGTACCCAGATTCTTACCTAGAATATGTAGTGTAAAGTGGCAGGTGCCGACCTCTTTTGGGAATAGACTGGCCATCATGACTGGATGATTCTCATTCCGTTCTACATGTATGTAACCTAGTATGTACAGTATTCGGCCTTGTTATTATCAAAGATATCTAGGTACCTGTGTAAGTACTAGGTAGGTATATGTAAGTACCTATATATAACGTCCCCATGATTAAAATCATATAAGCCCATACTCCTTTTCGTAACGTTGATATATCCGGGTATGCTGAGGGTATCAACCTACGCTGAATGTTTATATCATCGCCCCTTTATTTGTAGCATCTCATGGAACGTTTGTATTTAACAAGTGTCTATAAATAAATACTAAGAATGAAGCAATTATTATCACTGCTTGCTATAGGTAAACAGATAAGACAACAGATATCATGAAAAAGCAATCGTTTTAATTGCCGCCCACGACGCTACCACGCTATCCATACCTCTTATAATCATAATGTGACTGGGTACCTATATAGGCATGTATATATGTACACACTTTACTTGCTTGGACATATGCAGATTCACACCACAACTCTGGTAGCTGTGAGATTATTTACTTGTCCCGACTTACCCGGGTATCTCGCTGCCAGCGGTATTGCAATAAACCTCCCTCATCTCAGCTTTAAGAGTCTTCCTGGTACCTCTAAGTAATTGGTAATTGGTCATTTAATCCAGCTCTTCTTCATAATCGTCAGGTAGTTCCTCAAACCGGCCCTCTTGAACAGCCGTCCGTACTGGGTTCTCGGCAGATATGACACCATTTGCTCTTAGCCTGCCAAATAGTTAGCAATGTCCATACTCTCGGTTGAGTTACGCCTACCTTTCAAACAGGACGAATAACCTCTCCGCCTCCCTTTCTCTTTCCTCCTCTGTCATCTCAGGACCGTCAGGTTGTCTCTCGGCATCTAGAAACTGGCCCGTGATAGGATTGACTGGTCTGTTGGCACCACCTCGGGCGGTGCTGAACGCCTCGGACGCGTTTTGGGGAATTGGAAGATTTCTATTGAACAAGAAACCCGACGCAAAGCCATAGCCAACATTTTCAACAAACGTTGATGCGTCTTTATCAGACATGTCAAAGAATAAGTTGGATATCGTCTCACGAAGTTGGGGTGCTATGGGGTTTGTCGAGTTCTTTAGGAGCCAGGATGGCAACGAGTCAGTTCGTCCCAGTGCCTGAGATCTATCGGCTTCCGTTGGTAAGAGCCGTGATCGTATGGAATTCTTCACATCGGCTGGAGCATGTTCGTGGATCGCGGAGATAACACCGACTAGGGGCGTAATTGACCCATCTAACTCCTCGTCTTTGTACGCTGTGGCTGAACGGGGGAGCAAATCGATCAGGTGATTTGCTAAAATATTGGGGTCGTTCTGGGGATAAAGAGAGGCTTGGATATCTTTGGAACCAATTTTTAGGTTGAGGAGGGCGTTAACCAACGAGTTAGTCGGGGGGTCCAATGGTTTCTGCGTCGAGAACGAGCCTTTGCATAACACGGTGACAATATGAGGTATGGCGACAGTAAACGAAGAGACCCGGCTATCACAATAATGAGTGATGTTGAAAAGGAGTTGAAGCGTCTGTGCGAGCGCCGTATCTTCCATAGGATCTGTTGCCGAGCTTGTTGTCGCCCGACGCTTTGCATGCCGCTCGAGATTCTTATTGATAGTATCTGCTAGATGATGCTTGTCGATAAGCTCCACTAGATTTGTGTTTGTGCCATATGTTAGAAGGAATATTATCCTAGAAACTAGGAACTCGTCGTCGCGGTTATCACTCTTCAGTTTATCACACGCCTTGGCTTCATAGCCAAGATCAACAAACATCTGTCGAGTCTCTTGCTTCAGGAGTAGCACATTGCAAAGGATTCTGAGAGCGTTTCTAGACGTTGTGCTAGAAGGGCTATTAAATGCGTGCCGGGTGAGTGTCTCGACGCCCTAAGAAAAGTGAGCCTCCTGGGTATATATACTTCACAAACTTGTGGGTTGTCGATTGACCACTTACCACCCTAGAAAAAATAGGACCGGCATCTCGAGAATCTCTGCTATATATCTTGAGTTCTTCTAAGGCTGAGTCTCGTTCTAAGATTATGGTAAATTAGGACGAATTACCGAATTTTAGAATAGTAAATAACCCACGATGAGGAAGCAGGCTGATAGAAGCCAGATCTTCAGATAATTTCTCCATTAAGCTTGTGACTTTGGCTAATTTTTCTGTGAATCGAATAAGCATGATATTACTTCTTAGGGATATATCTACTAACCAGGCCCTGCTAATGCAGCAGCAGTTGCTGCTTGTTGAGTCGGTTGAGCCATCTGAGGACGAATCAACGATTCCTCCGACCCAGCCAGTCGGTTACGTGATATCGTAAATATCCGCCGGAATACCCCTGGCCGAACTCGAGAAGACTGCTGAACCATTATATGTAAGTGAGAGATCATGATATGTGGAACTATTCTACCGTGCTAGGTACTGCGAGGAAATAAATGAGAATAAGGAATAATTATTACTGAGGATGGTTTGTTAAATGGTCCTGGCATATCATGAGCGGAATAAAAGATGAAAATGTATATACGATATGCTTAGTAGAGAGCATACAGATACGAAGCGGGGTCACATCCCAGACACAGATCGTGTAAGTAGGTAGCAAACTGCTTAAGAAGAGTGATTGTGATTGTAGGTTGGACAAATATTAGAAATGACTACCTAGGTAGGTAGCCAAGACACAGATCATATTAGACGTACAGAGAGGATTGCTAACGTCGAAGTATTTGACAATGAATAGGTCGGACATACTAAGGGATATATTCAACCCAATCTTTAGTGCTGGTGCTCTCGAACCACTTTAACCCAAGAGAAGACACGACAGACCCGAGGTTAGAAGTAGTGTTACCCTATCACGGAGGATAGAGAAATGATCCTCGAGGGGGCGTGACACAAGTGAGTTTGTTAAAAAATCGGATGATGCGCTTCTTAACGAAAGTACCAAAGGTTGACTTATATACGACCTTAGCGATTTGCTAGAAATAGAATATAGAAGAATATTAATATTTCAAACTCCAATTAATCTACGCAGGTACCTTAAGTGGTACATATGACGCAGCAGGGATACCGGATGTCCAACAAACTTTTGGCAGCTAAAGCTGTCAGCTGAATCGGGTATAAGTAGGTACTTAGATACTTCAGTATATGTGGACATACATACCCGAAAGGGATGCTGTTGGAAAACCCCACTTAATTGAGCGATGCACCCAATCAAAGCTGAAAGGGGAGCTAGCGCGGGGTGGGTGGGAAAAGGAGCTTTCGTGTGGCGTGGGGTGTGGCGCATTTTGTGGCTGAAATTCGGGGTTATTGTGTCCGCGGATGCGGGGACTTCACGTTAATATTAACGTGATTATTAATTAATTTACGTGAAATATTAACACGAGGTCCCCGTTGGGACGGGAACACACACCTCGATTTTGAAATCCGAAGTTTAACCGTAAACCGATGGTTCGATTCCCGGTCTTGTTCTTTTTTTACGCTCGCTATCAATTACTTTACCCTTTACACGCTGTTGCCCCGTACGCTGCCCCCCCGGCCCGCTCCGGCCCCGTACGTTCCTTATCCTCCCGTACGCTACCCTGCCCTCCCGTACCCTGCCCTCCCGCATGCTACCCTACCCTAGCCCCCCGTACGCTCCCTCCCCCGTACGCTCCGCCTCCGTATACCACCTTAATCCCCCGTACGTTACCACCCCGGTACGCCACGGCCCCGTACGCTCAGCTACCTTAGCCCTCCGTACGTTATCCTACCCTGGCCCCCCTGTACGCTCCGGCCCCGTAAACTACCCTAATCCCCCGTACGCTGCCACCCCCGTATGCTGCCCTACCCTGGCCCCCCGTACGATACGTTACCCTTTCCTTATCTTTCAAACCGGTTGTAAATTTGATTCAATAAGTGGTTCAAAAGGTGGTTAGCTTGGTGGTTGATGAGACGCTGTTCGTCGGCGGAGTAGATGTCGTTGACTTATCTAGGAACTCGTCCAAGTCTCTCTTAATCCTTTCTAATCTAGATGATCCTGCCCAATTGTGGATGTTGATTAGAATTCTCCAAAACCGGCTGAATCCGTCTAGGTCGTCCAAGGTGATGGTTGCGATCTTATACATGAGGTGATCCCTCAGCGGTCTTTTATATTTGGTAGCTTGGGCGTCCTTAGGCTGTTCTTCCGACCACATAACGTATATTTGTGCGATTTTACCGTTGATACCTACGCTGAAGACGGCATGATCATTACCGAGCATTTCTTCGACCATCTGCAAGCATACTGCTGAACCACCCATGCATTGGTTTGCAGCCTGCCATAAATTGCCGCTCATCGATTTGAATTCCACAAGCATGTAGGGCAAAAAAACCCCAGACCGATTACATATCATCTGACTTTCAAACTCTGACAGATTGTCGTCGATTAATCTCGGGAATGTGGTAGTAGCATATCCGTAAAGGAGGTCAGGAATAGGCTTTGCGACAGAAGGCATTGCTAACAGATTGGTCATAGTCGACACCGTGAACGATTGACAACTGACTTCAACAAGCGATTCGAAATTAGGCGACTGCAGCTCCATCCATTCGAAATTGAGAGGAGCAATCTTCATACAAATCTTCTTCTTGGTCTCCTCTTCGATGAAGTAAATTTGGGGTGCGAATAGTGTCTTGTAGAAGGACCGGAAGCGCTGTTTCAGTTGGGCATCATTTGGATACGCTAATTCGTGTGATACGTTTGGTAGACAAGAGACTTGAAGTATTTCGTCGGTAAGCTTTTGGACCCAGTCAGGGAGTTGCCATTGTCCATCTACCATTCGAATCCCTTTTGGGTGAAGATGTCTGACTCGATATGTGGGAGAAGAGGTTATACTATCGTGGGTTGATTTTGAAACGTCAGTGGTGAAAGAAGCTGGGTGTGTAGACGCCATTGCAAGGAACTCTTTCGTAGATTCAGGGATAGATTTTACTTCGTTTATATCTTCTTGTGTATTAGACTCGATATTAGATCCGAGCCAGTTTGTTAGATAGGTTCCGTGATCTGTTCCGTGATCTGTTCCGTGATCTTCGATAAACCCGTTAAGTTTGGTATTGGGATCAGTTTTCTTGGATGCGAGGCGATTACGACAACGAGACCTTTGTTTTTTTGCAGGCTGTTTATTGCGACAGAATGCAGCGTCAAATTGGCGTTTCCTAGATCGCGAAGACCCAGATGAATTGTTTTCAGCGTTTTCAGAGGGTTTAGGTGACTCTCTAAGTGAGAGATCTCGAGAAATCATCGTGGGAGCTGGGTATGGGGGGCAATACAGTATTAGGAAAAGTTGATAGATGCCTTATAACGACGGCCTGATATCTCCCTCGAAAAGAACATGAGAAACAATGGTCGAGATATTTCCTAGTACTTAGTTATACATAGTAATTACTATTAGAACAAAGGTATCTTTCTAGGACTCGGGGAACAAGGCTTTGTATTCGGACGAGGATGACGATGTAATTGAAACTAAACTTATTATTATTATAAATAATATTATGTTAATATAAAAGGCTACTTTCATTTTATTATATGGAAGCTATTGCAAAAACACATGTATCGGGTAATCTTCGGCTATTTTGCTAATTACCTGCCGTTTTGCTAGTACTAATATGTACCTATGTAGGTACATAGGTACCTGCACTAATACAGTAAAACCTGTCCATAACGATTGCCAAGAAACACAGCACTGGGATCGTTATAGGGAGGTATCGTTCTGAAAAGTAATTTACTTTGGGACGATATTTCCCAAACGGGTAAGGCTCACAAGTGCACGGGCTGGAAATGTCCTAAGCTAAACTAAAGTGGGTACCATAAGGTCTAAAATGTATTAATTCTTCCCAAATAGGAAGGATTTTCATGATTTTTTAACTTTCTATAACGATCTTGGTGGTGACTAATCAAAGGGTTAACGATATTCGTTATAGTAAAATTATTGTTATTTCTCATACAAAATTCAGATGTACAGCAAAATAAATCGTTATATCAAGGTATCGTTATGTAGTAGCATCGTTATGGACAGGGTTTACTGTAGGTAGGTACCTAAGTTTAAGGTTGTTTCGTGAATCACTGAATCACCAGCCACACGAGATTTGAAGCGTTAAAGGTGCGGGGACAAGTGGGGATAATACCTAGCACACTATTAATGGTCCGGCTTAGAAGCTTAAGTGGAGGTCCAAGCGTATCGCGTCAATCTGGCGGAACTTCGCGAAAAAGGCTGGTCGCGTCGCGTTTTTTTTTTTTTTCATTAGTTACTCTTTTTCTAATACTTACCTACCTTAATCAGGGGGCCGATGTCTTAGTTACCTACTACGACATTGTCACATCTGAAGTGTCTGGCGGGAAATAGCTCTTCGATCTTTTTGTTCTAATCGTCCGTTCTCTTTTTTTTATTCAACCATTCATTCATCGGGGTCTTCGGTTTTCAATTGAGATTGATTCATGTTTGCTCGATCGTATATCACAGTATCCGGGTTTCTGGATTCTTCTTCTCGTGGTGGGAGTTGTTGGCTGGAGCAGCCATGGTATCACAAGTAGCATCGATTCCAAGAAGTTTGGAATCTTTACCTGCGAGACCTCCGACGCCGCCGCGAGAGAAGAAACAAGACGTCCTTTCATCGTCAAACCAAATCCTCTCTAGTCAACCTATCGATACCCGATTAAACCTCCACACACCTCCAAACTACTCTCCAGATACCGTCGATACTTCTAACGTTAGCTCCCGAAGATCAAGAAAGAAGGTCGGATTCTTAGCGCAAGCCGAGTATCGCGAAGCTCCAAATTATGCCAATAAGGAAAATGTTCGGAAACAAGCTACGCCCACCTCCGCTCTCTCGTCAGCAGTTTCTATCAAACCTATCAAGTCCATCTTGAAACAAAGTTCAAGCCCGATACTTCGTAACTCGCTAGACCTCTCAGCCTTCGGCGACGAGGGAACTGGGCAGATTAACATCGTCACCATGTTAGATTCCACCATCAAGCAACTAGCCGGAGCGGATCGAGAGTCCAAGATTGATGCGTATACGATGCTAGCGCGGGCGTTGAAAACGTCGAATAATTTACCCGACCGAATCGCCCTTCAGGACAAGATGAGCTTGTTCATGCAGTTCATACAACGAGATGTCACCACGAAGGGTCCGAACGGAACCATCGATTCGTCTATGGTAAACCACTCCCTCACACTTCTCTGCACCTTTTTTCATTTTCCCGCTATCGCCTCGACAATATCATCAGACTTCGGCATCTTTATCATCGACCACTCCATCAAATCCTTCGATGACCCAGCTGTACCCAAGGACGTGATTCGGCATCTGATGCAAGTTGTGGCCTCCCAATATTTCTCGGGGAAAGTTATGACGGCGGACCGTGTTGGTCGTTTAGTAAACACTCTCCATAAGATCGAAGAGCATATCAAAGGGAAGAGCATCATCATGTCTCGCATCTTGATATATCGAAGATTAATCAAGCAGGCGAAATCTCACATGGCCACACATTCGGACTGGCTTCTAGATTTATTCACCGACATGCTTAGTAGTCTGAAGGAGATCCGAGCCTCTGCCATCGCACTGGGACTAGAGGCTAGTTTCACAATCGGCAAGGAAAAGCAACTGTCCAGAAGAGTCATGGAAATACTTCAGTTGCAGGTCGAGGAGACCCAGTACATCGAGTATTACATCGAGAGATTGATGAACATGACGAAGGATAAACTCGAATCAGCCTCTGTCCCCCAAGTTTGGAGCGTCGTCATCCTTCTCCTTAGATGTCCAGTCGACAGGTGGGAGTTTTTCAGTCCGTGGTTAGAAATTATCCAACGTTGCTTCAACAGCGGAGACTACCACACCAGACTTGAAGCCAACTATGCGTGGAATCGCCTAGTCTACTCCCTGCATTTCAACGAGTCCTCGTTTTCGAAGACCATCGCGACTGTTTGTCAACCCTTCCTCAGTCAGTTGAGGAGGAAGGGCGGGAACAAGCAGTTAGAGGAGCTACGGAAAGTGGTTGTAGCTGGCGTATGCAACCTCTACTACTATGCCTTCGGTCCGAACCTAAGTACAGCACGGATCGAAAGTTACTGGGACGCGTGCGTTCGTCCTTTGGTCCTACGGTTAACTCCTCTTGAGGTAGACGGCAAGACCATGGAGAAGACTGCGCTTATCTCCTCCGATAATCTGACTCAATCTATCTTGATATTGACTAGCCTTTTTAATTCGTCTACACCTCGATTATGGAAAGAAGATCGAGTTGCCGAGAGTACCTTGGTCAAGCCGAACGAATTGCCCGCGTTAGATCCGAAATGGGTTAGGCGAAACGCACCGAGGGTATTTGTCGTCGTCGAGCCTATCATAGAAAACACCTTTCTAGATCTTGCGAACCCGGAATCACCCTCCCACCAGCTGTGGCGCACTCTTGTCGGTGCCGTAGCGTCTGCCGCATCTAAGGAGGTCAAGGTGTCCTCCGAGACGGCTACCTTCATGGCACACTCTTTCAGCACGCTGGCTCTGATATGGTCTAGGGGACTTAATCAACCAGATGTCGAGCCCGATTCTCAGCAAAGATTCTTGGACGCAACACAAGCATATGTCTCAACAATGACGGAGTCTCTGGGCCTATTACCTTTCACCGAGAAGCTACTCTCCTTAAACCAGCAAAACTCATTCAAGCTAGTCGCTACACCTTCGAGCCGTCCAGGAAAGGGTCAGGCTCTTGCACGAACTCCTCTTCACCATTTGTTTTCTATGCTCTCTACGATACCTCCAGGGATTCCGGACAATGATGGGTTGCTAAACTTAATTAGGGTTTGTTTCGACCCCTTCATAATCTCCCGATCCTCTTCTCATGCAAAGACCGACCTGGCACGAGAATTAATGCAGACATTACCGGTAGATGTCCCCTGTCCTTATGGACCATGGGTCTTTATATCCGATATTCTCTCTCTATCTCTAGAAAGCAGCCAGTCTAGCTACCAGACTACAGCTTCCGGGAGCCAACCAACGACGATAGGCCACGAATACCGTGAGATTGTCAAGCATCTAGAAAGGGGCATTAAATCTACACCTGGTCTACCTTGGGAACAATGGCATACTCTTTTCCAGTTATTGGTGACGCGAGTCACTTCTGAAGCAGGCGAGGCCGGATGCGCTATCGCAGTAGTGGAACCATTAGCTAAGAGCCTTTTGGAGTCTTATTCAACTACGGAAGACGCAATGCCACATAACATATTAAAGACTAGTGTCGAGTTAGTAGCCACCGCAAGACAACCTCGGGATCGACAGGCACTCGATGCCGCTCGACGACGTCTATGGGGGACGTCTATTGCCGGACCACGATCTACTTCATTTGATCCCTTCGACAACCTTTACCGTCTCATAAACCACACCCTTGAAATCTCGTATATCCATGTCTCACAATATGACCAAAACGAGACCGTGGTATCTTTACTCACGGAGGTCTCTAACTTCATAACGCGCTGTAGTCCCTCGCTCGTCTTGAAATCGCTACTTCTCATACAACATGGTATCAGTCTCTGGATCCAAGACGCCAATGCTCAGTACGGCAGTAAACAATCCTCAATGGTGTGTGAAGCTGTAAGTCCCGCTTTCTTTTATACGCCCTTTCAAAGTTCTCTCTAATGATGTATTAGGTTAAAACCCTTTGGCATCAAGTCTGCAGCTTGCTTTTAGACACAGATTCGCTTAGCAGCTTAGAACTTGACACCGTCGAGGAACTGCTCTGCTCCGCCTTCCAGAGTAAACATAGGGATATTGTCAACGACGTCTCGGCCATGTGGAACCGTATTTTTGAACAAGTCGAAGAGATCCAATACCCGGAAAAGCTCAAGGAAGTACTTATTTCCATTCACGCCTACGTCGATATTGTGCTTCCCGGTCTAGATCTTTCAATCTACGAACCTACCGGACAAGAGCCGGCGTTCATTGAATCCCAGGATGACTCAGAGATACCGAAGCCATCTTTAGATGAGGAGAACCTGCGAAGAACACCTCCAATAGAAGGGCCATCTTCTAGACAATCTGCTACCCCCGGATCTGTCCAGCTTTCGCTGCCCAGCAATCGCCGACCGAATACTACTCCTAATACTTCTCGGCCCAGATCAACTAAACAAAGCACAACCCCTAAGCTACGGCATAATGATTCTCAAATTCAATTCGCACCAATCGAATCATCTTCACCCGGCCAAAACGTGGAATCTCAGGTGTTGACAGATCGTCAGAGAGAAGTCCGCGAGCGACAGCGAGAAAATGCTGCAATATTCCCTCAGATCCGATCTAGCGTAGAGAAGCGAAAGTCGCCTCGTTCAACCACACAGCACCAGAAGCAAGGCCAGGACCCGGTGAACTTCCTCCAACAGACGCGGGCTGCCACTCCTGAGCCTAACCGTGACCTCGAGGATTACGTATCTTCCACACCGACACCGCGGCGTGGACAAGCTGCCATCGTTGACGACGATCACGAGATGATTGACGATGTCCCATCATCGCCACCAGAGCCCCGCCGCAACCTCCTCGAGGAAATGAGACCACTGTCTAGGAATAGTGGCATGTTCCAAGAATTCCCACTATCGTCTTCGCCCATCTCTGGATCTCCAGTGCCAAAACGACGGCCGATACTTGTCAGCAAAGCCCGTGTAGGACAGGAAGATGTAGAGATGGACCAAGATGATAATGAGGAAACATCACATCATGATGAGCAAGAAGAAACACCGAAGCCCAAACCAATTGTTTCTGGAGGCGTGAAGGATGACGAGCTAGAAGAAATCGATGCCCCAGGGCCGTCAACGCCACGAAGAACTCGATCAATGGGCAAGGGGCTAGAGTCATCACCCCGATCCGACCGCGAGGTATTTGTGGACGCTCTCACCAGCCCGGTTCGCCAAACGCCCCGTACTCTTCGCAGCAATGCCGCGGCGAAGAAACAAGCCGCGGAAAACACGACCTCTTCATCTCAGCCCAAAGATGGCTCTTTCGAACTTAGTGATGGGGAAGAGCGAAGCTTTGCCCGTCTAGTCGTCGAGCTTGACTCTAGGAAATGCAGCTCGCAACCCGGGGCCAACACAGAATCGCCAGAGAAACGAAGAAAGGTGGAAAAATCGGCTGCAGAATGCATTACGGTGGAATCGGAGTCTAGAAGATTACGCAGCCAATCTAAGAAGGACGAAGATAGTAGCCAATCCTCATCGGTCGCTCCTTCGTCATCCGCGGAGATAGAGACCCCTCGATCATCAAGCAAAAGATCTAAGAGGAAGAGAAAGCGACAAACAGAGAAGAGCCAGGAACCTAGCAGCAGCCACAAAAAACGGAGACATCGAAAACAAGTCGAAGCGGAAGCGGAGGAGGCAGCAGGCGCAGGCGCAGAATTGGTGCCTAACAGCCATATATCAGAAGACAATGCTATGCACGCAGATAAGATTGCTGTGGCGGCGGAGGATATAGAATTAGACACGGACTTATCTTTCAGCGAAGTACAAGAACCCACATCTTCAGAACCAGCTTGGCAAGACCAGCAAGATCAACAAGACTCGTCGCCCGTGAGCTTCGACGACAGCCTCATAGAGCGCGAGTCTGATACGGAAGCGGTTAATCTGCAAATAATCACCGAAGCATCTCAGCAATCGGAACTCGAACCTATTCCCGCCGAAATATTATATGACGACATGCCGGTCGTTGACGCAGACACCGAGATGATAAACCAGACAGAGGAGGTTGAGGAACCTGTGGAAGAAGTAGCTCAGATGACGACGGAACGGTCTTATCACGCTGAGGAGCCAGTAGCTGAGAAGACCAAGGCAGAACAAATCATAGATGCCCTGAGGGGTGGTCTCGAGGGTCTTCGAACGGCAATGTTGACCCGAGATGAGGTAAATAAGATCGAGGATATGTTCTTCGACATCAAGAAGGAGTTATACCAGGCGGAAAGCCGAAGCCGACGTTAGGTTGCATGAGGGGGAAAATGGTATACAAACACATGACTGGAAGGGAATGACTTAATTAGTTCCTACTTGTTGGACCGAACCGGTTTATGACGATGGGCATTGGCATGGAGTTATGGGCGAGGTAGAACGGCTGTCTACGTGAATCGAATTCATTTATATTATATCCATTTTTCTCATATTGCCTATTGCCTAGGTGCCTAGGTATTGCCCATTGTCTATGTGATATGCGTGCTATCCGCGGATCTATACCTTTGGTAGGTAGGTACCTACCTAAGCATGTATGCTATTATATACGAGTGTTCGTTCATGTATATATATATATATATATATAGATCGTCGTCTCTGATGTCAAAAATTTCAAGGCTGCTTGATCGTCTTGATCACCATCGCCAACACACCCTCCTGGCCAAAAAAGACGCTTCTGACCGTAAGTTTCTTACGTACTACATAGAAAATGACGCAGAGACACAGAATCAGCAAAATCACTCAGGCTGCCACGGCACATTCATCCGCCAAATACCTACCTATCATGTTGAAAGGTAGTTCTTGTCAAAGTGTCAGGTGAGATCACATGAAGCTATGTACCTAGGTAACATCAACAACATCAGATAGATGAGGTAAGCGCGAATAACAACGCACCTGAAGTAAGGAATTTTCGGGAAATATTCCTTCTATTGGGAGTTCTCCGATTAGGTGCCGACTTCCCATAGGCACATCTACCTGTGTAAGAAGGTAGCTGCAGGCAGGCAGGCAGGAGGAGGGGAGAAGATAGACGTTTCAGGTTATGCGGTGCTACTACAAAGTATACGAATGTATCGTTATACTCCACCACAATGTGTACCTTCTCTGCCTCTTTCTAACGGATCTATAAGCTAAGTACCTTATTAGGTGGCTCTCCCTCGGTTGGAGCTAGGGACCGACCGAACCTCAAACCTCTAGACTTTTTAGATATCCACCCGTCTCCAAAAGTATCAGGCTCTACTTGATTTCTTTCGTTTCCGGATTTCAAACAAAATTCTTTGTCACTGTTCAGTTTGATCGTTTTCTGTTTCTCAAGCAAAGACCAACCTGAAACTTCGGGTCAATCAACCAACCGTTCCTGCCTTGATCGCCGCTTAATATACCTACCCACATAGAAGGAACGTTGGGTTATAGGGCAGTGCGATTACCCCACCAACAAGACCCAGGAGTACGGAATACTATTTACTTTATCACTCGTACCCCGCCATACCATCCAGACCATTTGAACCTTACCATACATACTGCTACCTTCCTTGTCCTATTTGCTTCTTGACATCACCGCCTCCTAACCAAACTATCCTAACGGCCCTAACTGTTACCTACACAACCACTTTCTCGTCGATTGAGCCCGACCTAATTTAACTTCCTAAACTTTCCAACTGACTAGAACAATCGCCTAGCGACTAGCGACTAGCAACTAGCAACTAGCAACGATGGTTGACAGACGAAACAAACCGTCGGCGCTGGCCACCACTCCGGGTCTCCCTCCTCAGCCTCAGGTTAACTTCTCTCATGGCAATTCTCGCGTAACTGCTGTCCTGCCTGCCGGCGAGAGCGTCGAGGTCTTACTCTACGGCGCTACCGTCATTAGCTGGAAGAATCGCTTCGGAATCGAGAAGCTCTGGGTATCCGACGCCGCCAAGCTTGACGGATCCAAGGCCGTGCGAGGTGGAATTCCTCTCGTGTTTCCTGTAAGCTACCCCTCCTCTTTGTCTATATATTTTGTATCTCGATTGGCAAATGACATGACGCAATTTCATACCTATCAGCTACGACATCGATAGCGATGATGAAGAACTAGCTAACGCTATCTGATTGATCCGTAGGTATTCGGCACAGCTCCGGACCATGCCGCGACTTCGAAATTACCGCAGCACGGCTTCGCGCGCAACTCGCGATGGGAGTTCCTGGGCAAGTCGAGTTCTGAGTCGGCCAGCCCATCCGACATCTCCGTCAAGCTAGACTTCGGCCTCTCATCCGCGACCCTCGAAGACCAGGTTAAGAGCCTGTGGCCTTTCACCTTCTCTATCATCTACAGCGTCACATTGACTCCGGAAAACCTGAGCACGAGCATCGTCGTTACTAATGACGGCAATCAGCCCTTCGAGTTCCAGACTCTGATGCACACCTATCTACGAGTCGAGGTACGTCTATACTACGTTTGATTTTTGACATGGAACATCAATGGTGAGGACAGCTGGCTGATCATTCTTGCGCCGAGTAGGATATCTCAAAGATTCAGGTGACAGGACTTGAGGAGTCGGACTATGTCGACAAGGTGGATGCTGCCAAGGAGAAGAAGCAGTCAGGCGCCGTTACCATCGCGGGCGAGGTAGACCGAGTCTACACCCCGGCTAAGGGTCCCTCGAGTCCGGTAGTCGTCTCGGAGGATGGTGAAGCGGTTTTCAGCATCGTCAGGGACAACCTTAAGGATGTTGTGGTCTGGAACCCGTGGACGGACAAGGCGGCAGGTATGGGCGATTTCGAGCCCAAGGACGGCTTTAAGAACATGATCTGTATTGAAGCCGGTTCTGTTAACGGTTGGATTACGCTCGATCCTAGCGACGCGTTCGAGGGTGCCCAGACGATTTCCGACTGACTTATCGGAGACGATGCTATGTCTAATGGGGCTACGAGGATGATAGGCAGGTTATGAATGAATGAACGTTGATCAGTTACGCAGTTGCTGAGGAATAAAGGGACACGGCAGAGAAAATGTCTTGAGGATATGAGGATCCTATGGCATGGATGAGAGAAATCCTGATTAGATATCCTTGCGATTTCTTTCCTAGTAAAGGAAGGTGATCATGATACGCACCAAACTAGTTACAGAGATATCCATCCGTTCCTTTACTGATTAAACTTATTCCCTTGTGCCCTATGTTTGCCTGTAGAGCTCCCCTCAAGGAATATCCTCATGTAATTTTATAAGGGACCCTCTGCTAAATTTGACCATTGAGGTTAATATCACTATCATATACATAATAAGAAAATAGCAGTATATGTATTTCTCGTGAATATACGAATCAAGCCTTTATTCCATAGGCCATTCATAGGTATCTACCTAGGTGCCTACCTACTTATTTGTTTTCAAAGAGCTGGTGGTGAAAAACGAGAGGATAGGAACTACACATATGTAACTGGAGGATATCATGGCCAATCAACCATCAATAGATAGCAAAATTCCAAAGTAATGGAAATTCGCGGAAGAAAAATAAATATACGAGTATCAATAAGTTTGTACCAAGCCTTTAAATACACCCGTACCCATCCGTTCTTAGTAGGGGTTAAAAAATAAATAAAAACTCGCTTCCCAACTCTCTCCCGTTGCTACCGCACCCACCCCATCACAAAGTAGCACCGTAAAAAGATCAGCCCTCGTACCCCCTCCACTTCCACAGCGCCGGCACAAACACAAACTCAAAAGCCACCTTCTCGAAAAAACCCACCGAGGCACACAAATCATGGTAGCCTTCTAGCCCCGTGACCGGCAGGTCCTGCTCGCGATCCGTCTCCTCGTGTAGATCCCACCGGCCCTCCTCCGCCCCATTCCTCGTCAGGAAGATCCGGACCCCAATCCCCCCCGTCTCTTGCCGCGCATCGAACTGCACGCCCACCCCGACAGTCTCCCCTCGCCGGAACGGCGTCGCGAACGCCTTGCCGCCCCACCGGTCGTTGATATACTTGTGCCCGTCGTCCCCGTGCACGCCTACGCTCCCGCGGTGCCACCCGGGAAGCCGGAAGGCCGGGTACGGCGGCGCGGAAAAGCCGACGGCGAGACCGACCTCGTCGCCGCGCGACCCGTCTTCCAGGATCCGCACCTCGTAGTACGCCGTCCTTTTCCGCCCCGTGACCAGCGGGCTGTGCGCCGAGGCTTGGTACAGCGGCGGCCACGTCGCGAGACACGTGTCCGGGGCCCCGCGCGAGCTCCGGACGTTCCAGGCCCCGGTCCCGGTCTGCGTCAGCGAGCCGCGGCCGCCTGCGGTGAAGAATGGTGGCGCGTAAACGGTCACGTTGCCGGTTTGCGCGGCGGCTACTGTGGCGGAGGTGCTAGGGGAAAGGGGCATGGGATTGTAGAGCGGATGCTCCCGGCACCACTGCTCCCCCGCCTCGCACTCCTGGCCCGACGCGTTGTTCGTGGGCGAGCGGTCGTACCCGCTGAAGAAGTCGGGCGGTGGTGGTAATAGCGCTGTGTCCGGGACCGCGGTCTGCCAGTCGTGCTGCGGCTTTTCATAGGATGGTGGAGGGCCGGGCGGCGGCGCGTACTCGGTGTCCTGGGGTCCGGAGCTAGAGTTAGGGTCAGGGGTGAAGAATGGGTTGTTCTTCGTGTCCGACGAGTGCGGGCCGGCGGGAGACCGGTAGTTATTTTGGTGAGAAGGAGGGGGTCCTGGAGGAGGGGCGTAATTGGTGGATTGATACTGAGATTGAGACTGAGACTGATTTTGAGAATGATAAGAGTGGCCCTGGCCGTGAGAGGGAGGCGGACCCGGCGGAGGCGCGTAGTCTTGCGGCATGCTAGCTTTTGGATTTCTGATGCTCGACGGTGGTTGGACCTGGGCGGGTTTAGGAGCTGGATCGTCGGTGATATCTTTGTGTCCGAGACACATTATAGTGTCTAAAGACCGTTGATGGTGTAAGACTTAAGCACAGATAGGGTTCTACAATGTCAAATAAATATTTAATAGATATTAGGCAGAGGAGCTAGGCGAGTATTAATAGTTGGAAGATTGATAGGTCTTAGTAGGCTATTGCGGTGAAACTCGGCTTCGTACTGTACAATATGAGTGAGACTGAATCACGCTGACTGAGACGAAGAGGGAATCGAGTAGTACATTGATCCGGTTTGTTGCGCTACGCAGGTCTAATTGAAGTCATTGCTCGTTATTAAGGCTGTGCTACTGACAAATTCCTAGATAGTTAAAGTGTCAGATAACAAAGAGAGTAAAGTCCACGGTGTTGAGGTTATTTGTCATGAGTTCAATTACTCAGCCTCGATGGATCTACTGTGTAGAGTGATAACCTTTAACTATGGAAACTCGAAACTCTAGCTAGACCCGCGTGGAGGGACACCCCACTCAAATCATGAACTACTGCAACCCATTTATAGGCCTGTGGTACATGGATGTGACGTAATTGAAAAGCAGGTACGATTTACAAGTATCTTCAATTATCTTCAACAGATACCTAGGTAGACATTACATAGGTATGTACCTACCTATCGCAAAAGGGGTACTATTCAGTCTACATACATAGGTACATAGGTAGATACAGCATGTAGAATTACTATTTCACATTTCAACACGTTCAAGATCAAATCAGAAAATGTTTAGAAAAGAATGTCAATTTACTCACACGACTCACAAAATCCGAGTCGGAGTCTTGAATGCACTAGCTTTGTTACCACAATCCTGATCAGAGCGGCCAAGTTGGCTGGCTCAGCTGGTCCCCCTTACATCCCCAAATGCTCACCCCAAAATCCAAATCAATCAACCGTAAAAAGTCGACTCGAAGAACCAAGTGACCTTCGTTAAAGAATCATAAAATCATGTGCCTTCCTAGCAACGCGAGATTCCATATGCCGTTACCCCATGTGCTTGCAAAATCTTCCCAGATAACTACGCTAAATACCAAAGTGACGATAAGCGGTAATCATATCTCATGATCATCGAATATCACGATATCTCGTTGCTAAATAAGAGGATCGATCTGCTGCGACGAGACTATGAACACTTCTCAATCACCCAAAAGTGCTAGCGGCTTCACCCTCGGGATAGAAGAACGCGACAACGGCAATGATAACATACGTGGCGCAGAGTAGCGCACCCTCTAGATAATTGCTTCGGCCATCTAGGATTAGGAAGTTGATGATGAAGGCCGATACGAATAAGCATACCGTCTCGAAGAGGGTGAAGTATAATGTCATAGGCTGTCCAATGATCCAGCCAATGATGACCACGAGCGGCGTCAGGAATAGCGCGATCTGGATCGAGGAACCGATGGCTACGCCGATTGCTAGATCCATCTTGTTCTTCATCGCAACCGAAACAGCTGTTACGTGCTCCGCTGCGTTACCGACGATAGGAAGGATGATCAAGCCGATGAATGTTTCTTTAATGGCACTGTTCGATACCACGTCGTCGATAGCATCGACCATGAATTCAGCACACAAGGCAACAAGGGCCGTGGAGATCAGTAACATGATGATAGCTGCGCCGCGTGATAGATCGTCTTCGTGCTCCTTGCCTTCTTCGCCCATACCCCCAGTCAAAATTGATACCGGAACTTGCGAAGGCATCATGGCTCCTGGTGGCCGATACTGGTATTGGTTAAGCCTCTCCGGAAGAGAATTCGTCCTGCGAATTCCGTATCTAACGCGTGGTACAGGGCCCGAAGGAACAGAAGGTGTTGCTCCCATATCCGAGCCTTGCGTGAAAACAGGTGGTGCCAGGCTCTTAGCCACAGGTCGAAGGGACAGGACGCGGAGGTTATTGAAAGGACGTTTAGCTCCTGAAGGTGTAACCTCGAACGTACCCTCGACATTAGCAACCGCATCTGCGAAATCTACGCGGCGAGGCTCTCCGGTACTTGCGACGGGATTGGGTGCGGTATCCGGTCCGGGAGCAACTATGTTCTCGGGTTCTTCGTCGACAGGGACAGGAGTCTTTCTATCACGCTTGTGCTTGCGTTTATAACGCTTATGCTTGCGCCGAGTTTTGGCTTCGTCTTCCTCCTCGACAGCTTCGTCGCTACCCTTAGAGTTCAATTTGGGGAAGAAGCTAGGTCTATGCCCAGAGTCACTAGATCTAGAACCCTCGTGGGTGGGACTAGCGTTGTTGGTTCCAAGTGACGAGGTTCGGGTACGAGGCGCGTCGGTGTCGATCGATGCTACACTTGACTTCCTACGGCGGTGTCCACGAATAGCTCGCTTAACTCGTTTGGACATGGTCTCTCTCGAGTGACTTGAGTTATCCGAGTCCGAATCTGATGAGGAGCTCGAGTCAGAATCGGACGATTCCAACCATGCGGCGGCGGGTCCAGGTGTTGCTTCCTCGTCGATGATATGTTGAGGAGTCGATTCATACATGTATGCATGAGACTTCAACTGGAATCCAAGATATATGATATACACCAATAAGAGAATGACGCTGACACCGTGACTAATCTTTAGAGATTCGCTGTCTGCTTCAGCCTTATCCTTGAATGATGCATGGAATGCAGTCTAATAAATATGATTAGCATAATCCATCGACTAGAAGTAGTAAAAGTGGGCAAAACTCACCGGTAACATTAGGCTAATCACACTCAAACTGAGCAAACAAGCACTCATCTGCGTCACGGTGCTGTTGTAAATCTAGAATCTGTCAATTGGTGTCCATTGCGTAAGGTGATGTTCAACTGACCTGCTCGCGGAATCGTAAACCACCAAGGAAGAAGGCCATTCCCAAAATAAGGAGTAGATTTGCGAGGATGGATCCCAGCAACGAGGCCTGGACGATACGAATTTCACCCTACGTACAATTAGTAACGCGATTAATGAGTCGAATGTGTGTGTATTTACCTTGACCAATGCAATGCTATAGAATTGAAATATTCTGTTAGCAATAATCCAATATGCGGAACTCCAAGGTACCAAGTCCCCGTATATAGGTCTTTACGGGAGCCCTCAAAGTGATGGACGAGCTACGTGGTTAACTTACATGCTATCGAATTGTTAGCAAGGTCAAAACCACTCCGAAACAAGTACGTGAGGCTTACAAAATAATCAGTTCGACAGCATTACCAAACGTTACGTTAAGCAATGCGCCGATAGTGTCACCCATCTTGCGAGCTACAGATTCCGTGGCATGACTAAGAAGAGCTGCAAGAGGAATAATGGCGACGGCGTTTACACCGAATGTAGCTCCGGCATTTCTATTCGGAATATTTGCGATGGCAATCCCGATGGGAACGCAGACCAAGAATAGGTTGATCCAGCTGTGGAGAAGAACCTTCTTAAATTCAAGGCAGGTTTCGATGATAATATTGGGTTTCTTCTTGTTACCATCTTCGTCTACGAGAGGCCCCGTCCCCTCCACTTCAGATGCCGGCGAACCTGACTTACCGACATCTTCGTTATCCGGGCCGGCCTTCTGGCGAATCTGGTGGTCTGCAGAGCCGTTGGGGAGACCCTGGTGGTGGCCATCGAGGCTGCGGGTGCTAGCATCGCGACCCTTTTCCGAGTGTTGCCGCGAAATAGGAGCGGGCGGGTTAGTTAAGGGAAGAACAGGAGTACTGTTGGACGCGGCGGACTGTGTTGAGCCTCCATACGCGTGACCTCGTGCCCAAGAGCGTATGCGATCTATATAAGAGGCCTTATCAGTCGAACTTTCCTTCATCGATGTATGCGGCTTTGGCAGATTCGACGCCAAGGTCGTTGGATGTTCTGTAAGGAGAACGGAAAGAGGGGGAGAACGTGTTGAGGATGTAATGCGAGAGCGAGAGGAGCCTAAACTAAATAGGCGTAGAACCAGTTGGAAAATCGGGGCGGGGCGGTGGCGTGGGGAGTGCTCTGATTGGGGAAGATCAAGGCGTAATCTGAATTATCAGGGGTAGCCCAAGTGGTGGTCTCGGATTGGTTCCCAGGCAAAAGGCTCGTAAGCCAGTCATCAGCTTTTCCTAGCAGAGCCGACGTAACTCTGGTAGACCGGCTTGGCAACTGGTCACTGGACCCCTGGAGTAGGATAACGTGTAGGCTAAACTGTGTGGGTTTTCGCCTTGCTTTTCGGGATGGCGATTACAGCGCCGATCCACATATGAGGCTTGTCTCCCAAGACCATAATCAAATACATATCAATAAAATAATAAAGAGCCAGTCTTTTTGTCTATTTCTTTGTTGCCGACTCGATGACTGATGAGGAGATGCCGCAGCCCCCGACGAGCTTCCTAGTAACAACGACTATAAACTCGGTATAAGAGCCAGGAACATGGAAGCAATATCGGCCGCCTCCCAAAACATCTTCCTAGAAGACCAGAAGTCGACAGAAGATCACCCCCACTTGGAAGTCTGCCGGAATTAATGTAGCGTCGGATGCATATGTTGGGGTGTGTGGATGGATCCATCAGATACGCGGAATACTACTATCGCGCTGTGACTTCATTTGAAGCGCCAATAATAATACGTGTCCGAAGGAAAGCGGAGAGTAGTAGGGAATATGGGAATATAGGTAGCGTAATAGAGGATTGGAATTTAGAGAAAAGACAGAATAACAAAATAACAAAATAATAGAAAAGCAAGAAAAGAGTGAACTTACGCATTCTGTTTTCCGCGACCAACCTCGAAAAGAGAGTATCGTCTAACTGTAAGACGAATACTCCCTCTTATAAGCTAGTTGGGCTTTGTGTCTCCAACACCCCAACAAGCTTGAGCTCTTCTTATTGCCTTCTATTGTTTTCTCGTCAGCGGTGGTGTAACACTCGTCCCCCGCGCGCTCTGCTCTGCCCGGTGATATCAGCGAAATCGATTCGCAGCTTAATATTTTACCTCCGACCGTTTGTTGCGAGGCTTGCCGGATAACCAGACAACTTTGGAAGCCAGACCAGAAACAGTGGGGTGCGCAGGTATGTACCATGTATGTACGTATGAACACCGCCTCACTTCTTCCTGAGGCACAAAGTGAAGCTACTTACACCTCACACTGTGTGCCACGCTTAACTCCAACGAGCGTGCGTAGGGCTGATAAGCCACCTAAACTGCCAAATAACTTTCGACGGCTCTTCTTGAAATTGTACTAAGAGCTGGAGACTTGAGTATTGAGGTTCTAATAGCTTCTAGCTTCTGTAGATGACAATACGTATTGTATTCAATGTTGTCTTTGGTGTGGGATCCGGAGTCGGACTTTTTCAAATAAGGATTTTTTAGGAATGTTCTCTACCTCGTTAAATCGATAAGTCAAATAGGTAGAGAGAGAGAAAGAGAGAAATGATTGTCGAAATTGATGTTTGCGAGATAGATGTGTGGCTGTGCTGTGTGTATTCTGTAGTAAAAAGAGTTGAACATTGTGTGACATTCCAGAGTTGATACTTACAACCGGGGAGTTCCTTGTAAGATGCTGTGTACATAGACAATGTACGAGTCATAATGTGACTGTTTCTAACCTGTAACATTGTAAAGTAACTGCCAAGACTTTACTCCTGCTTAAAACCCACGTGTGGTTGAAGCCATAGATGACCGATGACGTAGCGATCAGATATTTTGTGTTACTTGTAATTTTCGTAGCTGCGTATTACTCACTTAAAATGAAGTCTTCGAGTTTCCATATGACGACAACACATAAACATTTACTTTCTTCTTTTATTGCCAACATCGATTAATTAGTACCTACCTGGTATAGTTGCCGGGTTTAATGTTTTTGTAACGAGTAGAACAACATTTTACAACATCAATAATAGCGGTCATTGTATGACTCCTTTAAAGCCGAGTTATCGAGTTATCATTGTAACACTGCCAGACCCGATTCCGAGAAACAGGGACGGCCTAATTCACACTTTAAGGCTTTATTAACAAATGTAATTATCGCCGAAGACCTGTAGTCAGATTAAGGTCATTATAACTTAGATTCGGATCTCCGCCATCTTTATCTTCGCCGCCGAGAAATCGGCTCGGGTTTAACTGACAACATAAGGAGTCGGCCTCGGTCAATTCGGCTTAAGGAGAGTTGAAATCTATCATGTGGCTTTAGATAAAGCCCTTGTCGTCTAGTTCATAAACGCAAGTGGGAACCAATCGCGAAATTCCTTGATCTAAGCGGCGCGACCGTATGTTGTGGCACCTCTCAAGAGGTGATCCTTCATTCATCATATCTACGTACCCAGTCAAGCATGGTTGGGTCCTCTATGGGCATGACAATGGCATAGGCTTACTAACATTGGTGATAGTATTGAATATGCGTTGACATCAACACTTCAATAAGGAAACAATCTTAATTTAATGCCTTTTCCATTTTTACTTAATACCTAAGCAGATTTTCTAAGTCTATGACCATCATTGCGTCGGTTCAGAGTGTTTAACTGGACCATTAGTACCAACAAGTATGTTCAATGAGCACCTACACATGTGTGACACCGCATACTAATAATGGCAAAATCTCGTTTCCTACAAAAGTTGCCCCCTTTCTTGCCTAATAATTGTCCATCATTAGCAGAGGTTATTAATAAGCAGTTATTCTAAACCGACGTTAATTACCTAAACCACAGAAAAAAAGGTCGTAAGTTTAAGTCTATATTTATTAGTTGCTTCAAAACACCATCCTTCAATAGGTTGAAAATAAGAAGGGGGGGAAAAGGGGGGGAGTCTAAAGTGGAATAAATTGTTTAATTATCAAGCAAAACAACATATTCATGTATTTAAGCTATACGAAAACTTCGACTTGTCACGATGTTCCAGATAATTCCTCTTATAAAATCCAAACTACTCCATTCATATGGTTTCGAGTGTGGCATAACAAAAAAGGATTTCATAGCCTTAAACGAGAAGATTCCGAACCAAAGTGCATGCTAAAAGGCAATTGAATAAATCAGTATGTTCCAAGGTTATTAATTCACATTTCGGACTAACTACCGTAGGTAGGTAGTGATAAAATAATCAATTGAATACACCATACCGAAGCATCCCGCGTTTAACATGATTTTGCACAACGATAAAAAAGAAGCTTCATGGAACAATGGCGTGGACGTCTGGAGATAAGAAGAAGCAAATGATATACTTCAACTACACATCCCAGATCCCTAACACCACCCATGTTGTCCAAACACATCGGACCTCAGGGGCAATTTCTTCAACTCAAAATATTCAAATCAATCTCGCTCAGTCGGCTCAAGGTAAATAACTACAGCAATATTAAGTAATGTTGACTAAACACGTAGCAAATTAGACTTCATCAAATTATCTTATCTAATTTCTTCATTCTCTGTTCTCTTTCTTGCTATTTTAGGGTCTTTTCCCCTTGGTACGCCTTACAACTCCTCAAACGACATACGGCAAATTTGAAGGAGAAGAGCAAGAGAGGTAGGGTGAGTTTATGTACAGATCCTTTTCGTTTAACTTCACTTTCTATGCAAACCCGGGTATTCATTCCTGAGCAAAAAACCATTGACTGTAAAACGCCAGATGTACAAACAACCTTAATCCCGATATAACCCCTTGTAGTTTGGGTCTAGCTAACTCAATCTAAGCTCATCCATGCGAAGGCCGAGAGCGAGCCCGCAATGAGAATAGCTGTGATGATACCCGCGCCAGCCTTATCCCCGCCGGTTATGGGGGCAAAGGTAGGCACAAGGGGTTCGTCGGAGCCAGCGTTCACATCACCCTTGGATGTACCACCGGTGTTGTTGGTTAGGGGTGGTTCGGCATCGGGGGACAGAAGACTGATCAGAGCACCTAAGACGTTCATCTGTTGGCCGGCACCCACCTTGTTATCGAAAACACCAGTGGTCCAGTGAAAACCGCAGAACCGTCCGTTATCGCCACCAGTGCATTGTTTGACGGCGGCTTCGGCTGATGCCTTTAGTACTGGATAGATCTTGTCGCGCGTGTAAGGTGCCAGCTGCATAGTCGAGCCCATCCATCGATGAGTGTACCCTTTGAACGACTCCATATCGGCGTTACATTTGGTACCCTCGCACGATGGCTCGTATGCAATGTTGTCCGGGAAAAAGATTTCTATCATGCGGTCCACCAGGTTGTCAATACGATCCTTCCAGAGCTCGCTGCCGTCGGTCTGAATCACGGTTAGTAGCTAGCACAAATTTACCGAAGTTCGAAAAGGTTGCGAACGCCCATCAGCAACTTCATGAGGATTTCATAAGGAAAGGCGTTCTAACTTTAGGAATAGCTGGGAGACAAGAGGGACATGAACATACGTAGTTATACAAGAAGGCGGCGCCCTGTAACAACATGGCAGCATTGTACGAGAACTGGGCTTTGTTGATATCACTGCAATCCGGCAAGTGGGCACCGTCGTATACATCCCACTTGTCTGAGATGTAACCTAGATTGCTTATGATATCCCAGGTTTTATTCGCGAGGTCCGCATAGGTAGAATTGTCTGTGTAGCGAGCCAGTCGAGCACCGATGTTGAAGTAGCATGCGTTGGCGATGGCTATAGTCTTGTTAGCATCCGAGACCCTGTTCACCCCACCATAGAAAGAATAGCGAACTGTTCGAACGTACTGTTGATGTAGTTGTATCCATTGTTGGATGGATAGACCTGCCATCTAAGACCCCACTCGCATTTCCCGCTAGGCACTCTTCGATCCTCATGCGTCTGCTCGTTGAACACGGCCTGCGCCAACGCCAACCACTGTGGTCCATCTGACGGCGGATCCGTGTATCCTACCTCGGTAGCCAGCATGGCAGACAATCCCCAGAAAGCCTGATCGTCATTACCCATAGACGCAGTCCAGTTGGGCGGCATGAAGTCTTCGTTAGGACCAACCTGCCAGAGCAAAGCCTGCGACACGGTCTCATCGTATGTCTTGTCGCCGGTGTGGTGTCGATAGTCTAACAACGTACCCCACATAGCACCTCCTTGCCACCAGTAGTAGTCGCCGTCGGGGGGAGGACCAGGCAAGATACCAGGAACCATACCCGGCTCGTCGCCATGGTAGAAGGTGAGAAGATCTTCAGCAACTAAGGCGGCCGCCGACTTGATTGAAGCTATATAAGCGAGGACGACTTGTTAGTCATCTCCCCTCACCTACTAGGAACAAAAAGGCTGTGAACGACTATCTAAAATTAGAAGAATACATACCTGGATCATCGAGATTTACATCGAGGGCTCCATGTGCTATCTCGGCGACTAGGCCAAGTATCGCCAGCAGCGGCGTTGACAACTTCACCATGATTTCGTGAACTATGTAGTATTAATTCAGGAAGAGGGGCGGAAGCGAGTGAACGAAATACGGATCACTAGGAAGAGAAAATAGAGAATGAAGGATAGAAAGAAGTGAATGAATTAGATGTAGACTAGTGATAATGAACGACTCATCCGGTAAAGGGCGGATGTAATACCTAGTATTATGATTTTTTTATCACGGTCGGGACGAGAGGGTTTGGACTTAAGGATAGTGGAACTCGACGTCAACGACGTGAAAAAGGCAAAAAGGGCAAGACAATACCGGTCACCAGGGGGACTACATCGGCAAAGAATGGAGGGCCAAGGTTTTTTGAATCAGGAGGTGACAGACGAAAGGATGTCGACGAAAGATTAGTCCATCTTGGTGCTTGGCCAAGAAAAAGCCCAGACCATCGTGGAGATTGTTTGCCGGGAAAATATGGGATCATTGGGATCACTGGAACAAGGGACAAAACCAGGACAAGCGAATCAACTAAACCGGTTGACCGGCTTTCCCCTTTGCCTAGAAATTACCAAGACTTTAAAGCATGCGTATTTCTTTACTTCTTTGTTCCATCTTTCGTATTCCTTTTGCTAGACCATTCGGAGGTTGCGAGATGAAAACTTTATATGAGAATATGGGAATGTTGAAAAAGAGAAGTGAGCCCTGTAGATTCGATTTTCGACATTACATAAGTTGACCTACCTAAGGAGGTACCTACCTAGATGATCGCTCCAGGGCTGTCGATCCCCTAATCCTGACAGATCAGGCACGTGTTACACAGCACCCGACCGCTGAAATCACTTCGCAATTGAGCAATCAGAAAGCGCCTTGTACAACGCACCCCTGAAGATCTTGGCGCCTGAGCCGCCAAGTCGCACTAGTCCCCAGACGGATTAAGGTGTCTAGGCGCGCGCCAGAATTACAAGCCAATGAGACGGAACTAAGCAGCTAAGGCACCTTGCTTCGTATTTCAAAGGCATCTCATAAAGCCGTGAGTCCCGGTCTGCTGGTTGCTGTGCCTCTCCCAGAGAATGCGAGATCTAGGTAGTTAAAGGCACTTGTCGATAGAACTATTCTGGAAAATGTTAGATCTGTGATATATACTACGTTTGTACTCGAATTATGAATACCGCAAGTGTCTAGGTAGTGAGTTTATAGCATGTGTCCATGAGTCCCATGTATGTCCTGTATGTATTAAGTGTGGCGCTGCAGTATTAGGTAGTGCTTAGGTCATCTTCTACGAGGTTCGTGATCGTATTCCCTCGCGTTACGATGGCACTATCGGATTATATTGGATTATATTTTTCGCTACTTATAAATATACAGCTAAGAGGTACTTCGTACTTACGTAGAGATACTTCATGGAATAAGGTAGTAAGCCGAAAGCTGTACATAAAAAAGCGTGTGCCGTGATATCGATGCACATTCACATTATACATAATATCTCAATAACACTAGGAATTTGTAATTCTTCGTCGTGGTTTGTAGATCTGCTAGTTGACCTACCCAAGTCTACCTATTCCATCTATGAATGTTACCATAACCTTCTGTTGTGATCGATGTAATTTCAATCCAGGGACCGGTCTACACTACCAAAAACCCTACAAGTTCCCAAGACGCTACAGCATGACATGGCCATGATGAGTTTTAATGCCCTCCCCATCTTGCTTACAAAGTATTTTCACATTAGCAAGACTTGGCCGTAATTTAGGGAGAGCCTAAAACGATAATGCGTCGTATGCTCAGGGAACTTGAGCGATCTCTGGGAATGCAGAAGTGAAGAGGAAAAGAATGTCGACACCAATTGTTCCAGCCTGATCTTGTTGGCTATATCGCAACCTGTAATCCAACTCCAATGATAACGAAGTCATCTTCCCATTTCCTGAATTCCCATCTCAACCAGGTACGGTGAACGCGGAACGGCTTTTCCGAAAATGCAACCGACTTGATAAAACTCCTGTTCCAAAAACGCCCGGTTTAACAATGCTGAAAGTGAAAGTCGCGAATGCAACGGATATCATATATGCTTGTGTGTCCTTGTTGCTGATGTCGTGATGGCTGAGCGTCGTTCGTTTGTGACACGCTGTTGGCTCGTTCAAGTGATATGGCCTCCAGCTCCTCCCTAACGATGCTGTGTAGTGATATGTATTGCGGATATATTTATTTTCCTACGCTAATCAACCGTGTAAAAGAATGGTACTTAGTACCAGGTATGAAAAATTGTTGAACGGGAACAATGAGAAGTTGAGGTATCAACGACCTTTGCTAGCTCGCAGTAACTTCGTCCTCAACCACAAAATGAACATGGTCCAAGTACTCTGGGTCTTCTTCCTAGCTGTATTTCTTCGCTTGGATGGCTGAAAGACGATGTCATGAGCTCCTCCGGCCTCGTTACCGATTGCCGGTGGGTTTTTCGCATCCAAGGAGTCGTATTTACTACTAGCAAACTTCTCGGCCTCCGCTAAAGGGCTAGGGGCATTCTTCCGCGACGTGCCCGGTCGAGACATGCTGGTCCGGGAGATAGCCAAGCTAGGACGACCGCTGCTTGTGGCGCTGGCCTTCCTATTCTGTTTCCCGCGAGCGATCGCTTCCTCGAGCTCGATCGCCTCTTGCCGAGCCTTTATCGCCTTCTGCTCCTTGTATAGCGCAGCCGCATGCTTTTCCTGTTCGAGGGCTCGCTTGTTGTCAGCACGTTCCCGTCGCTTAATCTCCTCTCGCGCGTATCTCTCTTCCTTCGCCTTCTCCCTCAACTCGAATTTTCGCCGAGCTTCCCGGAGATGTTCGGCACGGGTTGCGGTGTCGAGGTCAGACTTGGCGCGTAAGCGGGGGAACCCGGATGCGTCGAACGAAGAACGAAGTGGAGACATCGGGGCCGCAGAACTGGCCGGCGACGAAATGTGGTTCGATGCGGCATTGGTCGGTGAGCTCGGTGTCTCTAACATGCACTCTAGTTGTAGGTCGGATCGACTCTCGACGTTAGCTAGACGCGAGGACGTTGTCGGGGTAGCTGAGGTAGCGCGGGAGGTATTTATTCTAAGGGACGGTGGATGATGAGAAGGATTGGGAGAAGAGGGATGCGCATTATTGACTTCGGAAAATGACGTGGTGCGCTGGCTGCTTGCTAGAGACGGTCGCTTAATGCTAAGACTTGGCTGTGAGTGCGAGTGGGGGTTGACGTTGACAGGGTGAATGTGGAGGCTATTCCTGTGACTGTTGGTACTGTTATTCTGGTCGTCGTCATTGTCGTTGTCATCGTCTTCTGTAATGTCGAAGAAGGAAGTCTGCGAATTGGCATATGACAGTGGCGGGGTCGAGTTTCGAGGCGTCTGTTGGAAAGGATGCACAAACGGTGCTCCGACCTGATGACGCGGACCAGAGCTGCTCGACGTTGCGACAGAAATGTGACTTGCGCCGCTTATCGATCTAGAATGGTTGTACCGACGGGTTCCGACTGCCTCGCTGAAGGTGATGCTCGTATCCTTACCCGACTGCTGCTCGTACAGCAACCCCGCTCCTCCTCCTCCTCCTCCTCCCCAGCCTTCGTGGCTTCGAGCTTGTTGCCCCTCCTGATCTAGCCATCCCCTATCCAAGTCTAGCGAAGTCTTTTCCACCTGGGATGATAGTTTTTTAAGAATTGGCTTCACCGCCGTTTTAGCTCTCGACTTGCTTATCTTGTTACTTGAGCCATGCGACGCAGTCCCGAACCCCGGCAGGTTCTGGATCGATGCCATCGTTCACAACGGTGGTGGTAGTAGTGGTAACGGCGTACTTACGTATGTGTAAGCATGTATATATATACTCAACTATATACACACGTACATATACCTATAGGTTATCGCGGAACCATCGAAGATTGTGAACAAGACGATTTAGGAAGATACGTTAGGTTCGTTCGAACGACGTGGACGCAGCCGACCGATCGATGCCGTGCTACCGGCAGAGAGAGGAAGAGAGCAAGAAGGGGCTCGCAGACAGCCAGAGATGCGGAATCACCGGCATATAGACATTGAAGAGGATCGGCACGTACGGTCAGGTGCGTGGTACTCAGGTACGGCGGCGGGTTGAATAATAAATCACTCAGGAAGAGCTAAGATGACTAAGAACCAAAGCCAACGAGAATTGCGAGAGTTGCGAAAGTTGCGATCAAAGTGACATCAACAATAGGCCAATCCGTCCGTCACAACCGATAGTTGTTATTGTTTTCGTCTTTTACCATGTGATTGATAAAAAAATACTAGTCGTGGACGGATTGGTGGGCCTTGAATTTTTGGAGGGGAAAACAACGTTTTGCTTGGTCAAAATATCGGTCAATACAACGTGACGGTGAGAGAGGAACAATAAGAACGCGCAATAAACACAAAAATCAAGTTTCGGTCATCCGAAGATGATTGGCAGAGTAATATCTACCTAAGCAACGACTGACTAAAACGAATAGACGAAAAATCTTTCTTTATTCTTGATTCATGTATGCGTATTGGTGTACCCTCTAACGAGAATAAGAATGACAATTGGTGATGATGGATGAGAAGGCGGTGATGGAAAAGTAAAAGGATGATGGGAGGATTACGCAGCGGATGCGGATGAGAGCTAGGTATGTACATACATGCATACATAGAAGAGAGGGAAGGCTACACAAGATCCAGGGCTAGCGTTGGCCAGGCAAGGGAAATGAGGAGGAAAGACCTTGTCAGCGAGCAAAGGTCGGGTAAGTCGGGCAGGTTCCAGCAGATCCAGGTCGGGGGAGACGGGGAACCAAAACGGGAGAACGGGGAAGCAACGTTCAGCCTCACCATTATTTCAGCGGCCACCTGGTCCTAGACCCTCGTCCAGCTAACCTAATCTAGGTACCTACCTACAGTACTTGCCTGCCTACCTATCTGCCTACCTATGCAATGCATACATAGGTGCTTGCTGCTATTTGATGTATCAGGTGTATTTGCACCTTCCTTACCGTTGACCTTACTAGATTGCTGCACGTGGACTGGTGGACTGGTGGACTAACAACATTGAACTACATAAACTTCTAACGTATAAACGCACCTTCTAAAGAGGGGAAGACGGGTAACGACGAACCCGGAACAGGGTTCGGCTTCGGGTCTAGGTTCGTTGTTGGCATTCTTTCTTATCGATTGCGGAAATTGACCACTAAGAGGGACGCATTCCAGAAGTCTTCTAGCGATCAGCACATATTGAGCGAAAGTCTGGGCAGCCTGGCAGATCTAGAGCCACCCATGAACCGATCCCACTTAACAAATCAGCCGTGTAGCTAGCTAGTTGGTCAATCGGTCAGACCATCAGCCAGCCAGCAGATAACCTACCTGACATCTAGATGCGTAGGAAGTGCCTAGGTAGGCAAAAAGGGGGCAAGAGGAGGCAAGAGGAGGCGAAAGGAATAGCTGAATCCCCCTTATCTTCCTCAGCTCCAAAAGAGGGGGAAGGTGGAAACTAGCGAAAGTTGTCATGCATGATTAACATGACTGGTGATTATCTGGCTTGACGATTTAGCGTTTGCTGGGCAGATTAGCATCACCGGTGGGATCCGTGTAGATCTTCATATGTACGTGATAAAAGTATATTGAAAGGAAACCTTGGAACCTCGGAACCTTTACCTTGGATTTTGACGGGGAGTTATGATATACTGTAGCCACATAACCTGGGAACATGACACGGGAGAGGTCGATCAAATGTTTCTAGACTGATTGATAGAATCTTCTTTGATCGTAGATAGATTCTCTGCTTTTAAACCTGTTCATAATTTCGATCAATGGTAGATTTCCTCAAGCTTACCACCCGGGCAATTCGGCAAGGTCACTATTCCCTCTTTATTCCCACACCAGATGGACTGCACCTACATAGCTTGCTAGCTACCCATGCTACAAGCAACCGGCTTGATACTTAAGTCTTACATGTAGTCGAAAGTTAATATTGAGGCGTAAAAGCCCGCGTGTCGCTTGTGTATTTAGAGTTGCGAATGAACATCTAGCCGCGTAATTCGTCGCCGCATGGTCCCGAAAAGTGAACAAGCCAAAGGATGAGGCGGAGCTCAGCTAGAGAACAAGTTTTCGTCAGAATAAATCATTTAAATGTTGTAAAACGTGCGATAAAGCGACGTGGCGGTGATAGTATGGCGTATGGCGTATTTGATAAATGGCCAAGCGAGCCTCGCAAACAGACATCGATATTCCTCTGGTGTGGCGTTTGTAGGAGGAGTAAAAATAGAAGAGTTGACATATGTTAACCGACGTCAACTTCAGCTATTCCCACCCACCCCTTCGTTGAGATATGGACAAGTTGCCAACCATAGGCACTTCGGTAGTGTGATGCTGAGTAAATGAGAACGGTATCATTCCCGTATAGTGCGCATTGTTTCGAACGCGTCTCTCGTATCTTAAATAACTCAATAGCCCAAGTGATCCCGTAGGAGTTGGTCTTAGCCACCCTCGGCTTGGGCACAGTAGAACTGCGAAAACTGCAAAGAGTAACTGTAGAATCTTGTACTTAACTAGTTAAATGTATATATTTAGTTCGACTGAGCACACGCATCTGCTGAATATAATAATTCGTAATAAAGCCGTCATATTATTTCCGACATTAGATAAGTGAAAATCTGGGGAGAGTGATTTGACGACGCTGAATAAGGTTGAGGACCAAATAAGTCGGGACGAAACGACCACTTGTGATGTCTGGTCTAGACGATTAACCGATGGTGGCATAGTTGACTAGAACAGAGAGAGTATTTTATCCGGGTTCCTATCTCATCAGGAACTCGGGAATAGGGAACTTGCGCAAGCCATTCGGAACCGCGAGGTTCAAATCGATGGAGCCCGTGATGTTTCCGTTGGCTGCCTCCTCTTCGGATTAACAAGTTTTTGAAGGCTGATGGATCTGTCTCGTTGCTATCCCTATTCACCAGATCGATGTTGGCATGTAATCGAAGGGTTGCCTTCCGACGCAGAACCGTGTAGTTGCTCCAACCGGTCGCCGGGTATTGAGCCGATGGAAATAACGTCGGTTCCCCCGCTCTCGGAGTCCGGACCGGCGATAATGCGAACTCCCTGTATAAGATGACCGGTCTAAATCATATAAAACATCCCTGTCCGTGTCTCACTTTGTTATCGTCGACGACGGGGTCAGCTCTTAGGAGAACACCGCTTTGAGAACTTTTCCCATGGTAAACCGATGTCTCGATAAGACAGACGTCCTTAGGCTAGTACCGGGTCATGGCAGTGCTGTTGGACGTGGATTTCTCTCACCAACGATCGTGAGCTCACGTAGATATCAGAGGTATCCCTTGATGGAGAGCCGGTTCGTATGAGTGCTCTCTTCCATGACGAAGTACTCGACAATATCCCGTTCTGATCTCTTCGGGGATCTAGCTTGTTGCTAGACAAGTTTCAAAATCATGTATAGTAGTGGTGGATATTTAGATCGGAGCCTTAAGGGATACCTGCGCATATCTCGTAGATCCGTATGTGCTACTTGTCGCCAATGATCTCAAGGAACAATATGGCCGTGAGAGTTTTCTGTCGCAAACTTAAGCGTAATTGAATTCGCCACACGTCGCTGACTTAATTATTTAATTATGAGATGTGGGCATAGGCTTGGGCTTGTAATCAATCGCCCTCACTGTGATATTCCGATGGTAGATAGAACAAGAGTTCCTTAGAACCCCTGAACTTCTACCTTTGAACATCCAGGACGGTTTATCACCGCGATCACGAGGAGGATAATGGTCCGCGAATGGTGTTACGGCAGATCGGAGGCAAAACTCGCACACGCCGGTTTTCGAATCGAACGTCTTCACCTCGTACGTCCCTACTATGTATTACCATCCATCTCTAAGTCACCAGAATTAGGTCCATCACTACCTGGAGAGCATCTCGGCGTACCTTCGCTGTACCGTCAAGTACTTACCACTTCTAAGTGGTGATTCGCCTCTCTACCAAGGCGGACCCCATCCTCTCTCTAGTCGCTCGCCACCGCATCTGACACTCAATATCGGAGGCAAACGAAGATCGACCCTCTTGTAACCGTCGCGAGAGCATGCTAGTGCTTGGCAGGCCGGTGTTATTATTGAGGGGAAAAGAAGTGACGAGAAGCAGGAGGCTTATCATACAACTGCGACCAGGGTTCTCGGCAAGTGAGAATCTGGAACTGCACTGCCGAGTGGCCCGGCGCGTTCCCGGCGAGTTCGAATGCGGAAAATGAAGAGCACGACGCTCCTCCTTCGCCCAGGACATTCTGTCCGGTCCCGCACGCCTTTTACCAAAAGAGCATCGATCGCTTGGGGACGCGCATCTCATTGGGGTTATGGTCGGAGACGACTGGCCGAACGGGTCTCTACTATTACCATGGTAACGGTCGTGGCCGCGGCCTCAGCTGAGCCCTTTTGCGCATAGGACGGAGAGCAGGTAAAGCTCTTCATTCGCCGCCCCAGGTCGTTGTGGGCGACGGACCAGCGAATGGCGACGCTAAGGGCTCGATTCGTTGCAGGACTCGCCACAAGCGTTAGCCACTTTGCTATCATGCCGACAGCAGCGTCGGACCATATCCGCGGCTCCTCTGAAAGGTCCATTCCGTATATGGTTATTTCCTAATAACCAACGTGCATCTGTATATTATCGTAGCCCGAAATAGCTGTCACGAATGGACGTCGACCGCGACCTGCGAGTATACGTTGGGCGCCCTAGCGAGAATGGCTATTGTGCTGACCGCCAAATGCCTTAGACTGACGAGATCAGTGTGCTGTATTGACAGGGGGGTAGCTAGCCAAGCGACTTACGGTGATGGGCTGGTTGGTTTCCGTATTCCTGGGGGGAATTTTTTTTTTCCTTAGGGTCTACTCCTGCCGAAAAGGGACATCGTTTCCCGGCGACAGGGGAACGAGAAGAAAAGGGAAAAAATTTTCTTTCTCTTCCTTTCGGTACTGACCCTCGTGGGTTTGATATCATACCGTAGGACGAAACGTGGGGTTGTCTACCACGGGGCCGGCAGAAAGGCCCTCTCGCATAGGAGAACAACTCATAGTACTGCTGCAGGATGCATGTTGTGCTTTAGGATCATGCAAAGGCGAAGGGATCATATGAACCTGACGTAAATCGGAGAGCGGAGGGCGGAGGGACTCGACTCGTTAGCGAAAGCATACGGTACCCATAGAGGCTACCGTGCAAAAAGACACGATATAGCTTCTCGATCTAGATATGTTGTGAAATGTCAGAAAGTATACTGAATTTAACCGCAAACACAGTAATTTCGCCACAAGGTGGCCCTGGATGCACATCATCTGGATCACTTCTGGCCGGATGTGAGTTCGTGCTTCCGCGAGCCTTGTCTCCCGCTGTGGGCCAAATTGGTATTTCTAGATCTGGGTCGAGGTTCCATCGACTGATGGGACTCTGGAGCTGCCGAATACAGATGTGCTGGTGCTATGATTCAGAAGCCAACGAGTCCTAGGTACAGCGAGTCCTCTACCGTCTCGGGTAGGTCCTTGCAGGAGATACTTCACCCGGCTTCTCTCTCTCTCTCTCTCTCTTTTGCTGGGTACCATCGCTACTATCTTCAGACCGTACGCACGTTGCTAGGCGGGACGCTAGACCGCCTAGACAACTTGGGACTGGTGTCATGTAGGTAAGAGACGGGTTGCGAACCGCGTCATTGCTTCGACAGATAGCCATGTACCAGTTAGACATGCAGCCCGGTACGAGAGAGTACCTGCAAGTACCTTCCCGTTATCTCGCTCGTCCGCAAAGGGAAATGAAACGAGGAACAACGTGGGAGGCCATGCTTCTCGGAAGAATTCAAGTCTGGCTAAGATCACGCCCTTGCGAAATAGGGTGTGAGGTATTAATCCAGGCCCTGTCGTATAAGCGAGGGCTGTGGTTGCAAAAGGACCACTCGGGACCTAAAGCTGGACGAGGATATGAGGTGGAACAACGATGATTTGCCAGTTTCGCTCTCGGCGATATGTGGTAGGTTTAAACGTACTCCGGCCAAAGAAAAAAAAAGCTGCTGACGTGATGGACTGATGTTGGTATGGAAATAAGAGTTCCAGCGCAACGTCGCTGCTATCGGAGTCCGCCTCGCCTGGCCGGCCTCTTGGAGGATGCAGAAAATTTCTAGATGCCCGGCAGCACATGAGCCTCCGCGCGTTCTCATCCTCTTGTCTCTCGACCGCGAGAGGGCATGATTGTTTTCCCTGATCGTGGGCGGTCCGCGATTCCACGAATTTTTTTTGTTTGCTCTGTGGATCCGAGGTCTTGTACGACGGCTTGAGTAACTATAGAAGAGGAGGCGATAATAAGGAGTTAAGGTAGGTATAAAGGTAGAAAGTATTTGACGAGGAATGTCATTTTGACCTTCAACCTGTCATAAGTTAGGATTAGAATCCCGGTGCCGAAGATACCGAATCCATGCTTTGGGAACTGGCTGCTATATGTAATAAAACATTTAGGACCATGCTTGGCAGGTAGCTTTTTTCTTTCTTTTCTAAAAAAAATCTGTTCCGTAGAACTTGTTTGACCTGTGGTCCTCGGTCAGCGAAAAAAGCATTCACTCTCTTATTTTATTTTAAACTACGACAATCTTTCCGTTTGTGTGTCCATTATGTCGTACCTAATAAACATGTACAATTCCAAATCGAGATCTATCACCTTTTTTTGGTAGAACAGCCACTATGGCGAAGCCACAATGACGAAAACTTCTTCTCGGGCGTCTCGAAGATGGACGGATGGTGAAAAGCAAATTATAAATATTACACCTTTACTAAAAAGAGCTCACCGATCTGTTTAAACCCCCAATAATACTTCCAAACTTTTGCCGCCGTACAGCGAAATGAGCATATAACATCTCCGTGACCGGTGAACGTAATGCCTTCCTTTATCGAACATTTAGAAATGCCTCATTCGGCCGGCAAGGCAGGCTGGCAAGGCACGGCTACTAGGTTGGTGCTTATTGAACCATGGTAGTAAAAGCGATGGTCACGTTCCTTCGATGTTGCTGAACCGAACGACGGATTAGAGCCCCATCATGGGTCTGTCCTCTCGGTCTGTGTGTTCGGTCTGTGGGCAACCGGTTAGGGGCCGCACGGTTGACAGTGCTTCTCTTCCCTCTTCAGGATGGGGGCTCTTTTCATGGATTAGCCCAGAGTCGTCTCCACAATCACCCCGTCGCTAAAAATGGTGGCGGGAAGATCCTGATCATCAAAGCACGAAAGAGGCGACGGGGTGGTCATGGATCTATGCGCGTTCCTTGTTCTACAATAAAATTCACCGAACGTCAGATATGGATAATGAAGGTAATAAGACGAGCCGCTAATACGATACGTAATGTAACGACGTCTTTCGAGTTACTTGGTTACATACCTCGAGTTTCCCCTTCACAGAAGCCCCAATGGCGAAATCTAAAAGATTGATCGCAGGGCATGTTATATTATAGGTATTATTATATTTCAGAGAAGAAATCATAAACGGAGTTGGGTATCCTTCATTGAGTGGTGGCAAGTTCTATGGTGTTAGGTAGATAATTCAGGGGGCTCGGGTCCCCCTACCAAGCTAGAAGAACCAGGCCAAAAAAAAAACAGACAGAAAAACACTTCTAGGCTGAATTATAAGGCAGCGTATGGATATCTAGTATCCAAGTAGCGAGTAATAAGGAAATAAGGAGATGACATATCAGATAATATCGACGCGTCGAGGACGGAGTATGTAAGAGGCTAAGGTGTATGCAATGTATCTTGGCTCGACCGAAGAGGTCCGTCGGCTACATCGTACCGTAGGGTAATACATCGCCAAACCTAGTTTGATAGAGATATGTCATACCGTCGGCGCGCTCGCGCCGACGACGTTGAGGGACGGCTGGCATGACTCGAGATGCTAGCTACACTAGCTGCAGGCGAGTCCCGATTCAAGATTGTTGGATACCCGGTATGGCCAGGGTATCATTCCGGTCAACATGCTTGCAAGACACGCCATGCCCAAATTCTATTAGATTTTCGAGACTCTGTGGTTGCGTGCTCTGGAAGGCATGGTCGATGGGACGCTAAAAATGAAACAGACGACGGGCGGAGCGCGGAGTACATACACAGCTCAGGCAGCCTCATCGACGATCACGCTAGGAGAGGTGTAAGATCCAAGGCCGAAAGACTTAATAGAGAGAGAGAGCAGAGTGAGAGAGGAGAGTAATCAAAAAAGTTCATGACAAAGCTATAACTATGGACTTAAGTATTATTATGGACCTGGAACTAGCCGGCGCATGGTTTGTTGAGACTCATGTATGCTTATCCCTGAGATGACTAGCATGACCACAGCTTAGTGCCCCCAGGGTTTGTCCCAAAGCGTCCGAGTGCATCTGTACGTAAAGCATCATCCCCACGCCTTGAAGACTATGCACCAGTTACAGTTATAGTACTGTCGTGGAGGGGGTGGAAAAGGAAAGAAGAAGAAGAAATAGAAGAAGCAATCAGCAGAGATGTCTGAGTAGGAGAAGAAAGTTGTCCGGCATTGGTATCACAATCCCGTAGGTAACGATGTACAGATCAGGCCATAGTCGTACATAAAAAGCAAGAATATACATATCGTCGTCGTCTTTGAAGAAGCGTGCATACAGTAACCTACATATATCTAGAATAATATTTACACCTAATACAATGCGTACGATAACTTGACTATGAGCTACTTGCGTGGGGCTCGGGGACCTCGGATTTCCCCCATCCCACTACGACCGTTTATGATGATTTCGATTGTCGTCGCTCGCCCGTGGTTGAGATGCAGCGCATGGTTGCAATATACGACGGCGGTGATTGGGCGTGCCCTGGAGTATGGCATCATGTATGTAGGTCATACAGCAAGGCGTTACACCGTCCTTCCGCGGCAGATACATTGGGATAGGGAAATCAAGATTCGAGGAGACGAGAGATCTACAAGGTCTGCATGTACATACATACGTACATGCGTACATGCTTACATTTATGATTGCGAGAGCAGATGGATCTGTAATGACATTTCAATAAGGTACATGACGCTGACCGAATCCGGATTGCGCCAGAGCAGCCCGGGAACCATGCTAGGAACAAGGCCCGATATTACATGCCGGTACGGTAAATCAGGTCATTGGCCAATGGCTCGAGATCGTCCCAGGTTACCCCAACCTCATCTTTCTTACTGAATACTCCGGGTGACGGACAGGAAGTTCACGATCCTCGCCAGGGACCTCCGCCAGGGGAAGCTCTGTCGTGTGACGCTGCTGCCACGCCACGCCACGCCAGCTTTGGTTCGCACATACATCATACCTCTATGCGTATATGCGTACCTAGTTTAGTGTGCCCCTCTCGTTTTTTTTTCCTATTTGCGATGCTGTCGTGTAGCTTCCTAGCGTTGTGTAACGACAGGCGAGGACATCATCGGAGGAGGTGTCATGGCGTCGTCGTGTTCCCGCAAATGCTACTCGCGAGAGTTGGGGAACCTTGGCTAGAGGACGACTCGCGCATATTTGTTATTGCTGTCGGCCGACAGATCGAAGCGGCCATCTATCACAAATCGCCTGCGAATACGGATACCAGGGTTAGGGACTATGACAGCCATCAAACCCTGTCGGACAGAGTCTTCAATCGGCAGGTCGTTGTTTGGACTTGCAGCCTGCATATCAAATCTTGAGAATCTACATAACGAAATAATAAGCTGCAGCGGGCAAAGAAACAATAACCCCTCGCAGAATGACAACCAAGCCTCAAGATCCCACGGCTTCCAATGCCCGGCCTGGTCTATGCGGCGAGGGTGCATCCATGATGTATCTTTATCATCCGTTCCTGGCGAGAGGGATATATTTTTATCTTCTTCTTTTATTATACTATATTATACCTTCCTATGACTCAGGGGATACGATTAAAAAATGATACCGCGTCGGGATACACGATGCCGAACATCCATATCGTGATTGACGAGTTGGTAGAAATTAGTTATTAAGTAGGTACTTACAGTTACTTACCTACATATCGTCAATATCATCGTCAGGGGTTAATTACTTACGCTAGAGGCGGCTTGCAGACAACACCATCATCCACTGGTAACGGTTACAGAACAGGTCGCTTGATGAGACAGGGACGGCAGTTCCTTACTATAGTGCTCGCAAGAGAATTATGCGTCGTGTAAGTGGTCGGCGCCGTGAAAAAATAAAGGAACCTTAGCCGCGCTAGAAATATAACTAGCTCAAATTTATGTTATGTGCGTGTATGCGTGTGTGCGTGCGCGTATGTATACTATGGATGTATGTATGTATGTGCATGCCCTATGTAGGTATGTGCAAGAGGATTTGATATCGAACCTCCCACTACCTTACATAATAAATCTGTGGGGGTTGACATATAAGTACCACCGACAGCAAGCATGTATGTATGTATGTGTGCGTATGCAGGTATCATCGTCCGAACCAACATACGGAGAGACTAGAGTGCAACTTCGACACACGGGGGGGCGGACCAACCCGGTACTTCTTCCTAGTAGATCGTTATTATAGCAACACGCACACGCGCAGAGTTGAGCTGCTTCTGCATACGGCCAACCATTCTACGACTTCTGGAAGAACCGCCCTCGAATGGAATTTTCCAGATCCTCTAGAATTAAACGACGCATCGAATCCAACCCAAAATCTTGCGAGACCCCGTGTACGCACAGGTACGGTTCATCATACCGAACCTTTCTACACGTCCACGTAGACGCCGGGGCCTCGCGATTGTTTTTTAATGCTCTAACAAACACGCAGCTCGAGCAAGGATTCCGTCTCGGGCTTTTGTTAGACGCGATAATTTTGATAACACGTATCTGTTTCTTTTTTTTCTCTTTCTTTTTCTTCTTTTTTTCTCTCTCTAGCAATGCGGCCGAGATGTACCATCGACGGTTCTCGTATGAGATGCAAGTCTCGAGCGCGTCGCAATTAAGGATAGACGGAACCGGCGAAGGTCTTCCAAAGGAACGGTCCTTTGGATATTTTGGAGCATCACTCATTGGTAGCAGAATTACCCGTGATGCCCATCCGATGAAGATTGGGGGCCGTATGCTCCTCTGAGCCTCTGATCTTCCACTCACGCGGCTAACCGTAGACCAATCCTGGCCATTAAAGCTCTGGTCATATAGATGCCGAGGGGTGGACGCCGTGTACACTGGATGAGGTTCGTTCCATCCAGCAGACGGGATTTCTTGCTTCGCGATTAGGATTAGGAAATCTCCAGGACTTCGTAATCCTGGGGCCACTAGTATAGCGGCCATCGTGGAGGCTACAGATCAGCGCTAATTCGACTAGCAAGAAGCTCTAGCAACCCTCCAGCCAATGCCAAGAGCGAGATCGTTCAAGCTATTCGACGGGGCCGTGCTTGAGAAGATCGATTCGCGCGCTCCACAGCGGCGCATCTCGAGCTTGATTCGCTCGAATCTTACTATATAGTAGGATCTCTTGGTCGGTTCGCCGGCTCCAGCGACTTATAATCTGTAGGGTCCAGCACTGGCTCTGACCAGTGAGGGACACGAACCTGAAGAGACGATAGTCATACGCGCCGAGCGCATTGAATCGGCAGCGCTTGATTGAGCCGTATCTACATAGCTATGTGTCAAAGGCCAGGCACCGTATAAGCGAGTTTCGGAGAACCGTTCACTTACATACGGATTACGAACCTCCTTTTTCCGTGCTGCTCCTATTCCTATGCATCAGGTCACCCCGTCGTTATCTCTCCTGGGATACTAGGTATTGTTCACCTGTTAAAGAAGAAGAGGACATCAGCCGTACCCGTGCAAGTCCCGTGTAAGTCCCGTGTAAGTCTTGACTTGTACCGGCAAAGTATCGTCTGCGACTCGACTCGACTCGACTCTCAAACCGGGCAAAAAACCACCTAGCACTATAATATTGCAGATACGATACAACATGTAATGTACCTCCATATTCTAGGCGTGCTCTAGGCAGCCTGGATATAGCCCTGAAGACGGAGCACAGTGTAAGTGCTCCGCTGAAGACCCCTTTTTAGCTTGCTTAGAGCCCTGTGGATAGAGCTAACGCGGTTGAGCTCGTGCAGCGAAGTGCAGCAGCGCAGCAGAGCGCAGTACCAATCTATACACACCCTTTAACCTTGTAATATCCCCGACTCCACTACCCTAGGTTCCTAGGTTCCTAAGTTCGAAGTTGAAAGTTGAAAGTTCAATGTTCAAATGTTCCTAAGTGCTAAGTAAAATGTCCACCAAGCCTTGGAGCCCACCATGCCCACCATGTCCACCACGCCCACTAAATGTGGTACCTACATCCACTGCGCCACTCCTCCTCGAGAGTTCCTATCCCAGCGCTCTCCAGCATGTCCAGCATGTCCAGCATGTCCAGCATGCTTTCCAGTTGGGGATCTAAAGGATAATCCCCGTTTCCACACAACATCCACGAAGTCTAGCTAGCCAAATCTGGTACGCTCACCCCAACCCCAAACCCCAAAACCGGACGTTTTCCAGCGGCAGTCGCTTCTCCAACTGGTCAAACTTCGACAAAGGTGGCACCGAACCACCAATTTTTTTCTTCTCTCTTTTTTTCATTACTCTATGTAGTATGTACTAGTAGCCTAATCTTTTCGTTCCCTTTTTGTAATTTTGTCGTGTGCGACTCTAAACTCTTTTCCTTTTTCTTCTTCTTTTCTCTTGCCAATCGGTCTGAAAGTAGCATGACCAGTTAAATACACACAAGACAAAAAGGGGGATAGTGACTTGCCATACTTGTTCATCTCGGTCTACCTTCCTCGTCCTCGGTTGTATTCCGTATTTCATTCCCACCCGGATTCAATAGGTAATCCGGGGTGCCGTTTATTACCTAGGTATTAATATGTGACATCGATACCTAGTAAACTTGATTATTATTTTTAACTATTTTTCTTCTCTTTTCCTTAATCTACTTCGAAGTACCTAGCCTAGGTAGGTAACATCCTAAGGATGTTTCGGCATCCAAATCCCTTTCAATATTAATATTAATACAATTTTATTTGTTATTCGTTTTTATCGAAATATTCTCTTATTTCCCAATTTTTTTCCCCATCCTTTCCCTTTTTAGCTCGTGCTCTAATAATACTGGTTGTTTCCCTACCTCCTCGAGTATATGCACGTCGGACCCAAAGTATTATACGCTTGTCTTCTTTACTGTTATTATTATTTTTTTCTTTACAAGGTACCTGTTCCCATTCATCGTCACAGCTGCAGAACGGGTCGATCTAAGCACTACTCTACCTTTCCACACTACCCTTACTTATGTAGGAACGGTACCTACCTATCTACCTGGGTTGCTACATAACTAAACCCGGGATACCTAGCTGCCTACCTACGTACATTACATACTACATACACATACATACTACGGCGGCCCCTACTACTTATCTTCTTAACCATACTAACCCCATAATTACGTCCCATTGCATAGACAATCGTTTACGTATGTAGGGGAATAGGTAGGCACAGTAGTAAACAGGTAATTGTATATCGACCGTTGGTTGAATGGGGTCATATGGGTCCATCTGCCTATATATCCTTGCCTCCTCTCCCGGGTCTGGCCCGTTTGGCCTCATCTCTGAACGACCTCTCCTATGTCCTCTCGAAGCCCATTGCCCATCATAATGGCTTCTTTTCTTTAGGGGTTTTCTTTTGGTCTGTCGTGTATTATATTGTGTTCCCGGCTTGCTACCTCTCTCGGCCTGAACCCGCCTCGTTCCCGAAATACATAATAAGAAAGGACTCGAGGTGCCCTCTCGCCGGTTGCTAGGTTCGAATAGGACAAACTCTCGTTTCGAGGTTCTCAGCTCGGGGATTCGTTCTTTCTGTCGTTGTTATCTACTACAGTAACATCATTCATCGGAAATTCCTACGGCCCCCTTCTTGGGAAACTTGTCAATAGTTGCCACCGTTGCATGGTCTCGGTTTCGTCTATTGTTCCTAATTCCACTACCCGTTTATCACAGGCGTAGGAGAAGGCCTGTCTGATTCACGACTTTCCGTTCCCGCGCGTGACCGTCGTGTCCGGATCTAAGAAACGAAAATACCCGTCAACTTATTAAAAATAAAAATAAAAGGCAAGTTTTACACTCTCCCCCCTTCTTCCACCCTCGTCTTTCCGACTATGTACACATTCGCCGCACCCGTCTCGCGTTGCAACCTCATCTCGTCCCTCGCCTGTGGTTACCCTTTGGAGGGGGGGGCATCTATTTTTTTCTGAGGCTGTGTTCCGAGGACCCTGCGGCTCTTACACAACCGACTACATCCTGGTACTCTCCGCAAAGTCACTCTCATCTCACTCACACCTTCCCTCCGCGGGTGAAACAACCAGCTGACCCTTATAGTCCTTTTTAGTCCGTAGATAGACTTTGGTGGAGGCTGTCAATATCTCTTTGAGGATCATTCAGACGACCGGCTCGTACATAACTACACGCTCCTCAAACATATACTGGCTGAGACAAGACACAAAGCTTGGGTTTTATCTCATAGAATCCTTGAAAATACACTAATACGCCCATCGGGATTTTTCAAGGTCCACTCGGAGAGAGAAAAATTAATCCATCATGGGCATCGCTGATCTATTCTCGGGTCTCGCTCATCCGAGCCTCGACTTCTTATCGTCGCCAAATTTTTGGTGGTATACGTTTTGGGTCTTGTGGTAAGTTATGAGTTTTCGCTTTCGAGGCGGCCTTTTCACCCGAGGAGTCATCCTCTAGCTGATATCGGCCGTCGACGTATCGCTTATTAACTTTTCACTACTAGGGTGCACCGATATCTACGTTTAATCGTTCATACTTTCAGTCATTGGTTTTACAAGTCGAAGCCAATTCCTCTTAAACCTACGTTTACTTCTGACGACGTGACGGTCATCATTCCCACCATTCACAATGTCTTCGAGGAACTTCGCCCCTCCTTGGAGAGCATCTTGGCCTGCCGACCTTACGAGCTGATCCTCGTGACGACGGTGGACAAGCACGCGGCGCTACAGAAGCTCGTGAAGACCCTGTCGACGTCAAACGTCCGCGTCCTCTTCACGCCTATCGCGAACAAGCGGCTCCAGGTCTGCGAGGCGCTCCCCAAGGTGAACACGGCGATCACCGTCATGGCCGACGACGACGTTACTTGGCCGTCGACCCTCCTCCCCTGGGTCCTCGCTCCTTTCGAGGACCCCAAGATCGGGGGCGTCGGGACTTGCCAACGAGTACGCCGAGAGCCGAGCGGATCCGTATCCACACAGATCTTTAACTGGCTTGGGGCTGCTTACATCGAGCGTCGCAATTTCGAGATCTCGGCTACCCACAACGTCGACGGGGGAACGTCGTGCATGTCCGGTCGTACGGGAGCTTACCGATCAGAGATTCTATCAAGCCACGACTTTCTGGAGGGGTTTAAGACAGAACGGTGGCGCGATTATATCCTGAACGCCGACGACGACAATTTCGTGACCCGTTGGCTGGTGAGCCGCCAGTGGAAAACCTGGATCCAGTACGAGCGGGAGTGCGAGATCGAGACTACGCTGGAGAATGGTCTCAAGTTCCTCTATCAGTGCTCTCGATGGGCCCGGAGTAACTGGAGAAGCAACTGGACGAGCTTGGTCCGAGAGAGATATGTGATTACGTAAGTCTCTTACCCTGTTCGATATTCTAATTCTTCCTTAGCTTCTTCCGCTCCCTTGCTCCCCCCCCCCCCTTGTTACCCCTTGTATACATACCCCTTGTATGCACCCCTGTCCCTTCTAGCACCACCCAACTACCTCAACAGGGCCGACTGCGCATAGACTAACTACGGCCCCATGCTTTAGTCAACAGCCGTGGTGCACCTACGCTCTGCATATTGCAACCTTTACTTCGCTGGCCTTCGTCGTGGATCCTCTACTGCTCATCTCGCTCTGGCGGGGTACCGAGGGGTGGGACTCGGAGGCTCGTCGACGGTGGTTCTGGGCTCAGTTCATCTTCATGTTCGCCTTCACGAAGGTCGTCAAGCTGATCGGACTCTTCCGGCGAAATCCGAGCGACATCGTCTTCCTCCCGGTGTCCGTCATTTTCGGCTACTTCCACGGGCTGATCAAGCTATACGCTCTGATAACCTTGAACCTGGTACGGGAAACCCCTTGCGCGCAGGCTCTAAATAAATAGACGAATGAATGAATATTTGTAAAAATAAAATAAAACTCGAACCTCTCGCTAACATCATCATAGACCTCCTGGGGTAGCCGACCGGACGGTGACGCCAACGATGCTCTTCGTATGTCGCCTCGTCCTAGAAGGAGCGACAGTATCGCGACGCCCCCGGCTCGGATGGACGATCTCGACCGTGTAATATTCCGCATGCGAAACGCTCGCGCGGTCTTGTCCGAGAAGGACGCTCTTCTCCTCGACTACGACAGAGAGCTCCCGCCGATCACCATGGTAGCGGGCTTATCGTAATAGCGCGGTTGGAGGCTTTATCCCATCGCGGTTCTATTATTCGGCTATTTCGTACGGATGATTATACTGATTAACGGGCTCATAGCACAAAGAGGTTATGCATTTACGATTCATGAGTGTTATATTCTACGATTTATTTTGAGGGAAAGGCTTATCGGAAGAGGTCAAAACGGTACTCTCCTACGGTATACAGCCGCTACCTGAAATACGGATAGCGGCCAAAAGGCTTTCAGGCTATAAAGACGGCGTCCGTCTTCGGAATCTCCGGTCGGTTATTCTGCAACCCCCCAAAAGTTCCTGGTCTTGAACTTCGTCAGGACGGCGGAGGATGGGTCTCATACCACACACAACGCGCGCACACACACCACACACACACACACACACGCATACACCATAGTAATGAGTATTATTTTTTAAACGGCTCAGAGTTTCAGCACAGGGTACGGCGGATGAAGTCGACACGACTCGACTCGTATTCGCCAAGATAAACCGTGCCATACTTAATAAGGGAAGCTCCTACAGGACGGGCAGGTGGCATATTCATGTTTTTTTGGTTGTTTGTTTTTTACTCTCCTCTTCCCCCCTTCTCTATTTCTCGCATCGCATATTTCGGCATGCAGCATTTTCACGCTCGGCTCTTACCAAAAACAACAAAATGGAGGGTATGGTTTGGTGTGAAGACTTTACGGAGGTTTCTGGTTGGAGGGCAAAAATCGGGAATAGATTGTGACTCTAGTCTGCATGGATGTGTCTTCGGATTCCTCATAGAAGTATTAGAGGGGCATCATTCGAGACCAATGCGAGGCCGACAAAGGAAGAAAGAAAAGAAAAACAGAGAAGAAAAAATAAGAAGGGTCCTTTTTTTCACATGCAACTGCGTAATAGGACATTGGCTGATGGAAAATATTTGTGTTGTACTGCATATATGTAGTAAGATTTTTGATGTGATGTGACTTCAGCTTTTCATTACCTATCCCAGACTCGATGGGATGCGACCTAACCCACTTCCAAGTTACCGATCCGACACCCCCGCGACGTGCCAATGTAGGTCGTGCAGCATACAGGGACGACACGGCATATGCAAAATGCGACTGAGCTGGACGCGAGATCAACCGCCGAACGGACTCATCAGGAGACCTGGCGTCGCACAGCAGCGACGGCAGCATTTCAGGGGTAACCTGTGGCCAGATACTTGGTTACCTCCGGCGTCGCGTAAGAACTGCCAAGCACTATGTCAGCGGGCAGCTGGACCGGCTGACGGGGTCTCTGCTTACCCCCAGCTTTCGGTTATGCCAAGCCAGAGAGGCTCTGCCTATAGACTCTCATAGGTTCGTTCGCGACCCAGTCGGATGCTTTGACGACTCGTCTACGCCCCGGGAGCCGTGGCACTTGACTCTTCTCTTTATTAAATACGACAGTCATTCGTCATACGAGTCGATCTGAGTCGATCTAGACTGCCTAGCCTTACCGTATCGCTCACCTTGCGAGAGTAATCGACGACGGTCAGGTGTATGTCCAATCGACCATCGTCCATCGGCCGGGAATACAGCTACCCACCGTCTCCCCATACATCGATTGGCCCTCCCACTTACTACGCACCTACTTAACTTAAGTTAGTTAAACGCATATGTACCTAGGCACGTACTCTCACGGGACCGGGCGATCTCGGGCCTATACTCGCTGCTAGGGCTCGGCTACCAAGTCTCTGGTCGTCGAGACACATCCATATTAAATTACTACCGGACTTGTCTGCCGCCCATCCATTGCCCATCTTATCTGGGGTTAGGTATCTCCCAGGGACCATTTCAGATCTTGGGTGCCACGCTCATCTCGGGGTGACTTTCTTCGCTAGGAATAAGCGAACAAATAAGCCGCTTATCTTAGATGACCGATGAGGGGAACTTCGCGGAATACCAGAAGAGGGACGAAGAGGGGGGCAACACTCCGAGGGCGGTTGAAGCATTGCAAACTCCACTTCTTACATTAATACTCTCGTCTAGTCCTGTGTAGTCTTAGTCCTGGACCTGTGTAGATTATTTATGGGTAAACCCCGCAATTGTATCTGAATTCGTGATCGTGTTCGACGATACTAGGGCTCCTGAGCATTGCCATTCTAAGGTAACGTGCCGCGACTATACAGTACATGCCTAGGTACGCAGCTAGGTACCCAGGTAGTAAGTAATATCTCGACTAGCAGACTAGCCAGGTAGATCATCACTACCTATGTATCTAGCTACATACTAATCTAGATTACATACCCGATACAGTGGAAGGCTACGATACCTGGTCGAATCGTCGAATCGTCACATGGTCACTAGCAACAGCTTACCGGCTCCGATCGGGTCGGCATCACCAGCTTCATGACGGACTCGGCTTTGGTCTGCCAACCCGGGCCGAGCGTACATACATAGGTAGGTACCTGGGTAGGTAGGTAGATAATATATGTACGTACGTTCGTACGGCGGAGAATTGTGGCTGCCACTGCAGATAGGCTGGTCGACTTTGGCTGTGCTACTCTGGTTGCATATAGACGGCCTAGGGAAGGAAAGGGAAAGACGCGATTCCACCACCGTGGTTTGTATGGACCTAATTTAGGAAAATAAGAAAAGCTCCTTGCCGAAGCTGTTACCAGGAGAAGCTACCTGCATGTCTTGGCGAGGTTGGACACAGGTAGACGGGCTCCCATAGCCTCTCATCTTTGATGATTAATAACAGACCCCCTCGACCCGATTATATGTGTTACCGCAGCGTACGTGCAACCAACGAACCAAATCAGAGTCCACTACACGATATCTATAAGGAATGAAGGAGCTGCTAGCGTCTATGCTAACGCCTCCACCGACGCGATATCACTCGCATCCATGCGCGACGACACTAAGGTGTCGGGGGGACAACCTAGCTTACCTTACCCTCACCGTCAAGCTTAAGATTCTCGGATTATAGACACCAACTTCAAATCGCGATCGCTCACGGGCTCTCGTTACCGGCATTAGTGATTACCTACTAGGCACGAACACGATCATGGCATACCTGCACATACCTGGAAGGGGGTTAGAAGGATTACGGAGACGTAGAAATCTTAAAAGGGGTACTTGCTTTAGGCAAGCAGTCACAAGAACGGCTAGAAACTTAGAAACTTAAGTACGATACATACATGTTCACGAGATCTAAAAAAGATTATGGTCACGGTCCTAATCTAGATTTTTTCGCGTGAGACGGACTTGCTGAACCAGGTAAAAGACTGAGAAAAAGGGCTGACGAGAGATTATCAGCCATGGTCGAGCTCACCACCAGATCCCGGCAATGAACCATTGGAACCCTTGGAACCCTGCTAGTCGGAGATCCTAAAGTGATCTCTCCAAGGAGTCTCCTCGATCGTCGATCACAACAGCGGAATACGTACCGCATTAGTAAACAGGTTAATAAGCATGGGTAGGTCTGTAAGCTGTTCTATGTACTGTGTAACTATCCAGGTATGTACCTAGGTAGGTATATAGGTAGGCTTACATGTAAGTAGGCACCTAGGCTTAGGTAGGATATGTCTACCTATCTATTTGATGTGTGTAAGGGGTATAGGTGAAGGCTTGAGGCGCAGATAAGATGAATAGTGTCCTCGACCTCGACATCATAACCATTAAAGTGACGGCAGGTTAAGCTCTAATAGGTAGAATAGGTGGTCACACAATAAACATTGTACATTGTAAAACCCCAGCTTGGCGTTCATCTTTCAGGGCTGAGACATCACACCCTCTTTCTCTCCGGGTTCTGCTCCCCTTTCTCGCTAACCTGATGCAATTAATAAGTCTGTACTACATTCTACTACATACATTCTACCTATCCTGCATTTTATACTACGTATGTGGCTACCTCCTAGTTATCTGCAACGCCCGGTAAGCGACTACATATATAATGTGGAGAGCGACACTACTTCACCCCTCTTCTCTATTTTTTTCTCTCTCATGGTCTCACTAGTAGTACTATGCGGTACTACCGAAGGCCACTACGTACTACGACGGCGCGCTAATCATGAACCACATTAAAAAGAACCCTGGACGATTTGCAACCTCGCGAGCCGCGCTTAACCCCATCTTCTCGGACCTGCGTCTACGATCATGCACGGCTTTACGAATGGGGTGGGTTGTAGAAGGTAGGGGGGGTAGGAGGAGAAGGAGGGGTGTATACTCGCATGCATCTACGCTAGGAATCTATCGAAACCCCTCTAGCTCGTCCTAGAATAGGTATCGCGTCGCATACATTTTACGTATCGTTCTATTTATGTATGTATGAGGATATCTCCTCATCATATTACATGCTGTCGGGTGGCCGTATCGTGACGGGAGAATACGAAGAAGGACGGTTGGAGAAACCTAGGGGGCCGCATTAGGTACTCCACAGCTAATAAGGAGTCGACGCATACATACGAAGCATAATTGACAGGTGAGGAGTGAGGTATCGTATATGTCCAAAATTTCCGACAGCTGCGCGAAGCCATCATGATGACGACAGAAGCGAATGATGAGGGTTGGATTCGAAATCTCAATCAATCTCGTGCGAGACAGTCCGATCGAGATTATCTTCGGGGGGTCGACTCGGCCTAGTCCACCCGGTCTCCTATTCCTATCCGAGACACAACGTGGTAGTCCTCGCGTGCTCCATTGATATACATGTACGTATCTAGATTAAATATGTACCTCATCACATGCCTGCATACATGTACGTGCCTCCTTCGTACATGGGTACATTAGGTACGCAGGCTACCTACTAGGTAGTACCTAGACACTACACAAGGACTACACATATCTTAGAGTACATAGGAATATAGGTCTCGCGTGTGTGTATGTAAACCTTCACTTGCGTTGCCGACCAAATAGCAACTGCCTTGGTGCGGCAAAGACGCATGATGTCAAAGTCGTCACAGTCTCTCCGTCTCCTCTCGGAGGACCCTTTTGGCTTCTGTCGATACATACCTACCTGCCTAGGTACCTACCAGTAATTTTCAGCATAATAACGGGCTGCGAGAGGTCGCTGCCGGGGTACATTAGGTAACTACGGGGGTAGCAATATAGTGGTAAACACCTGGCAACGTCTCCTCCGAGCGTACTACCTACCGATCCGTAAGTACATAGAAAGCAGAGGCTACTAGTAGGTTATAGTGTCGTGGGCGGATATAGCCCCGATGATCCTCATAGTCGATCCCTGGCGGGACGCCATGCACAAAATTCAGATCATAAGAGGCAAAGAACCGTCATCTCAACGGTCTTGGTGTAACGCTCGCAATCGTTCAGGGATCCTCATACAGAAGTTGGGGGCGCCGTGCCTTGCCTATTAACCGTACCCCCATCCTACCCCCCTTATTAGGTGCCTTTTCCCACAACTCGAACAAATGTGATTCGACTTCACAATGTTCCGTTTAGCCTCCAATTTCAAAAACTATGCATCCGTTCATTCACGCCTCCCGACGTGGATTGACGTTAATGAGCTTGACCACAAAACGTAAAGAGAGGTCCTCCATTATTATCCACCAAAGATCAGCCATCGCGCCCACCGGGGGGTTCCGTCAGGTGGATATGGGCTGTTGTTATTATTTCGTCAGTCCTAAACTTGGAAATAATATGCCACTAAAACTTGTTCGAGCGCTTTCTCGCAAGTGTCAGAGTGTTCACTACGTAATTATAGCACCATAAAAAACGAGCACCAATTTTCCAATTTTCTATTTTTCTACTTTTCGAAATATCGGAAAATCGGAAAATCGGAAAATATTTCGCTAGGTCTGTAGGTCCTGGTACCTGTACCTATTTACCCCATGCTCATGACGGCATGATGATGTCGTCGCGTTAGGGAGTGCTATGTATGTACGTAGTACCTCGAGGGCACTGACGACAGGCTAGTAGACGATCTATACGTGGTAATAAGCTTATCGTAGCCGAACCAGATTCGCGGGACCGTCCAACGGGACTACAGACGACCGTACGGGGTAAGCGAGCGAGGATCTAGATAGACCCAGAGCGCGATCTAGACCTCTGGAGATCAATCCGGGGAACGACATCCGCCTACCATAATAACGTGCCGCCGCAGAGTCGCAAGTACCTACGACGCGGTTTACTCAACCTACCTAATCTAGATAGACCCAGCCCAGTCCAACCCATACCTCAACATCCCGTGTGCTCATATACGCACATATTTTTACTCCCGGCAAGATATCGAGTTTAGGTAGAATATATATGCCTTAAGTAATCGACGTAGGAAGACTGATCAGCCTAGCCGGGAAGGTACTTATGCGGGTAGGTAAGGCTCCCTACCCGGAGCCGATCCGGTGCTATAGCGGTTCCCGCTAGTTACCGCCTCCGTGGGAGATGTGCGCCTCGTATTACCTTTGACGGAATGGCGCGGCGATGGTGTTTGTAAGGAGTGGTTTTTGTTGCTAGGTAGGTTTCATTAATACTTATCCTTCTAGGTATTTTTACAACTTACTGGTGTATCTTTGCAATTCAAGCTGTCTACCGTCTCACTGTGTATGAAAAAATTTTAGTTAAATACCTACGAAGAAATAACAATAGCACAATATAACACACCTTGCTGAATTTCGTTACTTATTCATCGATTAATCGTTACATTATCAAATTTTACGCAATGGAATTAATATCTCGCAAGATTTTATCCAAGATACCTTAGTAGGTTAAGAAACCCCTTAAAGGTTTTTAAGCGTGAAGCTACATAAATGGACAATATCGAAGTTTAAAATGGGTTCAATATAAGTAAAAGGATCATATGCGTAAATATAATAATAGGTGCAAAGTATTACTTTTTGATGCTCAAAAACGAGTGTTGCTTTTATACAAAAAAAACGGATGAGTTGTTCCGTTTTATTCAAAAGGGAATTTAACATAACACCAAAATAAGGATAACGTTCGCAACTATAGCTTTACAAATCTTTATGAAGCGTGTGACGCGCTTCGAGCAAAAAATATGTAGGACCATTATTTTCTTAAAGCTTAGGGTCCAGGAAATCCCTTGCGTTGTCCCGGCATCGGGCAAGCATGCATGAACCAATATGATGTTAGTTTAAACAAACATTTGGATGGGGAAAGAAATTGTTTTACAAGCCTAAATTCTTCTACTATGTGCTTAAAACAAACTTCGGCTATTGGATTGACCTCGATGTACGTTTTCTTTCGCTATTATAAGTTCCGTAACACAAAGATACCGTTTACCATTGAAGCCTAGGTATACGAAGGGAGGTTTTTTATGTGAACAAATTTAAACTTAAGAATTACGGAAGTATATGAACAAAACTGGTTAATAGGTCATAAATTAAATTTCTTAAGCAAATATTTCTTAAAATGCAATATTATATTAAAAACATTACATCCTTGACCATAGCTTTGTCTAGTTACATGGTGAGTCCACCTGGTTGTTAAAGGGTAGTAACAACAGTGCTTGTATGACCTATGAAAGCTCATGATTTGCTGTTTAAATCTTTTAAAATTTACAAGCAATTAAAATGCCGGCCAAAGTTACTATCTAGCTTACATTATTATCCAATGTTCTCATTTTATCCTGATTTCATCACTCCATCTTGGGTAGACAATAGCGGGAGTGCGAGAATGATGGAATTTGCACACACATCTTGTTAAGTATTATGTACCTACCTATTGTATCCCAATTCTTTACTTTCCTCTATCGATACCTAAGGACATACCACCTACGTTTATGGATTGGGACCTACATACATTACACTCTCATAGCCCCCCTTTCCATACAAATAGAAACATGAAGGAGATCTTGTAGGTACACATACGATAATGACACTTAACTACACCTTCCCAGCTAGATACAATATGTTTTCTCCAATCGCTTCTGTCAACTCGCCCTGTCCCGTGTACACGTACCTGGCTGTCTGAGGCCACGACTCGGCATGAGGCATCGGTAGGTAGATGACATCGCCCTCGTGAACATGACCAGATACCAACAGAGCCGCAACGACGGGTAGGTACGCACGCGCGTACTTGAGATCTACAAGAGCAGAAATGGTTAGCACTAGTGATAGGCATAAGAGCTTGGGTCGAAGGATTTCGATTCGAAGACGGAGTAACTATTGTGATTAGGAGTGTCTGGCGAGGATGTACTTACGGATCGGTACCGCTCTCGCGTCTCTTATTAGACTATCGAGGTCAAGGCTACTGGTGCCTGACCGTAGCAACGTTCCCGACCGCACGCTACTAGAGCGTCTCGACCTCTGTTGCGCCGGGGACGGTGTGCTGCTCTGAGACGATATCGACGGGAGGCTAGGACGACGCCGGTCGTTCGGACTGCCGTCAGCTTGATATTGCTGTGGCGGGTCCGGTATCGTAGCTCGGAGCTCGTCTATATCGAAATTGCGTTGGATTAGAAACGATGGCCTATCTAAAGCTCGAGGCCGGACGATGGCGCGAACCGTCAGCCGATTCTTCGTCGTTGCGCACGCTGATACTTTCGCAAGCTCTGGTCTCATAATTTCCGTCGGGGAATTGCTGTTACGCCGGCGTAAAGATCTGGCGATGACGAACGCGTCGGCCGTCTTGGCGTTGCCGTAGTAGACGTGACCCCATGTCCGAAGTTGGTCATGAAGCCCTAAAACCGAATTTCGTCGTGGAGATACCGGAGATACCTTTCGAGTATAATAACCGGGACTCCTATCTTGAGACCCCGGCATACTGCTTATCGACGCAGATCGTTCTAGGGCGCCTAGACTGTCGACCCTAGGAGGAAGACTGGGAGAGGCTGGCGTTGGTAAGCCATGAGATATGCTCATCGGTGGCAGTATGCTGATCTTTTCGAGCCTCGCAACCAAGGGCGACGGGGAATACTCGTCGATAGGGGTCAGAGGCGCCGAGTTTACCACATGTCGTGTTCTCTGGTCGAAACTATCGACGAGGGCCCGGTCTTGCTTCCGCATCGATTTATCATAAGAGGCAGGATGGACCGGGCTGGGACCTGGAAGGCTCTTGGGAGATAACGGTGACGGAGACAGGCTCGCGTTAATAGGGGTTGGCCGGAAGATTGTATTCGGCAAACCGCCGTGGTTGCGGTAGTTAGTCCATAGGGGCTCGAGACTCGGGCGCCTCGAAGCATTCACATCGCTTGTCATCGGATATGGAATATGGGATGAGATTGAGAATAAGTAGTGACCTAGATTTAGACTGGAATTGGTTTCCTTGAAAACTCTTCTGAGGTTTGTAAAGTAGGTTGTTTTGGCTAAGGAGTGTGGTCAACATCCCGCCGCGGGGCTTGACTTAAGAGTATTTTTCTATGAATAGATCAAGATGACAAAGATTTTTTGTATACTCTCCTTTCTAGTTATGAAAGGACAGGCGCGGGCCGTGAAATCAAAGGGGCAATGCATATTAGCTACAATTACGTCAAGCATACAATGATATAGGGAAGTCTCATAGTGTTTGTAAAACCTGTGGCGACGGCAAAAGCCCACTAATTCCATATATTCGATCCGACGGGGTAGCTCTAGGCGATCAGCATCTCTAAGAAGATAAAGAGAACCTAGAACTCTTGTCGTTTGCTTCGACTAGGATGAGTGATTGATGATCTCAGCTGAGTAAAGGAGAATAAGGGGTCGGCTTTTTCTTTAGGGCTAGACTTTCAACAAAGAGATTTTTTTCATTGCCACAATTTATATGAAATTCATACAATCCATATCATATAGAGTAGATGACTAGAAGCGTTTGTTCCTTGAAAAGAGTCGTCTGAAACAAGTCTATCAATGTTGACCTGTCGAAGCATGTGATATAAAAAGGGGTTAGGTATCTCTTATATACATATCCATTTGATAATATATCTTATATGCAATATGTATATAGACGAGCTCGTCTAGGTCGTACCTAGTATTTTACAATTTCCTTGATGACATAATTTTTATAATTTCACAAATGGCCACTACGTAATGACTAAACGTGGTTTAGCCACATTTGATTGGCCAACCCCAACCCGACTCCAATTTGTCGTTTCGCAAGTTACAAGGTTACAAGGCTGAGATACTTCCAAAGCTGTTTTTAATGACAACACATCAGATATCGAGTTGACATCTGTTCAGACCGGGTCCTTGCCTCCCTTTTCTACCGTCGCAATGCTAATCTACTTCTCGTAGTATATTCTAAACAAGCTATTTAAACTATCATATTCCATGTTCTTTCCCATAACTTGCGCTAGGAAAAGATGGGTTCCAATGCGACAGGTTACAAGCAGATGAAGGAGGATTTCGTGTCCAACTTAACAGGAGGTCCAGTCACCGAGATCAACTATGTGGTTACTGTAGGACCTGTATGTGAAAATTCAAATATCCCTTCATATTCAGAGTTACCGGCTGACCAAAGATATTCGATCAGATCGCCTTCGTCTTGTGGTCTATCTTGCAGTCGCGCCAGTCCTTTTTCAAACCGTACAAACCCCTGAGCTTCGTAGTCGATTTCCTCCTAAATGTCGTGGCCGTACTGCTTGCTTTCACGCTCTATGCGAACACGCTATTATTACTTTACGGCTTAATTCTCGTCCCTACGATATTCGTTTATGCGCTCCCGCCGAATCCCCCCGCGTCGAGAAAAAAGCCCAAGCTCCCCCCTAACGCGCAAACTCGGAAATCGTCTGGCGCGCTAAGCGTCCTGTCTACCAAGCCCTTCTTAACGACCTACCGAGGGTCTATGTTGGTCATCACGTGTTTGGCAATCTTGGCGGTAGATTTCAGGTTATTCCCTCGCAGATTCGCGAAGGTCGAAACTTGGGGCACCTCGTTGATGGACGTGGGCGTGGGTTCCTTCGTCTTCTCCGCAGGTATAGTCGCCGCGCGGCCGGTTCTAAAGGAGAGGGCCGAGGGGCGGACGACGCCGCTGCTACAGAGGCTCTTGTATTCGATGCGGCACTCGCTTCCTCTGCTAGTTCTCGGAGTCATTCGTCTCATAAGCGTCAAAGGTCTCGACTATGCGGAGCATGTGACCGAGTACGGCGTCCATTGGAACTTTTTCTTTACCCTGGGCTTTCTTCCTCCTTTCGTCGCGCTTTTCCAGTCGGCCTTGAAGATTATCCCGTCTTACGCGGCGCTAGCCATCCTACTCGGGGTCATCTACCAAGTCGTGCTAGAAAGTACAAGTCTGAAAGCGTTCATCCTCGTGGCGCCACGGACCGACCTCTTCTCGATGAATAGGGAAGGTATCTGCAGCTTCTGCGGATACCTAGCCATCTTCTTAGCTGGCCAGGACACCGGCATGTTTGTGCTGCCTAGGAGCATCAATCCGCGCAGCGGAACCAGCAACAGCGCTCAACGGACTACCCTTCTCCTGACTATGGCTGTGTGGACATCTATCTGGTCAATCTTGTATTTCTTTACCACGAATTACTCGTACGGTTTGGGATTTGACGTGTCTCGACGACTAGCGAATCTGCCTTATATTTTGTGGACAGCGGCGTTCAACTCAGCGCAGTTATTTGCGTGCTGCGCTATCGAAAGCCTTTTATTCCCGTCGTTTTATAACGCCACGGATGTCAAGGCAGAGCATGAGGCGTACGAGACAGCTACGAGCAGGGTGCTGCGATCATTTAATAGGAATGGGTTGGCCATTTTCTTAGTGGCAAACCTCTTAACGGGGTTGGTCAATATGACTGTACCTACATTAGATGTTGGACCAAGCGTAACGATGGGAATACTGGTAGGTTACGGCGCAGTATTAACGATACTTGCAGTCGCGTTGGATACGTGGAATATATCCATCAAGTTATAACTTAGGCATAACTAGTTAACTAGATAGTTATATGAATCGTAGATGAATCCTCTGAAGAATTATCTACCTCTTATCTGGATAGCCATGCGGTCCGTGTTCGAGTCTGGTACATTGACTACATTGTCTTATCCCGTGTGATGTCTTCGGAACCTTGACGTCTCTGCATCTATATTCTAGCTCCAAGATTAGCATAAATACGGAAATTCGTCTGTAAAGCTACCTACTAGGTACGGTAATGTAACTTGTAGGCGAATACTCGAGAATACTAATTTCTCCACCTCGGGTTTGAGGCTGTTCGTATACTATATTTGTGTTTATACTATTGTGCCGCCACTGTCCTTTTGAACTAAACAATTGGCTTATTATTCAAAGGACACGAGTCGACGAGAACCTAGTTCTCACTAATGAAAGGACACCGACAAAAATATTATAAAATATGAAACTCATGAAGGTCTTTCTATTATAAGTAACTAGCGCTATGTTCACATCTTGACTGCCACCTTTCTTCTCCTTTTCCCCATGAGAGTCGCAACTCCCGGAGGAGAAATGTCGCTAGGTCACTTATTCATATGGTACCTGAGCGTGTTTGAAAAGGCTTGCAAGTTAGGTAAGCTCATCGACGGTGTAGAAAAGTACAATGCTATTAACAGTATTCCTTTCTTAGAACCTAGGGCTTTTAAAAGATGAAGCTTGTACCTTGGCGCAAGTCTTTGTCTTTTCTAACTATTATCATCACCTAACCCACTAGAGAGGTAAGTACCTAGTAGTTGATGATTCCCTTATGTAGTGAACGACCGTTCCTTCGAGAGCTCTGCGATTTGAAAAGGGACGGAACTGCGAGGAACTGGGTACGAAGAATTATGCGTGCCATGCCACGAGGCGTCACTAGACCATCCACCGGGGCGTTATGGATGCCCGTCATCCCGTCCTACCGTGTTAGATATGTGAAAGTCATAAGGTTAGATTTGAAGAGCCTTGATATTATTACTAGTCCTTGCCATATCAATGGAAGGAACCATAAGGACGTTTGATTGAAAGGGAAGTTTACGTATATTGGATGAGTTTCTTTAGGAGTTACGAAATTAATGAGTTATAATATCAATCTAACAAGTGCATACTTACCGGTATCTAGGCATGTAGGCTGATACAAGACCCGAGGCCTGAGACAGTCCTCCCGCTAGAGTTATCTAGACAGCTTCGTAAAGTACTTACATGACCCCAGGAGGTATTTTACTTTGTTTTGTCTATGTGGCTATGTATATGCTGGCGTCGACTCTCTCTCGCCGCTTATCGTGGAATGTCTTGTACCTACCTAGGTAGGTATATATCTAGGTGAGTACCTATTTACCGGTCTCGCTTTAATGGATGAAAAGGGTGGACAATTCATAATCTCGTCGGCTGCCAGCTCTTTTGCACGGTTTGTACCGAGGTACCAGCCTTACCGTACGTTCGATTAGTGATGATTAGGAAGATACCATGTAGGTATGTATGAGAAAGAAGATCAGATTACGGGTGATCGCCATCTTCGAGGGCGCGGTAGCGACGATGTGATCTATGTATCAGATTGATCTCCCAAGGGATTCACACTTTCGGGTGATCATGTAGCCAGCCAGATTCCTCTCTTAAATCTTTCCGCTATTAAGGATCTCTAGGGCACGGCTCGTCGAATGTAATGTTATTACCTATTAATATATCCCTCGAGACACCAAGTCTAGGTAATACCTAGGAGCTACCGCAGCTCGGTTGAATTTTCCGGCGCACATGTGTAGATATTGAAGTTTCACCTAAACACTTAATTCAATGTTTGGAGATCGGCGCTTGCTTGCAGAGCAATGAATATGCTCATCCAGGCTTCCAGGATCTCTTTCTTATTGGTCGAAAATTGTAATTACATAGGTACCTAGGTAATTATATGTGTACGCATATTTCATTCTTCTCGTCCGCCCTCTATCTCTATCCGTATCCTCAAGCATTGTTACACAACTTATCAAGGCCTTGTGTGTTCCCGTAATGTTTCATGCATGAAAGGGAGTTCCTTGATAAAATATCTATTATGACTTTACTGCCATATGAGCGATGACGGGATGGTAAGTAAAAAGTCGAGTGAGGTCCGGGACAAGGGCGATCTTCAGGCGGATACAAAATGCCATACGCTAAAGGTGAGAGGTCTGAGCTCTTTGGGGGCTTGATCTCGTTTCGGTTAACCGCTTGATAAACTATGCTTTGAACGCTGATAAACAAAAGACTATTCTTCTGATCCTTGTTCTCACCCATGAAAGGTCATCTCCGACATTCATGCGAAAAGATCTGATCTTCTCAGCCTACCAGCCTGGCGGAGCACATATGTCATATGTTAAAGCTGAAAGCTGGAATATACTATGTAATCACTTTTGTAGATGTGTGTGTGGTAAGGAGAAAAAAAATGCCGATTTTCATTATGTATACTTGTTTTTGAACACGAGTGCGTTGGTTGTAAATGTCGCATTTTAAACACCGTTTATTGGATTAGAACCTCAGCCTTACCGAAACTTGACTTAGAGGAACTTCCTTTTTCAACTTCAATGTTTCAAGTTTAGATGATCATCGCAAAACTTAGTTTGTCATAACCACAGCCTTCGTGGACCACACAATACCTAAACAGCGTGTCCTTCGAAAACAAAGCAAACCACAACCACGACCCATCGCAAGCGACCGCGACCATGAGAGAAAACTAACACGATTAAATAATACCCTACAATCTGTTATAAGGGGTGGGTATCTTCATGTTTCCACTCAACTCGCAATATTAGAATTAAACTAGGTACATAGAAGGATAAAAGAAAAGAGAAAAAAAGGCTGACGGATAAGACGGAGTTATAAATGCTTACATGGCTCAGCCTTACATTGTTAATATCAAAAACCAGAGCTGGGGGAGAAGAAGGCGAAAAGAATTTAAATGGAAGGCTGTATCTCATAATACATACGATGATGTGATCTTAGTCCGATCTCATGGACATTGGTAGGATGAAAGAAATGACTGTTTACGGAATGGACACCTCTTCTTATTTTAGACCCCGGCATCTATTACCCCTGTCGTTTCAAGTTCCCCGTCGTTTTTCCCATTCGAAAATTCGGTTTCTCTTAGCCGGGACTCGGGAGATGGATGTTAAACGACATGGCAGCATGGCCGCGGGCATACATACAGAACTATCAGTTCGTCATCCTTGCGATTCGAGAACGCCACACATGTTTAAATAAAAAGCCGGCAACGGGACGGATCTTTTATAGAATATCCTTGTAGAAAGAAACGACAAACACGTTTAATATGAAGTCACATTTTGCATGACTAGCGAGCTGGCCACTTACATGTGTACCTCGGTATCTTAGATAGGTAGGTAGGTAGGTATGTAGGTGCTTATAATGGAATTGATATCAAAACTGTTGATATAGACGATAGGGTTTCCGCGCGTATTGTAGTATATTCCCTTTGTTGTGGAAGATTATCAAACAAGGCATTTTATCAAAACGTACATATGTTCGACTTACATGGCAATCGTATGTTGTCTAAACCACCGTGCCAAGTCCCTACTTGCCTACATACATACATACTTAGGTATTAGTGCCTAGCTTACTTAGTACGTCAATATAATTGTATTTTATATTTCCATGTTTGCTCTCATCCTATGTACTGGCCAAAAGTTCAGATGGGACTTCATTAAAAGGCAGTCCTGAGATGCAAGATGGACTTCTAGCGGAGGTTAAATGACACCTACCTTTGTATCTAGATTCCACATAAGCAGACCCGAACATCCTAGTTCGATAGATCAGCGAATATCAACATTAAAAGGAACAAGTCCTGCGCTCCTCCTGCATATAGCAACGAGGAAACGTAATCTAGTTCTTCGCGTTCACTTTGGGGTATTAACTACCGCGTAAAAATTCGAGATTCTGGCTGCATAACAAAACAAACAAGGCGAAGTTCTGGTAGGTCATATTTGAGCTTTATTATTAACTTGACAAAGATGGAACTGATTATTTGTTATTGGTGGGATATGTATAATACCTGGTATTGTTTAGTGTTTAAGTATTTCATTACTTTAAGTTATAATGGGATTTATCTAAATGGAGAAGGTGAAGTTATCGAAGAAGTTAGGACAATTGTTCGATCTTTTCAATAATTAACTTATCCTCGTTATATTATATTAATTTAGCATTTAGCAATATAACAAGCGGCCGGTATATTTAGGTACCTAAGTAAGAGAGAATAGAATTAAGATATGGGAATTATGGCCTCTTAATAACATAAAGCTTTCTAAGTTGAAGTTTAAGCAACCGATCGCCTAGACTCTCGGTGAATGTAGCCGTACCTAATGGCTATTAGGTACCTGATAAGATGCTGCTCGACGGCGCTGTCTTGTGCCGGTATGCAGTGCTGCTCGTGCTGCTCGCGGTACACGCTACGTAAGTACTACATAAACCTAAGACTGTATTGTATCGTACCTGCATGAAAATTGATGATTTTATCGTCATTAGGTGGTGGGTACGTACATTATGAAGTACCTCGAGCTTGGGGCGCTTGGAGACCTTCGTGCTACTTTGGCTTTTGGCCGTCTATCCGTCGTGGTAACTACCTGATGTGGTTAGTACCAAATGTCCCCCCCCACAACGTTCCCGTATCGCGGTGTCATGTAACCCACTAACCCACTTAGGATCCGTTTTCGGTTAGTATGCTGCTAGTATTCCCCTCTAATAAAGCGGAAGAAAAACGCCAAAAAGAGACAGAACGCGACCAGGTTGGTACAATACATTGGGTGTAACAAGAAACCCCCCTGTCGGCGTCTCCATCTTGGCCATATTCCAATTTCCCTCTCAAGGTAATCCCTACCCACATTGTCCCAATTGATGCTCAATTTCACTTGAAGACTTGACGGTTTTGGTCTTGGGGCCTTTTTTTCCCTCCCTCTTCCTCGCCGCCTGTCGCTCATCACGTCGTCCAGTCCAACCTTTGGCCTGCCTTTATCCAGGCGAAGGCTTTCTAATTTTCATCGCGCGACCTGATATCTCTTTGAAATACCTTGCTTAGGTATCTCAAGAGTTGCACGCAACCAACCAAGAAAACAATTGGGAGACGGTGTCTACACCTCAAGCTCTCTTAATTAACACCATTTTTTCTTCTTCGCATTTTGTTACCCTTGACCCTTCCAACCTCTTTTTCATCTTTTTATTTTCTTTCCCTCTTTTCTTTTCCCCAGTTGGTGGTCAATCTCTAATCGCAACGCGTTCTCCAATTCCCGTTAAGCGGTGCGTTAGCTAACGAATCTCTTAACTCAATTGCTAGCCGAGTTCAACGATTAAACTCGGCTCAGCGCCGGTGAAAGGGGCATAGACTTAACTTCGCATACGTTTTTGTGGGTTGTTGAGATCAATCTTTATTGGATCGAAACCTACAGGTGTCAATTTGTCAACCCCCTCTAGTCCTAGGTCCTTGAAAGGTAACCGACACGCGAAGACGAAACGTCCGTACAGCCTTGAAAGTTACCGTCTACCTCCATAGGTACTCGCTCTTCCCGGATTGCGATCCCTACCACCTAATATCTACGAATAATTCAAGTTCGGCTCTGATTTTTTGAGTCCTCATCTTCTACAGCTACAGCTACGGCCATCAAGTATACCAAATCGTAGTGGGTTTGGGACTGAAGGAGAAAGATCCGGAAAAGACAGACAAGGGGACGAAGGAAACTAAAGATTACTGGTGCCCAAAGCTGCAACCCGCATCTGCATGTGCATCTAAGCCTCTCCCCTTTTAAACTTGGTGCAAGGTCAAGAAAAAAAAACATTACAACCACAGTACTTCTCTACCGAACGGAGAAGAAAAGTAGCAACGACGAAACATAATTCTCAATTCTCAGCTAAGACTACACGACAAACGAACCCAGATTACCTCGCTCTTCTCAGCGTAGAGAGACATACATATAACCTGCTACCTGACCTATTCGTTTGATAAGAACGTGGCCAGGGAGACGAATCGCCGATCAGCTGCTTTATCCACGCGGTACGTTCAAACAAGATAGCACCCTCATTGCAACGCACAATGCCAATCTGAACTGGCTTATTGGAGGATCAGACGAACCGGCAGCCCTCTCGGTTTTTTATTATAAAAAATTTAGAGGCGCTCGCAGACATCCCTAATTCCCTAATAATTCTCATCCGTCCATTTCCATCACCTGAACAACACCTAAAACCTTCACCGACTCGAATTCATCACCCCCAAAAATAAAAAACTATCGCTGTCAACCCTTGCCAACTTATCGTTTTAGGTACCGTTTCTTTAGGGTCGCATATCCCAAGGCTCTGAAGACCGACCTACGCGTGCGGCGTAGAAGATGTCTTCTGCTGCATTGCAGTCAGCTCCTCATCAGCCGACCTCCCTGCCCGCCCTAAATACGCCTTCGCCCGCGTCCGCGTCCCATCGCCAGTATACCCAAACTCAGTCTCCTAACAGAGAAGGTCGCTATGCGGGTCGAGACAACGCGAATGCTTCACCCGCATCCTCAAGACGGCCGTCTAGACGACCTAGCGGAAACAGTGCGAGTGCTGCGAGTCCAGCCCCGACCCACCCAGAGCAGGCTCAGTCGTCGCCAATGACATCGCGAACTGCATTAGCCTCGCCGGTGCCGGTGGCGGGTACTACGACGGACTACGATAGGTCAGCTTCGGGTCGACGAAGGAACGAGCCACCCGTCGCCCCGCCGCGAACGTCGTCTACGCAACATATGCCCGCCGGACCAACCACCTCTCGAAGGGCCGCTCGTGCCGAAGAACGAGCCGCAAATTCCCCTAGACGAGTAGCGGTAGATGGTCGGGTAGGTACAAACGGACAGTCTGAGCTAGGACGAGGCGGCTACGACGACCCGAGCTCCCGAAGTAGGAGGGCGGCGTCTCAACATCTCGCACAGGAGCCTACCCAGAGACCTAGCAGCAACAGGGATCACCGTCAGACCGTGACGACCACGATGCCCGTCAGGTCCGCTACTAACGCTTCGGCAAAGCAACCGTCGCGTGAGGCTAGCGAGGTTCTTCACCGCGTCATAGTTTCTCAGCCTGAAGATGATATTGAACGAGAGCGTGAGCGACTTAGCGAGTCTCAGGGTCAGTCGTCAAGCCGTCGAGCCGCAGGCGAAGATGACGGGGTTCCTCCGCCAGTCGCCGGCCTGAACGATGGCCAGGACGACGGCCGACGTGGGGGTCGAAGTCGCCATGACCATTCTAAACGCGAGAAAGGGTCGAAGTTTGGAGATTACTATCTAGGAAATGTGATCGGCGAGGGCGAGTTTGGCAAAGTGAAACTGGGCTGGAAGCAAGACGGCGGTGTTCAGGTAAGCAATAACTTCCTCCGCTTCGTTCGAATACGTGAATATGAACGCGAGCTAACTACTATGCGTAGGTGGCTATCAAGCTCATCCGCCGCGATAGCGTGGGAAATAATCCGTCCCGGCTTGCGAAGATCTACCGCGAGGTGGCGATTTTAAGAGGTATTTCGCACCCTAACATAGTTAGATTACACGAGATGTCAGAAACGGAACGCCACATCGGGATCGTCCTAGAGTACGCTTCCGGAGGAGAGCTCTTCGACTATATTCTCAACCACAGGTACCTAAAGGACGGACCCGCTCGTAGACTCTTCGCCCAGCTCATCTCGGGAGTGGGATATCTCCACAAGAAGGGCATCGTCCATCGAGACCTGAAACTCGAAAATCTACTTCTCGACCGAAATCGCAACATCATCATCACAGATTTCGGTTTCGCTAACACCTTCGATGCCGCCGACGAGTTAACCGAAGACGAAGAGCTGAATCTAGCTGACCGCGAATTCGTCAAACGCTCGGGCTTGGACAAAACTAAGCAGAACGGCATGCGTAGGGGCGACCTGATGCAGACTAGTTGTGGAAGCCCGTGCTACGCAGCCCCGGAATTGGTGGTTAGCGACTCGCTCTACACAGGCAGAAAAGTCGACGTTTGGAGCTGCGGAGTCATCCTAGTAAGTCATATGAGCGTCGTCCACATCCTGTCTACTTAGTTACATTTCAAGACTTGCTCACAATGTTTTAGTATGCCATGCTCGCGGGTTATCTGCCGTTCGACGACGACCCCGCCAACCCCGAGGGCGATAACATCAATCTGTTGTATAAGTATATCGTGAACACCCCTCTCACCTTCCCAGAATATGTTACCCCCCACGCGCGAGATCTGCTGCGCCGCATACTCGTCCCGAGTCCGCGAAAGCGTGCAGATCTATTCGAGGTTGCTCGGCATAGTTGGCTGAGCGAATACGCGCACGTGGTGGAACTCATCACTAGCACGACGACCACTAGCAACGAGATCCAGAACACGACCGTGCCGTCCGAGGACGCGGATACCGGAGGCCTAGGGAGGAGTGCGTCCGTCAGGGAACCCTCCAAGCCGAAACCGACCGCCGCCGCCCCCCCGGCCGATTCACCTCGGAGGCAGGGCAAAGCTGACGGAGAAGAGCAGGCGTACGGGAAGCCGCCGAAAGATAACAAACGGCGAACCGTCCAGGTGGAGTACGTGGCCCCCGTCACCCAGACCCAGAGGGGAGGCGAGCAGCAGCCGGATCCTCACGCGTCGCCGCGTGGAAAGACTCGAGCTCGTTCCTCTAGCCGGGGTCCTGTCGAGGTACAGCCTTCGCCGGCCGATAAACCCCTGCCGAGAGATCCGCCTGTCTCCAGGGACGAATATCCGAACCCGTCCCGAGACTCGCGGAAGCCCCCTAGCTCTCATAGGCGGGACGCGCCGCCCCCGAGATCGAACATACCTCGCATCGCGTCCGATCACGCTTACATGAGTACCGCCGGCCCCAGCACGTCGGCGGCGCGACCTACGACCGGAGGCTCGATGCATTCGACCGCCTCCAGGTTGGCGTCATCTACTAGAGGATCGTACGGTCAACCACTACCCCCTACCGTTGCCGGTACTAACGCTCACGGAAGCATACAACAACCGAAAGGTGCCAAGAATTATGTCATATCGAATCCGATCCCCCAGGAAACGCCTGACATGGACTTCGGCCGACCCAGCATCACCGTGCCGTCAAAATTCGCTCAGGTTTCAGGTTTCAGCCAGGGACAGCAGCAGCCAGGTGAGGCTAAGGGTCATCGGAGATCTAACACCATTGGCGAGATCGGCGGTAAGATATTTGGTCGCAGCGGATCTATATTCGGCGGCCGGAAGAAGCGACCCGACCAGCCGGGAGAGAAGGCCTCTAAGAAGTATCCCCCGATTAGCATGTCGAACACCGTCCCCGGAGAGTCTAGGACTTCTATGGAGTCTCGCGCTTCTAGAAGATCGTTTTCACTAGGACTAGGGAAGAAGAGGAGCGGTAGCATAGCCGGATCCCAAGCGTCGACAGACAAGCCTCAAAATCGACGGTTTTCGCTCATGAGGGCGATCGGTCTAGGCAAGGAGCCCACGACCCCGCCTCTTGACGCCTCTCAGCAAGATCTGCCCATCCAGGAACCTCCGGAGGCCGACGAATACAACCGATACGCGGACCGTCAGCAGGGCCGCGGGAATGCAGGACAGCAATACGGAGACGGTATTTACGAATCGCTACAGTCGCCGAGGCTAGGTTCGGCGCCGAATCCCAACGCCAGCCCCGTGCAGCTACGGTTCCCATCGAATCCTAGGCCTACGGCGATCCCTTCGTACCTGCAGCCGGGCGCGGTCCTGAACTCCGAATCCGAGTCCTCGATCGAGCCCGCCCAACGGAAGCCACCCAACTCGGCACCTTATCAGACCGGCTACGATTCCGACCACTACGACGGGCGCCAGTCCGGACGCGGGAGCCGCGTCTTGCAGAAGAACAGGAGGTTCGTGGACGCTTACGACGGGGAAGAGTACGGGAGGCCTCACGACCACGCAGGTAGTAGCGGCGCGGCGAAGAGGGTGATGGACTTCTTCAGGAGACGGGGACGAGCGCGAGGAGGCGAACCTTAGGACGGATCTGCATGACGTCTGTAAAGGGAAGCAACCCGATCACGTAGGAGATCCATCACCGATTAAGACTACGACATTACGGGCGCGCGTCGGCGTACCCGGACGATCTCAAGATTGCTTCGACTAAAAATCTTCGGAACGCTAATGATACCTTGTTCTTCGCTAAACGCCTATAATCCTACGGTACTTACCTTGTAATACGAGATACGCAAGCCTTTTTGAGAGATCCCATCTAATATTTTATCCGTCGAGACATGACACAAATCGCCGATCGTTGGGGGAGTTGAATGAGACGGCCTTCCGGGCGTGTGCCAGCTGGCCTTAACAAGTTTGGAAGAAGACCAGGCAACGAGAAGTGATAGTTGACGATTCGGAACATACCATATATTTTTCCCCTCCATCATTCTGCAAGAACAATCACATCATAAGTCATCAAGGCTCGGAGTTGGGCGGCGTGTGTGTATGTAGAATGGGAGCCTCGGTTTTTATGTTGAGCTCGCTCTTCGTCGTTGTTTTGTGACTCTCGCGGAAGTGCCCCAAGTATTTTTCATCTGTCAACATTTGAAAAAAGAAAAAACCTATTCCTCAAGAACGTGTTCTCGTGAAGTAGATGCTAGTTTGTCGACTTGATTTGTATGTCATCGACGAGGAGGGTAATCTTAATAAGTTGACTTCGAACTTTAGCCAGTATGATAGCCTTTGCTTACCGGTGATGCGACGATCTCGGCATCTCTGCTGCTGCCCTGTGCTGGATATTTTGTAGTCAAGTAGGTATATCAATGTAGAGTGCCGAGAAAACCTCGACTGTGCTCCAGACGCTCCGCCGTTGTTACCGACGTCTGCTTGTTATCCCCGTCGGGTCGTTCGCCGTCAAGGTCGGCGATTCGTTGCGTGCCGGAGAGGAGGCTGGCTGGATCTATGAATTTCGCCTACACTCTGATCCACCATATAGTACCAAGTACACGTACCTAATTACATCAATCATATTATCATATGTACCTATCCGTAGCGATATAAAGTTCGTACGTGTCAACTAGCTGGAGCGTAAATATAACATTGAGGTGGTCAAGAGCAAATTAATAATAATATATGATCTCTTTCGTTCTCTGGCCGCAACTTCTCTCAGTAGGGGAAAGGACAAAACCATTTAAACTTTTAGCATACTTTTAACATACTATTGAGTTGATTATTATAGGCTTCCTACGATCGTTTATACGGACGTTACTACAAATTAAGCTCGAGTCACTATAAGTAGGTACCTAGTAGGTATTTAACTTGCACAATCTTGATTTCCTTCTAAGACAACTCTTCCTTTCTCTTTATCATTTCTCCTTGGACACGTCGCTATCCTCCCTAGAACATGAGGTATACGTTTTCCCTCGCGTTCTCGCGATAAATCCCGAATTCCCATCCCCTATAAAATATCTAGTAATTCCTTAGTTAATTCTATTTACTTCTAATATTTTCTAGCACCCTCTACTAAATTCCTAGAACTCTATAAGAGGTTGAAATTTGACATCAAGAGCTGATCGCGAATTCTATTTGGGGGCGTTTGAGGGCCGCGGAAATGTAGAATCGTGGCGTTAGCTGAACAAAGCCCTGTCAGCTACCGTGATATTTTCCTTCCTGGAGGCTGTGAGGGCCTTCCGGCGGCAATCACCTGCAAAGGAACCTTTACTTTTCTATAACACAGGAAATCTGGCTTCTCTATGGAAGAATCGGTCCCATATTGCTAGGGTTAGTGCAGCACGACATCTGCTCCGCCTTGTGGGAAAGCTTCTTCGACGGTAGGTAGCATAGATTTCCCTCCCGTGCGATAGCCCTAGAACATGTGACGAGTTGCTAACCTCGCGGAACTCCTAGGTACGAAACCCCAACCGTTCCCGCCGGCCGACCGTGCCGGCGACGGCGAGGAGGCTACCGTAGATTTCCTCATGGCTGCCTTAGACGCGACTAAGGACGAGCCGAAGCTGGCGATCCAGATGATTCACTGCCACGAGACTACGGGGTCCGCGCCGAGGGACGATAGTGAAAAGTCTCGAGTTAGGTATAGAATAGGATATTGCGGAAGGACTTTAGGTGGTCTGATAAAGAGATATCGGAGCAACCGCGGCAGAGCGTTTACGACCTGCCGAACAAGCAGCCTCTCGACTGACGTCGGCCCTCGGAGTAGGTAGCGTCCCAAAGCTAGCTCCGCACAAGCCGCAGCGATACAACTTCGGGCCTTAAAAGGATAGGGGGGGTAGGGACCTTCTCATATCTCGGTGCGGACCCGGGCAACATAAACCTGTTCCAGCATATCCTGCCGGTTAAGCAGGAGTTGAAGGAGTGGCTCTACGAATCCCGCGGTAACCGCGATGTAGAGCCTACAGGCGTTCCAGCTTTTTTTCGTCTTAAGCGTGCGAGATAACTCGGACCGGCTTGATGATACCAGCGCTAAAGTACGTGCTCCGGTGCGTCGTTCGGAGAAGCTAGCTCCGATGAAGGATGGAGCCGTGTTCTCGAAGCCCGTCAGGGCCTTTGATTCACCCACGAAGAAAACGAAGGGAGGGACCGCCGCCGGGATCCCGCACGCTCGCTCTTTGGGACGATGCGGAAAAGTACCGCGGAACGTTCGCTGAAGATATGAGGAAGCGTGTCCAAGGCGCTAGGAGTACATGAAAGACACGTGATGTAAAAATAAAATAAAATATTATTATAAATGTTTTTTTTAATTAGGAGCAATGTTGGACCTTGGCCGCGCTGTGTATATATCGTGGGGTTTCCCGCGCTGTATCCTGCGATGTATGCCCAATAGCATCAATTGATAGTACCTTTCCCCGCATACTAATCGCCATACGAATTGATGTGTACCTAGGTATTTACCTATGTAACAAGGATGAGGATCAATATTAATAGTGATTTGTTCAAAATCTGGATTCCTTGGTACGGGAAATCGTATTACTACAATATCTACTAAGCACGAGCACATGACGCTTCACTTCTCCCATTCTCCATCTCCGAAGTATCTATCGGGCATGTCGATATCCCACAGTGGCCTCTCTACTAGAGCCACCTCGAGCGTCTCTCGCGATTCCTCTTTTGTGACTGCCTCGGCCGCTCCGTTCGTCGATATCTCTTGTCCGTCACCGAGCGGCACGATCCCCAGAATCGGTCGGTACTTGTACGTATGCCAGAAAGCTAAGCCCTTGCTCGATTTAACCTCGGGGGCCGACTTGCCCTGAGCACCTCGAAGCAGTGCCAGCTCGCCCGGATTCTCGTCATCCGAGTCGTCGCTCTCGCTCTCGTCTGCTGGCTGGCTAACCTCATCCTCGTCCATAGGATCCGAAACGGGGCCGTCCAAGGGGATTTCTTCAGAAACTTCTCCCCTTACATGACGAATAATCTTCGTGGGTCCCGCGGCCCCGATCTCTATCTTGTTACCAGCACCGCTGTCGGGTCCCCTCTTTCGTTTCATTCCTTGCCTCACGAGTTCCCCGTTATATGTATCGGTCTGCTCTGCTAGATCCTGTGACAAATCTAGCATGAAGAGGAATGTGTTTCCGTAGAGCCAGACCCTCTCCCCTGACCAGAGAGCGCCTTTCACGAGGTCGCGAATATTTCGAAACTCGATTGGAAATCGAGAGATCTGGTTTCTTCTGGACCAGGCTGTCAAAGAGCCAAGCGTGGGGTTGATGGCTAGAACCTGAGGTCTGGCGGTGACGGTAAGAAGGATATAATCGTCCACAACTTCGTCGTCATCTGTCACAGAAGGTTGCGATGTCGGTATGTGGCTGGAAAAGGATAGAACGGTAGGAGAGGCTTGTAGTTTAGGAATAAGAGACCCTTTTGGATTACGAGTCCACCGCAAACCTCCCGTGCTATTATCGTCATCTTCGTCTTCGCTGCCGGAAGAAAGTACGTCATCATGAGTTCCGTTCACGCCATTCTGCAGTTTCGGCTGTGGTGTACCCAATACCCAAGTATCGATATAGCCAGCTAGGTCCGCTACTGCTAGCATTTTGCTGTCCGGGGAGAATGCGATATGGGTAATTGTTCTGTCGTATTGTCCTAGGCCGCCTAAGGCTACATGCTTCTGTATCTTCCGCTCGATACGTTGTAACCGAATTGCTTTAGGGTGAAGTACTAGCTTTCCGTCTAGGGTAAAGTCGCGTGATATCTGTATAAGGACAGCTTTGCTCCCGCCTTGGATAGCGCAGAGCCATCGTCCGTCTGGGGAAATATGGACCCGCGTCGCGCCTTGCTTAGATATTTCCTCTTGTAGATCGACTTTGGATATCTTGAGCTCGTCCTTCTTTGAGTCGCCTCGAGACTTCAGATGAAATGCTTTGATATCAGACGTGGTTGACACTACAAGAAGAGAACCATCATCGCTAATCGCTGCCGAAGTAATGTTGGCTTCCCCTTTAATTAGTATCCGTGCTAGCAGTTTCCGGTTTTTGTCGATGGTAGACCCTTCGTCTGGAGTATCTACTAAGTCCCGCAGAGGTCTTTTCAGCCGCCAGACGTGGACTTCCCTTTCCCACCAGCTAACGATTAGCCTACACTTCGGCGCGCTTTTTAGTGGCGGGTTCTGAGGTAGATGCGATAGAGTTCGGTGGTTCTCCATGCCAGCCTCTTGCAGTGGTAGGACGATCGGGCTAGCATCAGGGCCTAAGAGATAGGTTAGCGATCGCGATCGACCGAGCAAGAGCATATACAAACCTCCTGAAACAACAACACTCATTCCATTCCCTTCAAATGATGCCATCGCCTTGACATCGTGACTGTGGTACCTCCTATGCCAAATCTTTCCCCATCTTGCCATCGAACCCGAGGTCTTTCTGTATATAACGGTCCTGCGGTCCATTCCACCGCTGATGATCGTCGAGCCATCAGCGCTGGTTGCAAGTGATAGAACGTCCTGGTTATGAGTCTGTAACCTCTGCGCCTGCGTATATGTTTTCCCGTCCCATATGCAAACCTGACCAGTCGAGTCACCTGATACGATGTCGCGGCCGTTGAGGCATTTGACGGACCAGACTATAATCTCTTTGGCGCCTCCGGAAAGATCAGATCCCAGCGTCATCTTCCTTAGCACGTTGCCATTACGCATGTCGTAAACTCGTATGGCGCTGTCAGAGCATCCCACAACGACGATGTTGCGATTCTGGAAGGCCATGCTAACCATCTTGGTCTTCTTGGATGATGACCTCACTAATATCCTGTCGAATCGGAGATCATCGTCGTCGATCGAGTACAAGACGAGGCTACCGTCCATTGTCCCGGCTACTAGCTTCTTCCCGCCCCGCACAACACCGTTGGAAGGTTTCTCGCCGTGCTTGATAGGCGGCACAAACGGCTGGGCAGCAAGACACCATATATCTCCATGCATACCGCTCGCCTGTTTCCTAGGTTGTCCTTTCTCGAGATCCCATTCAGTAACAGTGCTAGTGTAGCCGATGCTAAACAGTCTCGATTTTCCGATGAGTTTGGTGCCATCTTGCAGAACTTGGTCAGGTTCGGTAACCCATACTAGACCATCGATACTCCTATCTTTTCCTCCGTGTAGAGTAGTCTCTTGGTGCCATATACCGTTCGAAGGGTTCCATATCTCGATGTCGCCATTGGCGCGACCGATCGCTAATCGCACGGGTGCTCCTCTCTGAGATTTAGTTACGGTCGGGTAGGAAAATGCGATCGCATTTATGGCAGACGGAGGGTATGGAACAAAGCGACATCGGTGTATGTCCATTGTCGCGATTTCGACCTTACTGGTTCGACAGTTGTTTATTACCAAGATCGTGATGTACGATGGACCGTTGAGGATTTCGCATTAACCTTCGAACTTTTTTTTCTTATCCGTCTTATCGACTTATCGTTATCCCAGTTTTTAAGGTGTGGTCAATGCACTAATTAAGTCCTACCACCTCCCCCCCTTTTTCTCTCCTTTCCTAAGCGCATTGTAATCCAGCTTCAATAGCTTGTATTCGAAGCTGGCAACAATTATCACCCTCATTTGTACATGGTCGTTTAAGTGCTTTATGTCATTCGAAACTCTTTATAAGTACGATAACCGGCGGAGAAGCTTGGTATTGGCTTCCTCGCCATCTTGAAGTGTGAGGTTGCTCTGATCCTTAAATCCAACTTACCACCTCTATTCAAATCCAGTACTTTATATAGCTGGCTGTAAGGTGATAGCTGGCTACCTGCTTAGCCAAAAATATCCAATATTCAAAACCTCTCACCGCCACAGCCACAGCAGATACAGAAGCCCATCATCTTTCTAGCTAGGACCTAGCGTATCGTATCATGATGGAGTTAATAAACACCTTCCACAAGTCAACTTTTACTCATCATTTAATAGTAGTTTTCCTAACTTATGTTCCTACCTAGGACTTTATATACAAGGTTTCGCCTGCTGAGGCTGAGTGCAGAGTGGTCGCAATTGTGACCTCATGAAACTCAGAGGCTCTACTAATAATAGCGAAGCAAATATGTGAGAGTGTGTAAATGAAACCTAAGCTGCACTTATGATAAGCTTGTAATATTATGTAAATCCAAAAAACCTCAAGTTTGCGCAACGTTGGTCGTTGACTATAAGGTTACTGCCGAATTAAATAACTTTGGGTTCCCATCGAGAATATTACGCACTTTGATAGTCCGATCTCAATGGCACGTTACCTTAACCGAATCACTTATAGGTAGATACCTAGTTAATATGCGATCTATCAACGATGCCTAGCCTTAAGCCTTACCGTTATTGTAAGCTCAAAAGAAGCCTCTCCGCGAAACGCTAACGTACAGACTTATTGTCGTGCATATTCGGAAAGGTTGTGGGGTATAGCTTCTGATGATGAAACTTGGGAGCCTTACGTCAGAAGTCAAACCCCTGAAAATCAAGAAATAAATCAAGTAGGTATGTTTCCTTTTTAGCATCATGACTTTGTGGCGTTTTCCGAATTGACAATCAGCCCCGGCAAGCAAAGAACTCAACTTCCTTTTCTTGTCATTGAATAAACGTCGTACGACCTTAGTTTGTTTCTGATCTTCGTCATTTAATACGAGCGTGGTGGTTTTGATAACGTCCTGCCAAACAAAGGAAGGTCCCACTGCTCGGAGGATTCAGTCCAGATGATTTTTGGTATACCATGAACGCTTCGGGTCTTTCAAGCAAATTATAACCACTCTAAGAACTTAATTAGCAATCAAACGAGTGCTCAGGAGTTAATAGTCCAAATTTTCATATTTTCATAATTCTAAATACCCCTTTTCCCAAGGAGATAGCTAAGCGGATGCGACCAGGAGAAGTACAGTAGCATGGGACTGAAGGATGAACTCCAAGATCCCGGATACTACACGCCATGTTCCTTTCGCATCCTGAAGCGGGAAAGGCCCGAACAGCACTCGATCATGGCTACCAGCCCAGCATCCTACATACAAAGTCCTTGGGATCCGCCCTACCGGCCTTACGGGGGTAAGGAGTCATCAAATGAATATCACCCTAGCAATATATCACACACAAACGAGGCTTAAAATATCCCGAGCTGTGGGTGCACAAGTTGGATCGGGGTATCTCGTCAGCGTTGATATTAAGGAGCCTGGATTTAGGGATTATTAGAGGGCAAGGCTAGATCAGAATATATATCTCGGTCGAGATACTTCTTGTTAACTTCCTTAGACATGTTTAATCCCAAGCTCTAATATCAGAGTCACTGCCTCTCACCTCTACTTTTAACTATCGCATCATAGTATCAGCTGCGATGTTTGGAAATATCAACTCGGCGCTGGCACTGCTGCTTGCCAGCTCCACGTTCTTGACGCAGTCCATTGTGGAAGGCAAGCTTGTCTTTGCTCATTACATGGTAAATATCCTCTGAGAAAGACCCGCGATCTCTGCCGTGGAAGAATTCCTACTAACATTTCAGTAGGTCGGTACCGTAGATTCGAGCACCAACCACGCACAGCTAGATATCGACGGGGCGATCAACGTCGGCTTCGACGCCTTCGCCTTGAACGTGGGAAGCCCTACCGCGGATTGGGCCAAGAACACCGTCCAGCAGCTCTTCGACTACGCGAGCACTAAGTCGTTCAAGCTATTCTTCAGCTTCGACTTCTACGGCGACGGCGATATCAGCCAGCACCAGGCGCTGTTCGCCCAGTTCAAGGACAACGCCGCCTACTTGCAGTACAACAATTTGCCTGTCGTCTCTTCGTACAGCGGAGGCAGCGTCGGTCCCGATACGTGGAAGAACTTCAAGGATACCAACAATGTCTACCTCATCCCGAACCCGGAGGCCGACGGAAATTATTATAGCAATCCGTCGACATTCTTTCAGAACTGGAACGATGCTCTCGACGGAGTGTTTACCTGGGAGACCGCGTGGCCTGATACCTCTGATACGCCCGTCAATGTATCTTCGTCAAAGGACCAAGCTATTAAGTCAGCTGCCGATGCCGCCGGCAAGGCTTATATGATGGGTAAGGCCGTAGTGTTGAGAACCTTACAGACATGTGAAGTAAAACTAACTGGCCATAGGTCTCTCTACCCTCCAATACAAGCACTGCTGCGGCGACTCCTGGTACCGCGCCGGCGAAACCAACCTCCCCGAGCGAATGGAGCAAATCCTCACGCTCTCGCCCGATTTCACCGAAGTCATCACTTGGGTAAGCAAATCCAACCTCTTCCGGCCTTCGCATACATACCAGGTATCTAGAAAATATTCCTAGACTAATCCAGATCGACCCACCAGAACGACGCCGGGGAGAGCCACTACGTCGGGCCCTGCTGGGCCGAGGGCCTAACCGACGAGATCCTGCAGTACGGCAACTCGGACACGATCCCGCACGACGGGTGGCAGTCGGTGATCGCGTCCTTCATCGACGCCTTCAAGGCCGGGTCGACCTCCGTCGGCGCCATGAAGCCGCGCTCCGGCAGCTTCGCGGGCACCATGTGGTACCGGGGAGTCCTGACGTCGTGCAGCGGGGACAAGCCGCGGGGTTCGGGGGCCGCCGTCGACGCCGTCAACTACGCCGTCGTTCTCCCGCAGGGCAGCTCCGGCATGAGCGTCCGCGTCACGAGCGGCGGACAGGTTCTCGCCACGCAGCCCGTCAGTGCCGGGCTGAACTACAACTCCGTCGCGGGGCTGAAGACAGGGGCCCAGAAGATCGAGCTGGTAGATGGCAGCGGTCAGGTTGTTGCGAGCGCGAGTAGTAAGGTGGATGTTTCGGATAGCCCGACCAATGGGTTCTGTAATTATAATTATTACGTTGCTGGGCTGCAGTGAAGCTGGAAGGTCAAGGGGTGAAATTTGTGACAGTGTTCTGATTATTTAGGAGCCAATACTGGAATATAACGTATATCGATGTTTTTTCTTGATCCGGCAGCTTTTGGGGTATGTTTAAAACTGGCTTATGATTTTTTTTCATAAATAAATGAGTACCTATCTACTACGTATGATTTTTGCCCCCTTTTGCCCCTATCCCCCATATTATTAAAGTATCCACAATTATTCCTCAACAATGAAGCTTAGCTATGATTTATCGAGCGTATCATTTTCAATTAGAAATGAATTTTCCAGCGAGGACGACGGCCTAGAGATTATACTAGTAATAACTACATCAAATCTGAACACATTTTACGACATCGTGAAGAAATAATAAACAACCATTAACATACACGACACATTCGAGCTGATGATCAGATCTAGCACTCCTATATGACAGCTGTTGTCCTAAATATTACAGTCTCCGAAGAGCCATTCAAAACGAGGACTCGGACATCTATCAATAACGCCCATAGGCCTAGAAACTAGTGCTTGATCATGTCAATTCTCATTCAACCTATCTTCATTGATCATATGATCGTTGTGGCCACGTGTCTTCCATATCTGCATCTCACTTCCTCTTCCTACAATAGACGTAGGCCACGCGTGTGAACATCGTCCATCCAATTCGCGTCTGGCCTATTCCCTGCCACTATCCATCCGTGTGCGGCCCTATCGCGTCGACTTTTCAGTCGGGAACCAATTGATGACGATAAGCTCCATTATCACATATTAGTGACCGTGAGCCTGTATATAGGATAAATCATCTGAATATGATCATCGTTCATAAAATATGGTGCGTGATCGCAAAAGTCATGGCGGAGCCGGACACTGCCAAGGTTAGAGAAAAGTGATTTCTCCATATACCTTAGGTAGATGATCGATAATCGATTTCAGGTTCGATGTATTATGCCCCTATGCGTGTAGCACATATGTAATTGCTTGAATCGCCTTTGCAAAAGTTGCGTCACTGCTTTTGAGGGGCCTGCTGATCCTCCTCGTCGGAATTCGTCTCGTGGGTTGAGGTTGCTGACTTCATTTTTGCGTGGGGTAAAACATCGAGGCCTTGAGATTTCCTAGATGGTGAACTGCTGCGTTTACCTTCTTGGCTACTACGGCCTATCGGCGTATCGCCGAAGGAATTCTGGGCTGTGGGCGTGTTCGCCTGGCTACCTCCACGCTGGCCATGGTAATGCACGACTTGTGGAGGCGGCTGTCCGTGTTGGCCGAGAAGATGTTGCGGGTACGGATCTAAGTCCTTGCTAGAGGTCGAGAACGTCGAGACGACCGGCTGGTGGTAACCGTTCGTCGAATTACTTCCCGTCGAGACGTGTCCGGGTCCGGGTTGAGGGGCATGCGTGGTCTGGGGCAATATCGCGTGCCCGCTGTGCTCGGCTTGCGTAGGGGTACCTACGTCGTTCGGAGTTGCCGGTCCCTCGAGCTGACCGGTCAAGCTCGTCATGCCTCCCTCGATGTCGCGGAGCAGGCGAACGTATTCTTCCGGCACTAGACCGCTCTCCTGGGTCTTAGGATCTTCTGCCACGAGCCAACCCTGGCCGTGCCTGTACGATACCCAGATGATCTGGCCTTCTACCAGAGGCAGCTCGTTTTCGTTTTCCCTTTCGAAGTCGAATAACGCGACGGCCTTGCCGTGCATTTCCTCGTCTGGCGAAGTGATGGTAAATTGGTAATCTCTCGAGTACCTCGATTCATCGTACGGAAGATATCCCGGGGACGAGGCGGCGCTCTCCATGTCAGATTCTGACCGATACCCCCCTGTCTCGTTCTCGGCATAATTTCGCGGCCGCCGATCCAACGAGGTTTGATATGCGTTGATGGAATGCCGTGCCTGCTCGGGTGGGTATGTCACAAATTCCCCTCCAGGACCGTTGGCCTCCCCACCCTGACTCACGTAATACCTTTCGCTCCCGTCGCCGCTTGTCCCCACGTAATATCCCCTCTCGACGTCTAGGTTACTCGTGCTCAGTATTGAAGATGACGCGCCGCCATCCCTCGAGCTCCGTGCCTTGTGGTGTCCCGTGACCGCCGAGGTCGACTTGTGCTTCCTATGCCGCGAGCTGACGACGGGGCTCTGCAGGTCTTCGTCTTCGCTCCAGGGCGGGCCGTCGCCGAAATGAATCGGGGCTAGCTCGCCGCCCTTTCCGAGGCCACCATCCGAGGTCCAGTCCCAGCCCATCTTGATCTCCCACGAGGCGGGCGGGTCCGAGAGGCGTCTCGTTTCGCTAGCGGGGGTGGTCATACCGGAGGGCGGTCTCGAGGGTTCGGGCGGGGGGCCATAGTGCATAAGATGCGTGGTCGGGTAGGCGAAGTCTCGTACGGTGGTGTAGGAGAGGCTGGAGTGGAAGATTGGATACAGGTAAGAGACGGGCCGTGACCGCGACGGGACGGATCCCGTCGAGTACTGTGACAGTCGGTTCTTGGAAGCGTGGGACATCGGTCGCGGTATGACTGATCGGCGAGAGGGTGGTGACGTTATTAAGGGAGCTAAGGCGGGGTGGTTCGGGTTCGGGTTCGAGTTCGAGGTCGTGGGCGTTGTGGTCTGGTGCTGTGACGGGGCTGCTGGAGGCGAGATGGCTGGCGATGAGTACGATGAGGACATAGTTGCGGTCATCGAGGAAGGGAGACCGGAACAGTCTTCGAATGCGTACCCAAGATAGAAAGATTTGTGCTGATATTATACGCGAGACGTATTGTTACGTGCGCCGTCTCTCTGCACCTCTGCTCAGAGGCGGTCGGTCCAGCACAGGAGCGGGCGGCACCGCAGAGCACGACAAAGCACGACACCTACACAATGCGATTGCCGCTTAACAAACTCGGCCGGCAAGCTGTTTCACAGTCTTATGCGATACTTTGTTCGACGGTTCAAAGTTATTCGACAAGTCGGGAACGATAGGACTATTCGGGTTGAATATAATATTCCTACAGAAACGACTGCCCTTCGCTACGGTGCGACAACAAAGACGTGCGATTTCTTGCCTTCCTCTTCAAAGAGGTTGGCCGAACTTGTCAGCCTCGACGTAAACAAGAACCAAGATACGACGAGGAATGAGGACGTTCGTATAGGTCGATCCTAGTACTAACTATCGTATTATACACCTGGTCGTCGAATTAAGTCGTATTCGCGGTGTCGATATCTGTACCTAGGTACATAAAACGAGGGCGAAGCGGAAGCGAAGAAAAAGAGTGTCGCGAACTGAAATGTAGGCGCTGGCGCATATGATGTTGGTTATATCTACCTAGATTAGAGAGAGAAGACTCGCGGTCTCGAATCCGAGTCTCAAGGTATTAAAAAAAGGATGGAGCCGTGTCGGAGCCCTGGGCTTGGCCTATCGAAGCCTACGAAGAATAAACTGAGGATGAACAAAGGGTAAAAAAGTGTTCGTAATTCCCGAAAGTACAAAAAAATCACTTTGTAAGTTTGGTAGGCGGTAGGGTAAGGTTTAGTTAGTTCTATTAGCGGTAGGTGACTAGGTGTACATGGTGAGGACTGTGTATTGTAGGTACTGTGGAGATCTGATGGGAAAGTTCAAGTGGGGAATGGAGGATGGAGAACATCGAATGCAAGAAGTCAAGTTGCTTCAATGCCTGCTTTGCTCCTGCAGCCCACAGTAGTTGGGAAAGTCCAATTGGCAATTGTGCGAACGTCGAACTAACAGTATCAATTGGAACATTGGATTTGTACCTATTGTATTGCATTGTACTAGAATACATCCCTAGGTTTAGGTTTAGGTAGTGGAATTAGCCCAGGACCGCCCAGGACCACAGTGGCTTAGCTGTCTATCAAATGTTTTGCACAATTATTGACCTAGATATGTACATATGTACATTACCTACAAAATACAATGCCTCTATCAATATTAAACCCTTTAATAATGCATTTACGATAATTTCAAAATACCAGGTAGGTATTCACAATAACACAATAGACAAGACACATGGAGATGCACAAAGTACGAGCACAATCGCAAATCAAAATCGGGACAAGTCACCAACCTCTAGTAACCTTTCCTCATTAGCCCTAGAAAGGAGCGGCTCCTATCCCATCTAACTGGCTCCAGGGCAGCCTAGAATTGGTTGCGATTAAGCGCGCGGGACAGAGATCCTACTGGCCGGCTCCCTTGTTTTAGCGGCTCTTCGCTCGTGGGAACCCTTACGGCGGGTTAGGCGGGGTTCAGCAAATAACCTTGGAAACACCGGTTGCTTGTCGAGTGCTAACACGCTGACAAGTCACCACCACCACCACCACCAACAGACAAAAGTGCAGGTTGAGATGGGACAAAGGTAAATTTGAATTTAGGGAAAGTAGGTGTAAATTCAAGAAGTTTTAGATTAAGGTCACGGCTTTCTTAGAGTTTTACTCCGTGCATTGTTGAAGGGTTTGAGCGAAGAGCGAATATTAATATCAGTCAATAGTTGTGTTGTCTTCGCGGCGAGAATGCTATACCTACCTACTATTCAATATTCCTATCAGCTTACCTACTTTCAGGTGTCATTTACAAGACTTGAAAGACGGTGAAAATTATAAAAGAATATTATAATAACCGAATCATCAAGATTAATGGCACTTTACCAAGTCAAGCGAGCTTGTACCTAACATTGAATGAAGGAAATTTATTTGCTAAAGTAGGACCTAGGTAGGTACAGTTCAACAACTCCCAAAGCAAATGCTTAAAAACTTATGATACCACAGATATAATATTTCAAAATTAACATTACCATAAACTAGGTCATTTCCGAATTGTCATTGAATCGTTATTAGATTGTTAAATTGCATTAGGTACGTTGACATTTGAGATGTTAGGAATATTCACGATAACTAACGACATAGAAAAATACTTTCATAAAATACTTCGTCATGCTTCTTTAGCGCTCACACCATGCAACAACACCACATCTAATCCTGCGGATATGATTAACGAATCCGATGATGAGCCCGAAGAACTATGCATCTAGTCGATGGTGAAACAAGTCGGCATCGTTGATTCGCGCCGCACACGTGACCCCTAGCCGATGCTTCAGTCCGTCATCGCCAACTTACGACGTGCATAGAAGTTAAGAGCACAAAAGAGCGGTCTGATATTGAGCACCGTAATAAAAATTGTATAAAACTAAGGAACAATTCTTGTTTAACTACCTGTATGTAGGTATAAATACAATACAAGATGACAAACAAACTAGATATGTTGAAGTTCTTATAATTGTGGACTGGCTAAGAGGGACAGAGATATATAACGCAACAAACAAGGCCATGTTTTCCTTCTGATGGGATCTAATTGTAGATGAGGCCTCATTATGGTAGGACAAGTCGATAAATGGTATCTAGGTATTATGTATAGCTCTCCGTGGTTGGAGGTTTGAAAACTTATCTGGTTTTGCGCATGTGAGCCGGACCGGAAAGGCTGCTGGTTGGATCGGATGTTGCATCGAACGGGAGGACAAGTTGGAGTAAGTATAGTCTAACCTGAGTAAGGGGGAACTCGGAGTGTACGCGTGCAGATGATGTTTCTATTTCTGGACATGCTGTCAATTTCGACTGCCTTACTTACTGGTGTGTCGGGCGCCGACGTACAGACCGGACACATCGTGACCACTCCATTGGGTATAATCTCTCCCCGGCATAGCTATTGGTGTCATCATGTCGCCTGTTTCATATTTTCTGCGTCTACGTTGCCCAACCTTAGAAGCCAACCGAAGGTGGTGGCAAACGCTTACAATAGCTCGAGATATGTAGAACAAAGAGGTTTGTCAAGAACATCCCAGCTTAGCTTCCAACGTTTATCTGATTCGTAGGGGGTAAACCTCTACTCGGCAACGGGAATGACTGTCCAATTGGCCTACAGAAGTGACACCGACTGTTCTATGTATTCAGTTAGAATCGAATGCAGTGTTGGTATCATAGGTACATAATGTATGTATGTAGTAATAGCTAATTTATACAAATAATGCTTGAATTAATATTTATCCAAGTTTAGTTATGTAAGAGACGTACTAGCCAATTTAAGCCTGCACGGATGCACGGATTAATTATAGGCCGCTAAAGCGCATTGAGAAAATCCATGTTCATCGATAGGTACCTACCTAGCTTCCATCGAGACTTAATTCTAACGCACATCATTCCAGCAATTGCAACAACTTCAACCACTGCAAACAACTGCAAACAACTGCATAACCCTTCATATCTGCCGTATGAAAAGTAAGTAAGCACATTAGATCCTTAAGGTTCTTTCCTTTTTCTTTAAACAAAAGCATTTCCTCAATGATGAAAATTAATATTGGAGCTGTCTGATATTCCATGGTGACACATTATATTTACCTTACGCAACATTATCTGAATCACTTCGGAAATACTCGATCAATCTGTTTACTCTGCATTCATCTTTGTCGAGAAACGCAAATTGACATAGTCACACAGTTCTAATACCTTTTTGGGTCGATTCGTAACTGATGAGCATGCGACGACCTTTATCGGCATCCACCTTGCTCATGGGATTGAGCTGAACACGACGTCTAAAGAAACGAGATGGAAGTCGCAAATGGGTCTCCTGCCCCCGCTGCTCCGGCAGCAAATGGCGAACGAGAGGATCCGGGAGGTTTCAAGCTCAAGTTCTGCACCGTCTGTGCTAGCAATCAAAACAGGTATGGTCTTCCAAGTTACTATTAATATCTACGAACATCTCAGAGGAACTTACACAACCTAGATCGATGGAGGCACATCTACGATTATCGCAGGCTCATTACCCCGTCATATCTTTCGGCACGGGTTCTCTCGTTCGGCTACCTGGGCCCTCGATAACTCAGCCCAACGTTTACCAGTTTAACAAGGTATCGTACGATGCAATGTACAAGGAGCTCCACGACAAGGACCCTAGATTATATACCGCCAACGGTCTGTTGAATATGATCGGAAGGAATAGGCAGGTGAAGTGGGGGCCGGAGCGATGGCAGGACTGGCAGATAGGTATTCCTAGAACCGAACACGCCTCGGACCGTGGAAGTGAAGGTACGGAAGGTGGCGTGGTTGATATCGTGTTCACCTGCGAAGAGAGATGCTGGGATGCCGTCATCGACGATCTGTTGAACCGGGGGTCTCCGCTGAACCGTCCCGTTCACGTCATCAACGTCGATATCAAGGATAACCACGAAGAAGCTACTATCGGCGGACAGGGCATTCTAGACCTCGCGGACGCGCTAAATAATGCCGCCAAAGAGGAACGAGAGAATATAGGGCCCGTCGCATTCGACATGGCGAGCGCCATCAACAGGGCCACGTTTGACGAGCGTGTGCCGGAGATAATCGGAGAATGGCAGGAGAAATGGCCAAACCTGCCAGCGATTTGGACGCTGGCCTGGTTCTAAGATACGATTGTGGAGTTTTTCTTTATCGATGATACCCCGGAATAAATTTTCCATTACCAATGACTAGAAACATACGGATACTTGGTCATTGTCCAAGCATTATAGCAAGCAATGCGAATCACAGATTTTTTATATTGACTCCGATTAAATAACATGACAGATTGTGATGAAACTTTTACGGGAGGGGTTTGAAATTATATCGAAACTTGCGCCAATGAAACTGGGTGTGTTCTCCTCAGCAGCTCTCGGGATTAAGAGGTCACACATTGTCCTTTTCTCGACTCAATCTAATTATCAGTCAAGTCGATCAACATGTGGCCTGCCTTACCTCCGCGCCGTTTATGATCACAGGTACCAAACTAACTGCCTTCAGCAAATATAAAGTTTAGGAACAGCGATGGCGTAATTTCGCCCTGCTGAGATGTAAGTTAGCCGAGCCTACTTGGCTAGGTAACATGAATAAAGCAAGAAGGATTCTGGATACGCAGTGACGGATCCTACTCAAACTCATCAGAAACTATCCAAGAGTTGAAATGAAACGGCTGTACTATTTCCGTGTTTTTGATCCTTTGACCTTCTAGATATTTTTCTTATGATAGCAAGGCTTACATACTTATTTTAGTCATGCGACTTTCTCGACCACCTAAGGAAGTTAATGTCATTTTACTATGGTGACACTGCGGACGATCTAATCTGCGAATCAATCTACACATGCGCGTAGAATATTGAAAGCATGTATATGGCATTTCCCTTACAGGAATACGGGTGTAGATATGTTAACAACGCGATGCTTCACGATAGGAATATCGGGTATGTCATATTTGTCAGGCCAATGCTAACCCTTGCTGCCTTTGTTAGGTTTTTCGGCCATGACTTTATTGCGGAAAAATACAGCTTGATAAATCGTGTCTACTGTTATATTTTCTTCTAGACAACTAAGTCGGTGCGTTCATAATGTTATAGATAGTCACCTAGATACTTATTTCGGACTTTTCAACACTCAACGTCTAATTATCATCGATCCACCTAGTTTTATGAAATATGAGCACAAGTTAGGTAGGTATCGTAAAACACTGTCCAACGACAATCTAGTATAAAATCACATATAATAACCTACCTTTTTATCCCTCACATACCTCATTACTCCGTTCATTATACCTTGCTATTTTTTTTTCCCCGCATTTGATTCCGTACGATCATCTTAGAGGGCACCAAATTCTTATGTCCCATCAACGTTTAATAAAGCGCTTTAATGCCATTTTCGCTCTTGTTTACGCTCTTTCTAAACATACTATCTGAACTTTGGTTTTTATTCTTTTTGACAGGATGTTTTTCCTTGCCTCGATGTTTGGAACTATATAAATATTTCTTAACCGCCTTGTCTAATTTCTCCTACGAGAGTAATTGTGTCCGACAATCTTCTAGTGTGATGAAACTCTTGTGAATTCTCGATGTTCATTGCTTCATAAGTAGCAATGAGCTGCCTAATGTCTTTTCGTTGGAATATCCCATGCACCATGTGATCCATTTCAAGTTCTTCCGCGGAAGAGCATATAGGGAGATAAACACCACCATTGCTATCATCAACATGAAGGTGGCCGTCTTTGCAAAGTCAGACGTTGTTATACTCAATGGGACATCCTTATATATCTACCTGTATAAGTTGTCAGCCTGGAAAGGCTTCTTCTTATGCAAATAAGGAGCTTTCCGACTTTAAACTCGTCAAGTTAACAATCCCCTAAGGGACCCAGGTTTGTTGATACGAGACTTGAATGCAGGTAATCATACTAGTTCAAGAGGAAATATGCCATTTCTAAAGAGATGTAAGCATGAGTATCAACCCATGAGTTGGTATTTTATTATTTAATAATTTGATTAGGGGTTAGTTTTTCAGGACAACTTTAAAGCATGAATTCATTTGAGTACACCACCCACGAGGCTGCCCAGATGGTCAAAGTTCCAACCGAGGTGATACTAATATATTATATTAGTCACTGGAATGTAACTAGCCTTAAAAGAACGAAGGGATGATGTTATTATGAGGTTGGTAAGGTTATTATTTCATTAAACGATTAAGCCTGAAAAATTTCAAACAGAAGCCTTATAAATGTGAGGTCGTTAGCTTGGTTGGTTGGTACCTATCTAGTTGGTAGTTGCCCTTGACATCGATCGATGTAATCATTGCTGAATCTATCCCGCAACACATCCGTGGAATTACTAAATACCTATGCCTTATGTGATGATTATTACGTATAAACGATGGGGTGTAGTTAAATAAACGACATCTTTCCCGAGTCATTGAACCACAACCGCTTGTGTTAGTGATTCGAGTGATTCCGAGTCAAAATCTTTCGACGGGCGGGAATAGGGGTAGTCCTAACCCTTGCTAGCCGTTGTATAATTTCTTAACGAGGTCACCACCGAAGCGCGCGCGACGAGAACCGATTGAACTCAATACCGCCAACCATCATTAGTTACTAGCCAATGATGATTTGACTTCTGCTATCCTCAGCTTACTTGCGTCGAAGCTAATCTACCTAGGCAAATGATATTGTGCAACACATTCGAGCGGATATCGCTGACAGTATGGAGGAATTCCCCAAATCGCAAATCGCATCACCCCCGTCTCTTCTTTCTTTCCCTTGCCGATGGGGAAATCTGACAAAGCGATATCATCACCGGGGATTGATCAAGATAGGGAATTCTAGTTGTCGATCTTTTTGATCTAGATTTTCCCATCCCGCCGGCGGGTGGTCGAGACTTATGATGCCCCCGTCCGACGATCTTTTTTCCTCCCTCTTTCCATGAGATGAGAAAAAAACGACAACGATTCTGTGCCCTGTCTGCCCTGTGTGCTTCTAGAATGCAAATAATAATTGTTACATTTCACGGGTGATTCCGTACCAGCTTGCGTAACTAGTCATTCCCAGTTAAGAAAACTGGAGCGAAGAATTAAAGGTGGGCGGCGCAGCATATTTTTAATCTTAAAAAATATCCATCCCTATTTTAGTCGACGATGTAATAGAAGTATACTATCCCTGTGTATGCATAAAAATGCATCAATTGATCCATATTAGTACTTTTATTAGTTACACACACTGCAGGCAAGTCAGGCAGGCACTGCTGCTACACCATCGACGCGAAGAGATCCAAGAAAAGCTTATTTTACTAAGGCAAATTCACTACCTAAATATCATTTCATGATTTCGACTTTTTTTCATCATACAACGTCGTTACGATTCATTCTTAAATACATAGCTCTTAATACAACCTTAGAACTATTGGTAAATATCGACGAAGGATGCAATTGATATTAAATACATACATAATACATAAATTTGGTACATACCTACGCACACGTCAATAGTACCTAATGCATGTAAGTACATGGTGCAATTTCATAATGGGCGGAGATAATGATAAGGGGAAAGAAAAATACCTGGGTACCAGGAAACCACTCACTGGGACCCGTTCCGGCGTTCGTTGCGACTGCTAAAAGGTGGCTCTAGTCACGGTCAGCACGTTCAAAACCGCCTAGTCAGGCACGATCCCCGGTCAAGATGCCCTGAATACGCCTCCGCCCCCTTTTCCCATTGGTCAGATACCCCTGTTCGCACCCTGTTCCTCCCCGTGTCCCCCGTCTTGCTTCAACCACCTTTTGAGGTAAAGAGGTTTCATTCATGCTTCCACCATTTTTTTTTAGGTTGTTCAATTGTGATACTGTAACTTGTAAATTCTCCCACGAACCTGTCACCCACCTCAGCGCATTACTGTACATACCTGACTCACGTCTCGATATGTTTAGTATCTGCCTGTAACTTGCTTGTACCTGCAGAAATCCTCCTTGCAGCTGGACTTGGAACAATCGTCTCTTCCAACCTTGGAAGAACTTGAGACGCCACCAGCCACAAACAACATACGTTCTTTTCCCCAAAGCTTGAAGTCTGTCGACGGAATTGCTTTTTTTCTTCACTTGGTCTCCTCACTTTGAGAGCCTCATCCCTTGCCTCGATTCTCAATTTCTTTTCTATTTTCGATTGTGTACGTATAGCGCGTGGAATGGGGATAGCAGCATCTGCTACAGTTACAATTCCGACCCAAGACTTCCTGTGCCACGATTGTACCGCGTTCCTAGTCACCCATCGGTTGTACCAGACTTGAGTCCTGTCGCCTCCGCGGGTCAAAATTCACCTAACCTTGTCAAATTGTTATCACGCGCCCTCGTCTTCCCCCTCGGCGGCTTACCGTTGCTTTTCGGATGGGAAAGGGGTAGAGATTTGCTGAATTACCGCAGAACAGCAATCGAGAGAAGGAAAAGTCAGGACCGGTTTTCGATTCGGGTTAGGAATCAAGGGGGAGCTAGCCGCAGCTGCATTAGATCAGATTTGACCGTACTAGGCTGGGCTAGGTTTGAGACTTCTACCGCCGCCTCAATTCCCATTCCTCCTTTTTCACGTGGCGCGCGCATTTCTCCTCTCCGTCTTTCTTTGTTGTTTGCCACAAAGTCGACCCCCAACTTCGCATACCAGACATTGACCATGAATACTCGAAATGCGCCGCTCTCACCCGTATCTGTAGGCGCTGGCAGCGAATGGTCCGGAATGTCCAAATACCAAAACGTCGACAACGACGGTCCCTATCTCAACAATCGAGGTCCCGTATCTCCTCCAGACTCTAGCGGTTCCAACGGGAACATGAATGGCTTTCCTCCCGGCCCGAGGAGCGTCGGCGGTCCGTCGCCGCCGCCTTCGGTCGGACGCTCTAGCGCCTACGCGGGAAGCGAGAGCGGGAGAAGTCTACGCGAAGAAGGCACCGAGGCCGTCTTGGGAGAACATTATATTGCCCTCAAGCGATACCTATCTTCGACGTCTAAGGATGGCAGGGCGAACCCACCCCCTAATAAGGCCAGGGATAAGTTGTTGCGCCTGTCGTCGGTTCAGTTTTTGGAGCTGTCGACCGATGTCTTCGACGAGTTGATGCGACGGCAAGCCTATAGTCGAAGACCACCCAATGCTCCTCCCAACGTCGGTCCTCCGACCTATTTATTACCTGAAGACACGTTCCACCCGAAGCGTAATCAAGCACGCCAGAAACTTTCGACCCTCGGCTCGCCAAGATTCAGAGATCTAGCGACGGATGTCTTCTGCGAATTGGAAAGGCGCATTCCTCGATTTATCGCCGGAGAAGTCCCGCGGATGAGCAATCCCGGAATGCCTTCGAGTCGAGCAGGCACACCGATGGGCATGCGAGGACCTAATGGTATGCGGCGACCGTCTGACGCGAGCTCTATCCGCTCGGCGGCTCCGAGGATCGCTGGCGACTATCCCGTGCCTCCGTCGCCCGGTCTTTCGAACGGCAATTATGACCGACCGCTCGCAAAACAGTTCCAGAGCAACACGATAGTGCCTAACAAGAGCACGATGGTCGAAGAGGACGACGACGTTGGCGGTTCGAACGACGAGAGCGACGCTTTTAGGTCACGCAACCGAGAGAGTAAAAGAAGCATCGGAACAAGCGGTGGCTTATCTGAAGTAAGTTTTGACAATGTTGACGAGCGCCGCCGGTCGTCGGGAGCACCACGAATATCGACTAACCCTTTTCAGGTGGACAAGAAACTCATCGACGATTACCAAATTCAAGTACGAGAGCTGCGGGATAAGATAGATGGCATGGAGGACCAGCTAAAGAAGAAGGACGACGAACTGGCTCAGCTGATGGATGGCGAAAGATCCCGTGCATCGGCCTCGAACGTGGAAAAGAGAGAGTGGGACGACTTGCGAACGGGACTCGAGAGCAAGTTAAACGAGGCCCAGGATCTCAACGACTCCTTGCGAGACGAGCTCGACAGGATGAGGGACGACAACGCAATGGAGACGCGGAAATTAAGGGAAGAGCTCGAAGATGCCCAGCAAAATGGTAATAATAGGGGCGTCGGGGGAGATTCCGAGATGGCGAGAGAAAACGAGGAGTTGCGCATGGCGCTGCAAGAGCAGCAGCAAGTTACGGAAAGCGTGCGGAGGGAAGCTCGGCAATTCCTCGAAGAGATGAAGGTCCTCTCGCAGCAGCACAGCCCATCTTGGGAGAGGCAGTCTGAGCTGGAGAAGACCGTCGAACGACTCGAACAGGAAGTCCGGGATTGGCGGAACCGCTACGCCCGCACTAAGACCCAGCTTCGCAACATGCGTGCCTCGTCAATGGGACTCACGATCGACCAGGACGCTGGCAAGTACGTGAGAGAGAGAGGCTTTACGGAAGAAGACGGTCTGGTCAAGGACGTGCACGTTACCAAGTTCCAGGTCGCCATCGACGAGTTGCTGCAGAGAGCTCGGACCGACGAACCTGACAAGGTGATCGATTCTATGAAAGCGGTTGTCGTCAGCGTCCGGCGCATCACTAAAGATATCGACGAATCTCAGCCGAACGACGGAGAACAGCTTCAGCAGCAGCAGAAGCTCAAGAGTCGCGTGTCTGCTACCGCGAACAACTTGATTACCGCCTCCAAGAATTTTGCCTCCGGAGCCGGGATATCTCCCGTCTCCCTGCTCGATGCGGCTGCCTCTCACCTAGTCGCTGCTCTAGTTGAACTATTACGAACCGCCAAAATACGCGCCACGCCGGCTGGCGAGTTGGAAGACGACGACGACGGCACGGTCACGCCGGTGGACTCGACCGGGTTCTTCTCGAACCGCACTACGACGACGCAACAGGACGATACGTATATGAAACCTCAGGATTCGCCCCTCATACCGCCTCCGCCTTTCCAAGGACTTCGTGCCGGAATTCGTGATAGTGCCAATTCTTCGGCGTATAGCCCCGTCAGTTCGCCGAGGGAATCTAGCGATCGGTATAACGGCAACGTAAATGGGATGACCTTTATGGGCATAAACAAGAACATATCTCCTAACGGCCTAGGACGACAGGACGTGAAGAACGAAGACCTCAAGATATATCTGGAAGACCAGACAGAGATCATGGTTCAGACCATCCAAGGATTAGTCGGTTCTATCCGCGGCGACGCGCCCATCCAGCAAATCAACGACGAGATCACCTCGATCGCCGACGTGGTCGGCAAGGTTGTCGCGCAGACCGAGGCGTACGGGAATGCTAGCGACATGACGGATCGATTATCTTCCTGTCGTCAGCGCTTGCTCGAGGCTGGTGAGCAAGGCAAAGATCTAGCAGCTCGTGGCCTCGGAGACAGCGACAGGGAATGGCGCATGTGGACGCAGACGCTACCGCCTATCGCCTTTGAAATCGTACGCGAGACCAAAGACTTAGTGCAACGTATCGACCGTCTAGTCATGTCACCGACCGCAGACGATTTCTCCTAGAAGGAGTGTACGAGGCGTACGAGGCGAATGAGGTTGATGCCAACACCGTTACGTCTCCTTGCTTGAACTTCAAATTCGAACACATCATTATACCTACCGTGCTCTTCATTTTTATTTATCTTTTGCATCAGGTCTCGATCAGATACCCCGTGGTCTTTTTGCTTTGCTGGATCGTACAGAGCTGTAACATATTTAGCTCGAAATGTACCTCTATCTTACCTACTTACCTTTCAAACGGACGAGTTGAGTCGATACGACGACACATTTCACCTACATACATACATACCTATATTACTTAACATTAATCGGTTCTCCTCGCCGGCAACGCGGGTTGTCCGGTTTGCTGGAGAAAACCGACGGGCTTTGGCAGAATGGGAACCGTCTTTATTATTATCTTCGCCACTATTATTACTATTATGTTGGCGTCTTGCTCGCTGTGACATATAGACGGGCAGCAGAGCATGGGCGGGAGGGAAAAGATACAGTGGGCGACTCTTGCATGCAAGATGGCTTTACGGGTCCCGGGTCCTTTTCTTTTTTGAACGAACCCGGAGAAGCTCCTCTATCTCTTGGGGCTGCGGCATGAGTGATGGGAGGTAAATGTCCTGCGAAGAGGTGACGATTACGGACGAGATCAAAGCCGGCATTACTGTAAAATAGACATCGTACACTGCTAGAGGGTCTTGGTGGGACGCTGGGTTAATTGACTATGTATAAAGTCAAGCTTTCCCTCTTAAAAGAGTACGTGTTTGAGTATGGTGCCTCGCGTGATATTGAGAGATATGGTATGTATGATGATACATATCAGCCACAGCTACCGGGTATATCTTGATCATTTCGTTGACCCCTTTCGTCTACAAATTGTCTGTCTTTATATATTGTTCGACTAATCGAATAGTAGGACGCCGAAATTCCTCCGCGCTTAGTCACCTTTTTCGTGACCTCACCATTGTCGACAACGTAAGATTAGGGAGAACGGTGATGAGCTTCGCTGGGGATACGAAAAGTTGCTCTCCACGTTTAACGGGTTAGTTTTACCCCAACATCGTCGAAGTTGCAGCGTCTTTATTCCTCATCCTTTGATGCCAACGTGTTCTGCGACACGGACTGTTTACGGAAACGCCCCGGCATCAACGGGTGAGGTGCAAGCCATTCGTGTTGGTGTTCTTCTCCGGGAGAGCTCGCGGTCGTTTGGGATGGTCGAGCTCCGGGTTCGGTGTTTCGGCGGCTCCGAGAGGTTAGGGCTGCTGTGAGGGATGAAGGCGGGGGCTTTCTCGTTGATAGAGTTCGAGGTTCGGGGGAAGGCGGTTCGGTGTAGGCCGTGATATTCGACATATCCCCAGCCACGCCCTGGACAGATTCCTCTTCTGGTCCTTGCCCTCTCCGCCTCCGGATCAGTGGTGGTGGTAATGGCTCGAAGTATGCTGTTTCCTCGTGTTGCGAGGTCTCCGGTATCGACGCGGAAGCTGTCATGCTCCTCTTGCGGCGCTGCTGCCCAAGATTCTGCTCACGTCGCGCGAGTCCGTCGTGTAGCAGAGGAACGATCTCGGCCCACCGCGCGCGGCATTCTTCGGCGCTCTTCCTCGTCCAGATCAGCTTTGCCACGTCGTCCCAGTGGCTCACGCCGTGTCGCGCCACTGCCTGCTTCAGAATGTTGTCTTCGATCTCGGACCAGCGAGGTGACGTCTTCGAGCTCTTAGCCGGCCCCGGAGAAGGGTCTTTGGGCGTGTTGGCAGACATCGCCCTCTATACCGGGCGAAGAGTCAAGTGTTGGGTGAATAAATGAGTGAATACCTAGGTGTCTTGGTAGATGACGCCTTGGGAGGGGGAGTCGATACATAGGTTGGTTAGGAGGGTGTCCCAGAAAGCTTGAGGTTTATTGCTTCTTATGATGGACCCCTCAAATTTATGGTTTGGGCAAAAGGGGGCGTGAGAGATATGATGTCAAAGTGGTGCGGAGGTAAGTTTCAAGAGTGCGCGGGCAGATAAGGATCGTCTCGAGATCTGACTTTATAGAAGCTTAAATTCCCACGTGGTTGATCCCTACGCGCGCATATAATGAGGGTATTTGGAAATAGCGAAACATAGCGTCCGTTCATAAAGTTCGTCCTTGGGTTTGTCCTCGTACTAACCGCAATCGCGGCGCTTGACTGGACAGGTTAGAATTACATCTAAGCAAGTCCTATGGATTTATATAATACTCTTAATCATCATTTTAGCATCGAATTCTGGTTCACTCGGGAGCGACGAGCATTGTATGTTTCGATCCTGGTTGGGCTGAAATAACACAATGGGTTCACCAATCGTTATCTACCATTAAAACCCCTTGAAATATCTTAAAAGTCATTATATATCCCCTCACTTTTCCTCCTATACCTTCTTTGTCGGTACGTAACGTCCTTGAAAGTACGCGCGGCGCTTTGTTGGCCTTTATAGTCTTGCCTAGAGTCTAAGTTGCTTATCTCGATCTATATTAAAGTAATGATAATAACTCCTGGCAAGCTTAATTGATTCTATGAGATGTTTATCTATGCCGTCTACCTTCGGGATTCTTGCGGATGCTGTTATAAGTGAAGTCTTGGGATTAAGTCAATAGTTCAATTCTTTCACATGTTAATATAAGGACGTTGCGGTGTCAGGTACGTGGGTATCTCCAGCAATTTCATCATATGAATTGTGCAGTGTTGCGTGTATTCCTCACTCTCAGGTTTCTAGCATTGAATGAAAATTATGTATATCAACCATTGCAAGAGTTCCGTATTATGAGCCTAACCCCCCTTTTATTTATATCCATCCGTTGTTAATAAGATAATATACGCAATCATATGTAGGTAATTACCTACCTAGGTCCCTACTTAGCTAATAAGACATGATACAATATCTGATGATACCGAGTCTTTGTATAGCTCAAGTTTAGATAGGGAAAAAGGCAATATTTCCATGACTTTAACGCAATATTTGAATTGAAGATTAGATTATATGATAAAACTTTGTCATTGCACAACTAACATTTCAAAGACAATAGCTAAAATGAAGAAGAGAAAACGGCATAGGGAAAGACATTTTGCTTTTTCCTCGTTTCTAATTGTGGAGCCAAGAAACATGTATCGTCGTACGAATGGGTTAACAATGCTAACTCTTTGGAAAATAATATAACTATCAAGATTGACAACCTTTTCATACAACATTAAACACGGGAAGCCTCTTGCACCGTCTTACTTATCCGGCATATAAATAAAATAAGCCTTCATAGCTGCGGGCTCATGGCTAATGCAAGATCTACAGCGATGCCAAGTTTCAACCCCCTAAGCCCCAATGATGGAGTGCCGTATGCGCTAAGCTCAGTCAAGGTCTTTGGCGTTTCGATGAGCCAATAGAAAGCCATCTCGCTTCTATTAGCTGATAGTGGCTAGTAATACAGTGTCATCCTTGTACGCTTTTCTTACTGTAACATCTTGAATTACTTCCGCTTTCAGCGAGTCTTCCTGCTGAATCGACATCGCCACCAGCTTCATTCAATTTCAATTTTGCGAGTATGGCTGAAAGTGATGCGACGTTATACAATAGCTAATTTGGTTTTTACTGCTTGGGTTTCGTTTATGGGCTTATGTGCTAAGTCTTCAGCTCTTAATGAGCAGATGAGTTGCAAAATTGCTCTCTCAGCCGCAAGCCACTCGTTTGTTTTGATTTATTCCCCCCAACAATAGCAGCACCTGCAGCACCTGGAAATTGTGATACTTTTCGTCGTCGATAAGAATAGACGCGAAACGACGCCGCTGCCCGAGCGGGAACGTCTTTACTAACTACCTACAACGATGTAACTATGCCGGGTGTCTCTTCATTAGTGCCCGTACATTGTAGGCATACTCCGTCCGTGATTGCTTTTTTAGTAGACCATCTAACTGACAAATTTGCTTAAGAAAGTCTAAGGGCGAACGCTATCTTATATACGGTAACATCGCGCTGCTGTGGGTTGTTGGTGACCAATATGATCTACCCTCAGCTAACAGGGATGAGAATTCTATCTTTCAACACACGGCTTTATTCCGTAGTCTCAGCCGCAAAAAAACTGCGACCCCAATCTCCATTGTCGCCTTAGTGGTGATAGGCCGCCGTTATGAAGCCGCAATACCCCATCTCATTTTACTCGATCCTGAGCATCTAAGCGTTCTGAGCGGATCCCCTCTTCGTTGCGCGGTAGTCACCATTCGTCGTTATCCTTGTCCTGGCTAAGGGACTTTGCGCTCTAGCTCTGAGGGCTAGCTGCTCTTGATGTCCCATCTGTTGCAGAGTGGCTTTTGTTTTGCTCTTCATCGATTGGCTTGAACCAGGGGTCTAAGAGCTGAAATCTGCCTTTCGTTGATGATTTCTACCTTACCCTCCTCCCTATCATGAAGCAGACTAACGGTCTTGGTTAGCGGACATGTCACAGTTTAAGTAATTTAAGTAAGGGTCTTTAGTCTGCGGTGCGTAGACAGGGTCTATAGATGCATATGAGCACGATGAAGCCCCCTTTCTTACTTGATGGGCGTCCCGTCCTTCTCTCCGTGATCGTTATTTGCTGTTAGTCCATTTTTGCCTCGAGTTATCTTTACACTATTTGTTATACCTTTTTCTTCATTTGCTAAGATGGAGCAACCGTCTTCAAAGTATTCCAACCAGCGAGTGCCTGGGAAGGAGCACATTCCTCTCTTTCCCAAAGGCTTCGTTGCCATCCGGATAATCCAGCTGATCATCAGCATTATCTGCTTGGGACTTTGCGCCTTTGGCATTGCCTACTTAGTTTTTTCAGGAGATGCCTTAATGCTATTCACGGTATGCGAACTTCGATTTTCAAGTAAACTAAATAATGTGAGGCTGACGAGATCGACAGGCTATTGCCACTATCATAACTAGCATCTACTGCCTAGTCGCGGAGTTCGGTCCCCCGAAGGCCTACAACTACTGGGCTATACTCAGCTTAGATATCTTCCTCGTTATCTTCTGGCTGATCTCGTTTGCCCTCCTCGCAGCCCAAGTTGCTGCCGGGTTTGCTCTCTACCACGAATACAGCGACTTCTACGAGGAATACTACGGCGTGAGCACCGACAATACCGCGTACGCGGTCTACGGTGCCTGTCTCGCTGCTGCCGCGGGCCTAGGCGGTCTCGAGTTGTAAGTTCCCAAACCATAACCCGTTAGTATATGTTAGTATATGTATATATCTCTAACACTATCTAGCCTCCTCTATATAATCTCGCTCTCCGTCCACGGCGTTATGCTACATCGCCATCGAAAGGCGGGACTAAAGGCTATGCCCTTCAACGTAGCGTCCGGTGGCGCCCCTGCTGTGGCTGTGTTGCCTGTCGACGGCGAGAAGTTCCAGATGCAGTCTCAGGCCACTCAAGTGTATCCGCAACAGACCGCACCTGCGATGGGCCCCCCTCCGCCCCAGCAAGGTTACTACCCGCCGAGCTCGCCGTCTCCCCTCTCGTCTCAACCCACCGGAAACTCTTACGTTCAGCCCCAGCAGATCGTGAACCCTACCCAACCCATCTACGAGGTTCCCGGCCAACCTCAGCAATATCACCCTGCCCAATAATTACCTAATAACTGCCTAATGAGTAAAGACAATTGTATAGGGAGTAAGGGTCCCGTGGCGCCTTCTAGTTAATAATTGGTTTCGAATGGATTTGTATGATAACTAACAATACCTAGGTAGAACTCTTTCATGTTTAGCAGATTAGGAAGATTTAGCATAAGAACAAAAGATTGAAGAGCCGTGTTACGGTTCTTTGAGCATATTCCTTGGATATATTCATCTATTTCGCATTAGTCTGTTTCTGGAAGCTTCCCTATCCATTGACCTCGCGACAACATGAAAGCGATCGTTTTGACCTTGACTTTGTTAGTCGTCTACTCCTCGCGTTATAAAAGAAGGGAGTTGCCGGCGGGCTGCTTCCGGCTTTTGGAATGCGGTAGTTCACTTGTATGACTGAATCCGGTAAGAACCATACGGAAACATCCAATCATAGATCGAGAGTTCCGCTCATTGTCTTAGAGCATTGTGCTTCGACGGTCTTTGTTCGCCCGGTAGCTTTTCTGAGCCCTGCTTATTTTGATCGCCCTTTTAATCGTCGACCCTCATAAATTTCTAACCCTCTAAAGCCAAGTTGTGTTCGAGTCGTCACTAATCTGCAGGAACCTTTTTTTCTTTCTTCTTTTGTGCCAACTTGAACCAGGAGGATTGGCCAGACTAAGTTTAAGAATTATACAACTATAATACTGCATACCCAAGTAATTGACGAACATGACGATAGTACCTAGCGAGCTCGGCGGTGGGGTGGGGCTTGCTAAGACGACAAATCCTGACCGCACAGAAGGCCGGCCTGCGATTTACCCGAGGGAGACGAATGTGAAAGACTATCCCAAGGGCATGTTGGAGTTCATATATACGGCGATATTAGGAGACCCCGATAGGAAATGGGGACCGTTCTACAAGCACGTTAGAGCGGCTAGGAAGGAGGGGCGCTGGGAGGAGTGGTCTACCAGTGATATCGTAAATGCTGAACCTAACGATGCGGGCAACTTCATAGACCCGGATGAGGACTCGAGACTCAATAAGCATAAACCCAGTACCAGCAGATACAGGCTCATCGAAGAATTAAGAGACGATGTCCGTCCTGCGCACATCGATGTCGAAGAGATCCTTCAGAGGAAGGTTCACCCTGGCGACTACGGCGACGATTTTTATAAGCATCACTGCGAGTCCCTCTATAAGGACACGGCAGCCTTCGTAAACAAGTGGTTCGACGTGGACGTCAATTTGACATATCTCACGGAGTCGGACCAAGGGCCCAACCAGATCTGGAGTATGCTATTGTCGGAACAGTTCACCGAGTACTCCCGGCTCGTCGTCCGCGAAGACCAGAGGCTCGGCGGGTGGCCCATCATCCTCAACGACAACGTGCAACGAAAATGGCTCATAGTCGGCATCATGTCTCAGATTATGGAGAAGAAGATTTTTAACGAGCTCCTCTTCGGAGCCGACCACCCCATCCAAGCCGAACTGGAAAGGCTGGACAGTAGATGGGTAGAAAAAGAAGGTAAGTCGTATAAGCCCGCTAACGCCTCGTTTAGAGAATCGATCCGCTAACATGCTTCTGTTTAGGTTACGGTCGTAAGGCCGCCCGTGCCGTCACCGCGAGATACGGGCTGGAAGGACGTCTGCTCCCGCGCAATTTCTGGAACGAGGTCGACGAATTGGCGGCTAAGACGGTGCAGATCTTCCTACCGCTACTTAACGTGCTCAAGGAGGTGGCCCCGACCCGCGTGCAGCCGGGTTACATGCAGGAGGCCTTCTTGCAAGACGTACACGCTCTGCTGTCCTACGCGGGCTTGATCCAGGTCTGCATGGCCGTCTCGCCTTCTATCTTCCACTTCCTGTCCGCGACGCCCGGCGCGCGCATGGACTACGGCATCGAGAAGCAGTCCGACATGCGGCTGTACCGCGAATCCAAGGAATTCTACGAGGACCAGGACAAGCACTGGAGAGAATACGTCGACGCGGCCATGAGCGGGCGACCGGCTCAGAACCGCACAGGAGTCCCCATCCGGGTGCCTCTGAACAAGGAGGAGCGCAACACGATGGAGTACCATCGCATCCGCGGAGCCAAGGTCAAGTTCGCCGTCTTCCCCAAGGTAACGCGCTACCAGCCCATCAACCCGGGCAAGGGCACGCCCGAGCTTGTAGGGTACGACGAGGAGACGACTTGGGATTACATGAAGAGCGAAGCCGAGGGCCAGGATATCGTTGACCTCACGGACTGCATGGTCATCTACTCTCAGGGCTTGATATACCCGGAGGATGGTCTGATCGAGGCGACAAGCTTAGACGAGCACATGGACTCGCTCGTCCGACCGTATAACGGGTTGGTGGCGATGTTCTGGACGGTGCTTAAGGCACTATTATTCGCGCTCAGAGTATCGTTTTGGCATATCCTCGCGGTCAGCATTTTCCTCCTTGTGCTGTACTCCTTCTTCATGGGTTGGGATGTCTTCCGATATGTCATCTTTCACTGGTTTCCTATGGTCGTATTTCTTGGGTTCTGCATCTACAACATCGCGATGCATCTTATAACCAAGGGAAATATCTATTCCCCTTGGCTTGCTGTCGCCGCTCCCATTGTACTCATGTACTTCCTCGGCTTCTGGTACATGGGCGACGAAGCCGGGACTCTGCCAGTCGTGACTCCGCCAGTTGTGACTCCGCCAGTTGTGACTCCGCCAGTTGTGACTCCGCTAGCTGCGCCTCCGCTAGTTACGCCGGCTGAACCGGTCCCCTCCGACGGAGTAAACTCCGAAGGCCTTCAAGCCCTCACCGATGCGTTGAACAAATACGGAATCGATTATTAGATACGAGCGAGCGAGTAAAAGGTGAAGATGGGTATGCGGATCTCGGTGTCTCGGTGTCTCGGCGAGGCCGGCGCGATTTTGCGTCTTGTTTATTTGTTTTAGTTCGTTAATGGTATGCTACTACTGTATGCCTTTGCCTGTATTAGTTTGCGCGACGGAAGACTGTTTAAATAGCTAGATAATCAATCCCGATCCGGGGTGAAAATAAAATAAATGAATGCTAATACGCTAGGCCGCCTCCGTTGAAGTTGGTGATTCGATAGGATTTACGTCCTACGCGTTGGTTGACTTAACGATTATTACCGTGGCTTCACCCACAACTGCCGAACATGAGTCGGGGAAGTTGAACGGGTATATCCATATATAGAGAATACCCCTAGTTCTAGTGGGCCATCGTTGCTATCTCCGCATATTAGGCATGTCGATTACGAGAGCTAAGCCGGCTTATACGCCGAGGTTAAAAGAGAAGATCGGTCCTTGGTCGTGATGTTGTTCGTCTTTTTTCTTTCCTTTCGACGTAGTCATTATTTTGCGTATGTGTTGCCCCTGGATAAAGTTAGAACGACATGGCCACCAACTTACCGCCCAAATACTCGGATCCCTTATATCAAACGGCTCATGATGAGGCTTTTTCGAAGCCGCTCTTTGAGAAAATAGAAACCGTCTTGCCACCAGACGTATCTCAAGAAGATTTTACCTTGGCTTTGGAACAACTCATCGAGGCCCTCGGAAAGGATGCCGTCTTTAGCGGTCAGGGTTTAAGGGACTACGTCGACCCTTACGAGATCCCGGAGTCTGGACATGAAAGAAGTGTGCCGAGCGCTGCAGTTTGGTAAATGAACCCCTTGTAATGGACAGCCGGTTGTTACATAAATGATTGACTCACCAGGTAGTCCATCCTCGGTGCCGGAACTCCAAGCTGTGTTGAAGGTCGTAAATGATCACAAGATCCCGGTGTGGACGTTCGTACGTAAAATCGAGACCTCCCCTTTTCTCTTTTGCTATCTCCCGACTAGAGAGATGTTGCTCTCAAGACGCCGCACATTGCTCCCAAGACATTGCTCCCGAGACACGCTTAAAACACCTCGATTCCTTTAACTCCTTTCGACTCTTCCCTAGAGAAGAAATTACTAACTTCCGTCCAAGTCCCGAGGGAAAAATCTAGGGTATCGTCTGTTCGAGTCTATGACATAGATTAAACAGACCTAAAAAGCTGACGGAGCAGGTAGATATGGAGGACCGGCACCACGTGTTCCCGGATGCATTGCTCTAGATTTACATCGGATGAACAAGATCCTAGAGGTAAACGAAAAATTTAGCTACGCGGTGGTCGAGCCTGGAGTCACCTTCGGAGACCTGTACGAGTATTGCGCGAAAAACAAACTCAAGGTCTGGCCGAGCACGGCATCGCTCGGGTGGGGCAGTGTTATCGGTAACGTAGGTACCTACCTTTATCAGAGTAAGCTGAGAGGGGGAGATTTTATATTAACGGTAGTAGACACTTGATAGGGGTATGGGGTTTATCCCAACCGGAGTACATCACGAAAACGTGGCTGGTATGGAAGTTGTTCTTGCGAACGGCGACGTCGTTCGCACGGGCCAATTCGCCATGTCTAACTCGCCGTCGGCGCACGTAACAAAGCTGACTTTCGGCCCCACGATCGACGGGCTTTTCATACAGAGCAATCTCGGGATAGTAACCAAGATGGGTCTCAACTTGACGCCACAGCCGCAGGCATACATGGCCTGTTCCTTCGACGTCCCGGAATTCGAGCACATCGAGATCATAACCGACGTCTTTGGAAATCTTCGACGTAACGGTACACTGCCGTACATGGTATACGTCTTCTACATCGCGGAGTGGGCTACTATGTTCGGTAAACATTCGGAGTGGTGGAAAGGGGAGGGCCCGATTCCCGACTGGAGATTGAAAGAGATGCAGGAAGATCTAGACGCTGGAATCTGGACCGTAAAGTTCGGGCTTTACGGGCCGACGGAAGTCATTAAGGCTCAATTTGAGGAGGTTCAGCGGGTGGTAGCTAAGGATGCTCCTATCGGTCGCCTTCGCCAGACCCTATTCACCAGCGAAGACGGTGGACTTCTCGAGGCGACAGCCGTTGATCCGCTCTACGGCGGTATCAGGGTAGGAATTCCTAGCATGTGGAACATACCGATGGTGAACTACTATAACCTCCGGAGCGACTCGGTCGGGGCCCACGGGGCATATTCTCCTATCTTGCCCCTAGACGGTAAGACTGTATTGGAATGGGCCAAGACGGCCAAGGGAATCTGTGCCGAACAAGGCTTCGATTTTTTGTGCGACTTCTTCATGCATGAGAGGTATGCTATCTTTGTCACCATGCTCTGCTTTGACAAGACCAGCGAAAAGCAGCGAATCGGCGTGGACAAGGTCTTCAACAACCTTTTCGAGCAAGGCAGCAAGCGAGGCTTTGCCAAGTATCGAGCGCATATCAACCACATGGGTATGTTTATCTTGGACTTGTTCGGGTTTCAATAGGCAAAGACTGATACCCGATAGATTTGAACGCGGAGTTATTCGACTTTAATAATCACGCTTACCGCCGTTTTGTCGAGACGTTGAAGGTAAGTTTGCTTTCTATGAGATAATAATTTGGGATAAAATGCTTACCGTTTTACAGGAATCCTTGGATCCCAACGGCATTCTATCACCCGGAAAAATGGGAATCTGGCCGCAAAGGCTAATGCGGTTTAAGCACCCAAATTAAACCGATATTGGATATGTAGGTACTTTGGTACATACCTAGGTACCAAGGTAGTCGAGGAGTTTAAGTGTCTCGTAATAAATATTTCCGTCAAGTTAATCCTTGATTTTTACGTTTTTCCTTGACCAGCAAAAAGTAAGTACTAAGAATATATTTTTGCTTTTATCATTGCAAGGTGTGTGAGGCGTGAGGTGTGAGAATAGGGGTAGAAATTGTGGTTGCATTAAAGTATTAAGGTTCGGGTCCGGTACTAAAAGCTTATCTTATCTACCTAATATGCATATACCAAGTATTTGATGTTTACTCAAAAGCAAAACCTTTCTTATATGCATACAAAAAGATATTGAGACGCGCAAGACGCGTTGACGTGATATAAGACAAATACAAAAAAACGATCTTCTAAGATGGCTAAGCGTAAGAAGCCAAGTTATTACGCAGTTCGAGTCGGTAGAAATCCCGGAATCTACAATAGCTGGGAGGAATGCGAAAAACAAGTCTCCAAATTTTCGGGTGCTGCGTTTAAGGGCTTTGAGACATACAATGCCGCCCTGGGATTTGTTGGCGATGCTATTGCTTCAAACAAGGACGCGATAGAAGACGAAGAGGACTCAGCGCAAGACATTATTTCCATATCCTCAGGAGATCCGAGTAGTGATCCAAGTAGTGATCCAAGTAGTCCGGCTATCGCTAAGGTCAAGGTCGAGGTCAAGAACGAGGACGAGGACGATGACGAGGACGATGTGGCATTAATACCACCGCCGGCGTCACAGTCTTATTTCGACAGATTCCCTGACTTCGAACCCGATAATAACGCCTTATTTGACGATGAGTTTAGTCGATTCGCTTCTTCCCAGGGCATTAAATCTGGCTCCCAACAGTATCAAAGAGAGCGGACTAGAGCGATTCGCGACGAGTTGAAGTTTCATTATTCCTCACAACCCAACAATACCACTTCAACATTAGAAACCATCCCCGAACTCAATAAAGAAGAGTTGAGCAAGCAAGAAAAGCTTGATATCTACCAAAACATGTGCCGGGAGATTGGTGTCGAAGTACGGGATACTATCATGGAGTGTAGGCAAGAGCTTAAGAAGGTTCTGGTCAACATCGTTGATTACATTGATGCTAGACGCGTACCTGGCAAGAAAATAGAAATATGGGATTGGAGCGATTTCGATGACTTTAGCAAGTATTCACTACAGGATGGAAAGCGGATCCATAGAGAGGTCGCGAAGGCGGATGGGGGTTTCTTGTCGGCTCTGTTGCAGAATTTGACGGGTTCTGGCTCAAGGAGAAGGGGGAAGGGTTCGGCTTCGACATTCGAGGCTAAGAGGAAGAGGCTTGAGCAATGTGATGAGTACGGCCCCGCAAAACGTGTCCGGGTATCTCTTCCATAATCCATCGGAAACCGCTTAAAACACAAGAAACTTAAGCGTAATAAGTTTGTAATTATTTGTATAATTATTTGTATGATTATGATTATTACTATTTGATGTTTAATTTAATTTAATTTAATTTAATTCTTTTATGAATAATAATCGTTCTTATATTATTCTCTAAAGGCGTAAAAGGTGTTACATTTTATATGTGCCGAAAACCGAAGTAATCTTCAATTACGTCGCAATTTTTCAATGGCCATTTCGGTGCGATGTTTTAAACAATCTTCAGTTAACTTGATCCCATGCTTTTATTCGTACCTAGATACCTAGCTATTACCGATTCCACCTATTGAACCCAATCTCTACCAACATTTTCTTGCTAAATATTAGAAATCAAAAACTCCAACCCATCCAACCGACTGACCGACGTACCAACCATACATACACACATTACATCTCATCCATTACAATAACCATATTCATATCCCATTAACCTTTGCGCTTCAAACTTCTCCCGCGCTCAAGTAATCCCAAATCCCACCACCCTTCAATAACACCCCATAGGGTCTTCCGTTTCGGCTTTGGCTTCGCCGTCATCTGCGCCTCCAAATCCCGGCCGCTGGTCGGGCTTAGAGGTGTCTTATCGTCATCGTTGTCGTCGTCCGCGTGGCAAAACTGGGCCTTCATGCTCTTCGCACGGATGAACTTCTTGCCCACCGGTATCCCGAGCGCGTCTCGAGGTAGCGGAGGCGCCCTGCTGAGTCGAAATCCGTTCACCCTGGGCGACGCCGGGGTCGGTGTAATAGGCGTGAAGCCGTCGTCGCTAGGTGTGGGTGGGACCACGACCATGATGGGAGGAGTGGCTAATTTTGCTCTATAATTGGAGTTGGCATGGCCGAGAGACGGCTGGTGGAAGATAGGGATGTAGTCTTCCTTCGGCGAATTAGAAGGATCGAAAGATCGGGCTGCTGCCGCGGGCAAGACAGCCGGGGCGGGGGGAGGAGGATAAGTGCTAATTAGAGGTTGGCCCGTGACAATAGTCGGGCCTGAATTGGCATGTACTACCACGGGTGGTTGTGGTACTGGTCGAATGTCTTCGTCGATAGACCGAAGAATAGCAGGGCGACGCGCGGGTTTGGGGGCTGTTGGAGGAGGAGGAGGGACCCACCGACCCGGTCCGGGGTCCTTTGCGGAGAGGAGCCGGGTTCCGAGTGCGGTTGGTCCCGTAATTTGTCGGGCTGGGCCGAAGTCACTCCCGGGTTTCTCAATTGTGACTGCCCTCGCCGAATCCCCGCGTGCGCCCGCGCGCCCCTAGCCCTCGATATCCTTAGGAGCACCAGCGTCGCCACATTTAGTGCGACGCCAGAGCCCGATGCTGACTACGGCGGAGAAGGCGAATAGCACGCACAGCGCGATGCTTAGCCCCCAGACTGCCTTGATCTCGTAGCAGTGCGGCTGATCGGTCGTGATGAGGGCTAGGTAGTTGTTGTATTTGGCAGCCGCCGAGGCGTAATCGCGGGTCGAGATGGATACTGTGAATGTCTGGGTGGTCTCGGCGGGCTGGGGAAGCAGTTCGCACTTGAGCATCGACAGAGGCTTGCCAATGGTGACGGCGACGACGATGGCGGCTATAAGGAGAGCGAGATCTACCCCTCCCGCGATGAGAAGAGGAAGAAGACAATCATAATAGAGAATGTAAGATATCGAGACATAAAGCGTCGCGATGCTTGCCTACAAAGGGGTTAGTTAACTAAGATACCGCGGACGAAATTGGTGTTTATAAATATGCAACATACCACAACAATAGTACCGACGAGCACGTCTGGCACGTCGCGCTGGGAAGTCACGATATCGTTGATGAAGTTGGCGGTGATGCCGATGATAGCAACGAGTGAAAGGAACTGCATGGCTCGGAAAGCCGTGAAGGTTACGCCTAGAGCGCCGAGCTGGGGGGCCTGGAAACGCATTCTCAAGGGTATGCTCGTCTCGAAGTTAGTAATCAATGAGAGCTTGGGACGAGGCCGGTCAAGTTTGAGGATGGTGCGTATGGGAAGACGCCGCCGTGGATGTGGTATAAACGGTTGGGGGGTTGAGGAATGAATTGTGAATGAGTGCCGGTTTGAAACCGAAACAGCGAATGATAGGTAAATAGGTTTCTAGACTCGAAAGAGTGAAGTTTAGAGTCGAAGCAGATCTACTGCGATGGAAAACGACCGATAGAGATAAACCGAGAATATCGTAAGTAAGAAATTCGTTTCGTATAACCCAGAGAAAGAAGACGTCAAAATCTAGAGACCGTACGTTGTATTCGTTATAGTAACCCCTACAAAAGAGAGACAGATAGGAGACAAGAAAAACGAAAAGGAAAAAGAGAAAGACTCAAGGGAAAGATTGAGGTTATTGTGATAAATCGATTGGTTCGTGAGGTACGGAAGAATAAGAGAATTTGTTCTCGGGGAGCTCTACATCTTAAATACCTACCTTCATCACTACATCGAACATCTGTATAGCCCAGACCCTTTCATCTAATCATCTATACATAGTTTGACCAGGGTTTTGCGCCGAAGAATTCTAGGCGTAACTTCTCAATAGCTATGTCTTGGCTACTACTGCTCGAACGTCCCTATCCGCATTGCTATTTTCGCAAACACTTAGTCGGCACTTGGTACGGATGGCGGGAATCAAGACGCGCTGGTGTATCCAATCGGGGAAGAGATGATCGACATTGCGCTTAAGGTATTATACAATCATGAACATCCTTCCGCCTTCTACTAGGAACCCGGCGTGAAAGATCCATGCCGTCGCGGATATCGCTGTTACGAATACAGCTGTACTAGTCAAGGCGTTCCAATCGAGGTGTGGTCGCCTAGCGTCGTCTCGACCGTTGTGGTGAATTTGGTGATCGGAGGATTCTGGTTGGCTGGAGACTTAGTGAAGACGAAATGAGATCGGTGGGTCTTTCAAGGGTCTTAAGCGCGGGCCGCGGTTAGCGGTCCGTCTTGGTGCAGTATTCTTAGCCGCCGGCGTGGAGTACATATACGAATACACACTATGTGCTCATGAGCATGGGTATAGTTGTTTTGTTTCAAGAGCTTCTTGGGTTGCCGACCAATAGATTGACAGAATCATTCTTTTCGTAGAGTTAATGATTTGTGTATAATATGTTTAACCTAAGATTGACGGATGAGGCGAAGTCCAGCCCGCAGGTTTGGTAAGTAGGTGAGGCGGCTCTCTCGTTATGCAGAGTCATACATATTAGAGCCGCAAGCTTCACTGCTAGCCAATGGAACTGTAACGGAAATTAGCTAGAAGCTATCGAGGCTAGGAAAACCTATCATCGTAAAGTCGATCTCGACCTGAAACGGAAACGACATATACGATATCTAGGGCATTGTATCGTGGTATCGTAATACCTACATACTATAGTTAAAGATGACATGATATCATATGATGTTTTAAATCGCATGAATCCCCTTCCTTCACCTATGCATGCTATGTTAGTAAAACTTCACGAACGCACCACGGACTCATCAGGCAATAGCATCCAAGGATCAAACCGCAGTGCTTGTTTGCAAGTTGGTATTGTTTAATTTTCCTAATCTTTTTACTCCCGACGCCTTTTTTGCGAATGCGTCAAGTCCATCAATTCAACACCAGTTCAAAAAAAATCTTTAGCCGTCAGTCAGCTTTGAAAATCTAGGTTTCGAGACGTATTGCAAGTTACCAGCATTGCTGATGCGATATACAGATTCTTCAATCTTTCGTTAAGTAGAATAAATCTAGGCGCGACCAGAGTCTCGCTCTAGACTACCCTATTCCTTCATCCCAGCAGGTCATCCAAGCCGCTGCTCCCGGTCGTCGTGTTCGTCTGTGGTTTCGACGTGCCTGTTGCGGGCGCGCCCCACAGGGAAGCGCTAGTCTTCTCTTTAGCAAGCTGGCCCATCTTAGGTCCGGCCGCGGGTGTGCTCGTCTTCTTCACGCCGGTGCCAGCCTGGCCCCAGAGATTGGCAAAGGGGTCACCTGCAGCGGCCGGTTTTGCCGCTACCTGGCCGGCTGGTCTGTTGAGCGCTGACATACCGGCAGGCGCAGACGCGCCGGACGCAGATGACATCCCCGAAATCGACGATCCTGTGGGCTGCGCCACCTGAACCGACTGGAAATAATTGGGTGCCGCCGCCTGGTAATTAGCTGCCGGCTTCGGCGCCTGGGCGGATGTGCCGGTGGCGGTCGGTAGGCTGAAAGAGGAGTAGTTCGCCGCTGGCGTGGTGTTGGAGCTTACGGGTGGCGAGATCGCCGACATCATGTCGGTCAGGTTGGCTTGCTGCGGTCCGGATAGAGGCTTCGGCGCGGCAAACTGGGCGGTAGAATGAGCGCTCGACGTTACCATCGGAGGGGGGAGGCCCATGTTATTAGAGGCTGCAGGCGCTGCCGATTGGAAGTCATCGAAGTCATCGTCGTCGTGGTTCGTCGTCGATAGAGAAGCTAAACCGGAAGACCCATTAGACGGAGCGGGCGCGGCGGCGGAGGTGGCCGGCGCGGGTTCGGGGTCGTCGAAGGAGAAGAGATCGACTTCGGGCTCCTTTTTCTTCGGGGGTTCGGTAGGTGTGGTCTTCTTAACGCCGATCCTCTCGCTCCTCTCGGGTCGCTTCGCCCTGGCAGAGCTTGAAGGTGCGGATCCCTCATCAAACTCGTCGTACTCCTCAAATTTGTCCACGCGACTGCTGCCGGTATCTCTCCAGTCGTCGGACTGCCCCCCGAAGCCACCACCGTCGCCGTACACGCCGCCCGAATAGCCTCCGTATCCCCCAGACGGACCCCCTAAGCCGCCAGATTCGCTACCGAAACCGCCGTAGCGGCTGCTGCCGGAGAGACCTCCCATTGAGCCACCCTCGACTCCTGTGTACTTGGCTTTGTTGGACCTAGCCTTCTTCCGCTCTGTTCGGATGCGCTCGACGTCGCTAAGAAGTTCCGCGAGTTCCTTGGCGCGATTCCTGACGTTGATGCCTTGATCCTTGCCGTTCTGGTCGATGAAGTGGAATTGCCGCAGCATCTTTAGGAGCGTGATATGTCCTCGCGCGTCGTCGATAACCCGCTCGGAACCGTGCTTGATCAAGAACTCGAGTAGCTGAAGCGACTTATAGATCTGCCTCCATTCCTCGGCGGCCTTCTCGGTAAAACGGCGATAGATCATAGGCATAATCTCGTTAAGGGTTTGGCTGAAATCGGTCGAGTTAGTATGACGATGACGAGGAGTAGATGTGACGATGATTGCGTACTAATTGAAGGTGCCGTTGGCGATTTCTTGCATGAGGGTTGATGATGCGCCCCATGGTTCGTTATTAGTAGCTTCTCGCACCTGTTGCGCGCCAATGTTAGTGTGTTGTTCGCTTGATCCGTGTCAATCTAGGGGGTTACCAACCTTGGCCTCCATCTCGGTGTAGTTCATGACAGCTACAAGTCGCAGATATTAGTATCTATCTCTGCGCGACATATCACTAGGAATGAGAAGGCGAGTTACCATTTTGGACCTTGCGAACACCGGCCTTGAGGTCGTATAAAGTGATGTTGCTCACTTGGTCTTTAAGACTGTTGAAATCCATCTTGGGCTACGGGCTTTTTTTTCGTCCCAACGAGGGACGGTAGGTAAAAGGTTTAAGTAATTACAGAGACGACAAGTAGTAGGCGTATGTGGATATTAGATTAAGAAAAGGCGTTGAAGATTTGATGAGGCTGAAGTTGAAGCCGTCTTTACTTTTGTTTGGGCTGGATAATGAATTGGGATTGTATCGGAAACTGGCACTTGACACTTGACACTTGGATCTTTCGCACTTGGCACCTTCCTGTCCTCGGACCCCTGACGGAGTACCGTGCAATGACCACCTTGACAAGGTTTTCCTGCAAGGGTTTACAGACTCCTTACGTCAGCATGTGAATATTTAAAATTGGCGTCACGTGATTTCGTTTATTCGAAATTGGGTCTGGTGTTTCTGGAAGGGCTGCGAAAAAACAAAGACCTTAGAAACACATCAGACATGACTTACCTACACATGAAGAACCATTTGATCAGGATTCTTGGAAATCATAGTATTCCATCAACCCCTATGTAGTAACGTACTTATTTGTGTGTTGGAGACATACAACCTCATAAAAAATAAAAAATAACCTTGGAGGTCATTTTTACGCCTACATGTACGTAAGGACTACTTAACCCTGGCGCTCGGGCCAGGTTCGTCTGTGTAAAGTTCTCCAAATGGCCGCAAATAGAAAATTTGATAGCTTAAAGACCGTTCTTCAGAGACCAACATCCAGCATCACTCAGAACACGTACTTGTTCTACTCTACTCGGTACTCGAGTATACATCTCATTGTAACATACGAACCAATTCTCAACTACTTAGCTCTATTGCAAGGTACGCAAGCATATTTTCTTGTATCATCAGGTACCCAATTTCGGAATTTCCACGTTCGAAGCTTGAAATGAAAAGAGCTTTAAGAGCTCTAAGAGCTCCAATAGCTCCAAGCGGAGTTTGGAGCCCGGCGTCCTCGAGATAATTAGCAATCAACAACATCTTATGTGAACTTTTTCATTAGAGAGTTGTGGGATTAGGATTGCCAATCTCTAACCGGCATGCCTTGTACAAAGATATGACGGCGTCTCTTTCCCCTACCTGGTATCAGCAGCATTGTGGGTAGTATCTGGCCAACTTCCAAAGACCTACGCACCTACACAGTCGAGCAACAACATAGCCCCCTTTTGTCCTTGTCAGACCGAAGCATGCCGAACTTTTCGAGGATCGAATGGGCGGAAGTGGGGTTAAGCTGCAGCTTTGCCCTGGCCGTCTGCCTCTACCTCTGCCTTGTTGGTGTGTATATGCTGTGTGTACGTAGAGGTTGCATGCGTCTCTAGTGGGATGCTTGTTGCATGTCTGAAGTCGGTACAAGCAGCATCACATCCATCCCACAAGCGTGGCAAATAGCCAAAGCACTATTCTGCTGTCTGCATACGAGCAACATGAAAAGTGTTGAGGGACTACCACCCCGTCTTTTTCAAAGAAGTGGTTACCCTATCCGACGGTGGGAGACGCACGTGGGAGTCTCTTCGATCGTCAGTATCTGAAGCACGTCATTCCATGCTCGACGGCGCGGAAAATACGGTGACCATCCAGCATTGGCTAGGGAAGAAATCTCAGCTCTTAGCTAGAGGAGGGCGTCGAATTTTCGGTTTGACTAATTTCCTTGGACTGAAGTCGGTCGACATTGATAACAATATGTATATGTGTTAAGAGATGTGTCTGGGAAATGTTCTCAAGTGAGGCATTTGGCTAGACCTTGGGGATCATCAAAAGACCTGGTAGTTATGAAGATACATGCTCTCCATACCCCTGACCCCCATACCGCCATCTCGTCATACCTTTTGATCACCGATTCCATCTTCAAGTTTGTACCAGTGTGTATTATTAAGAGGGATATCTCTTTTACTTTTGTCGTATCTTTTTTTCTTACCTAGGTATTTCCTTGGGTCGTTTTTCGTGATCGCTCTTCGTGGTCACTTCGTTAGACATGTTAATCTAAAAACAATTGATTGTTTTGTTTATTTTCTAGTTTATTTACTCGTGTTAAATCCGGCATTGGATACCGTACGGCGTTGTACCCATGTACTTCTTGGTAGCCTGCGTGTGAGGAAGGAAGTCCGCCTCGAGTGACGACAACACGCTCCTTTCCAAGATAACCCCTCTATGGTACGTGTATAAAGTACACGCCTCCCACTACAACGTGTTGTGGTACATGGAATACCTAAGAACCTGACCCCACCTGTAACCCCTCGGAAAGAGCTTTTTTTTTCCTACTTCGTCCTGACCTTATGATTGGATAAAATAGCTCAAGCTGACCCCTCCCTTACACAGTTCACAAACCAGTCCGCAAAGATGATGAGACAGACCTTCCAACCCCTCTTTCGACTGCCCCGCGCTGCGTTTTCTTCCTCCTCTTCCTCATTTTCAATTCCATCTTCTTGCTTCCGGCCTTCCATCTCTCCAAGGGTCTCAGCCTTTCCTTCATCACAATCAATCCAACCATCTATTCGATACTTCTCTGCAAGCTCTGTAAAGATGACGAACCGCGGCAACACGATCAGAGCGTAAGTCTTTAAGCCCCTCTCGTTCCTTCCTATAACAATTTGCAGGAATTAGGCAAGAGAGCTAATGAACTGTCTAGCTTCCTCGACGTGGAATGGGAAGGACCTGTCCTGGACAGCGACTTTAACCCTACCTCTACTGTTAAGGGTATGTTTTATGCAATCTCACCCTAAGCACCTAACCATCTGTCTATTCTGCTTTCTCTGTGGATTTCTTTCCATCGATGCTACATCCAACCAACTCAACCGAGTCAATTGGACGCAACTACGTGTGTGGATGTATTAGCAATCCTTTTGGTTGGAACCAGAAGCTCAATTGGCCTATAAATACCAATTGCGTTATCATCGTTATGGTTCTAGATGAATTCGAGCTGACAGCACTTCAACCTTATAGCCCAGTCCGGTCGTATTGAGCTAATCCTCTGGAAGGAGCTCGTTCCTAAGACGGTCGAGAACTTCCGAGCTCTCTGCACTGGCGAGAAGGGCTTCGGTTACAAGGGTTCTTCCTTCCACCGCATCATCCCCGAATTCATGCTTCAGGGTGGTGACTTCACCCGTGGTAACGTACGTTGCGCTCGCTTCTAGATGAAGGCGTACATTTTGAATATAGGTTGATCTTACTAACCGTATAACAGGGCACGGGTGGCAAGTCCATCTACGGCGAGAAGTTCGCTGATGAGAGACTCGACCTTCTACACGAAGACCAGTACACCTTGTCTATGGCCAACGCTGGCCCTAACACGTAAGCCCTCTCTCTTGCACACTCCCTTCTTTGGATAATCCGACAATCGAATCATACGCGTATCTTGTTTCTCATACCTCTACGTTCTCGTATTCTAAGCTGACGTGTCTCGTGAATAGCAACGGCTCTCAGTTCTTCCTCACCACCATCAAGACCTCCTGGCTCAATGGCCGTCACGTTCCTTTCGGTACCGTGGACATAGATCCTGCCCACGGCGATTCCCTAAGGGTCGTCAAGTCCATCGAGGCTACGGGATCTCAGAGCGGTGCCATCAAGTATGGCAAGCGACCCACCATCGTCAACTGCGGCGAGTCATCTTAGAGAACAAAGGCAGCCACAGGCATGTTTACGGTGTAGTGTCATTTCTACCTGACACATAATGCCGCTCTATACTGCTTCCTCTCGAGCATCGGTGTAGGCTACGCAAAAGGGTTCGGACAAAAGATTTCAATGGTTCAAGTTGCGAGACAACTAAACTAGCAAATCTACGCGCTAGGTAGCTAGGTAGTTGTTAATGACATTTGCCTCGCCATTTATTTTTCAATCGTACGCCCTAGGCTATGCCAGGCTGTGATAAGTCGTGACTATTATAGCTATTATAGCCCGAGAGTCTTCAATCGGTAAGGGTCTTGAATTAGTAAATTTCATCAGACCACAGGGATGAGTGTTGTATTCCTATAATACCAAGCATCTTTTCCGCTGAACGCCGTGCCATGCAGTAATAACAACCTCGGAAACCGAGGGGGAACAAAGAGCACCCAATAAAGAACAATGATGTCCGCCAATCTCATCCGTCGCTGTTAGGTCATGATAACCATTTATCAAAGTATTCGCATCCTCCGGCCCATACGGGACCACCCTCCTCGCAGAGCTCGAAGACGGGACACTGACCACAAGGTACTGTCGTTAAACCATTAGTTCTCGGTTCCCAGAAATCCTCGCTGTCCAGCTTGGCCATCTCCGGGTTATGCTTCGAAATGCGCACGGCCCTGTAGCCAACCCGTTCGCCCATCTTGACCGCCTCGATCCGGTTCTCCCAGACGAGTATATCGATCAATTCTTGGACGTGTTCCGTCTTCAACGGTTGTCCTTTTGCTACTTGCTTCTGGATGATTTCCGCGGTGATCTCTTCGGCCGTCGGGTAGCCGGTATAGCCCGCGGGTAGGGGGAGGCGGACGGTGCCGCGAACTTTATATGCGGGGGCCGTTACAGGGGCGGCGCCGGCATCGTCTCTGGACATGGCGTCTGCGGTTCTCTTCTTGCTCTTCATCGCGGCCTCCGACAATCCGCCCCTGATGACCCCTTTCTTCGGCAGGACGGGGCTGACGCTTTGGGCGTTCCGTTCGCCCGTGCTCCGGTAGCTGCCTCGCTCCTTGATGATGCGCACCACCACCGTCTGCAGCACGTCGATGAAGGCCTCGTCGAGGTACTGGTCGGTGTACCACGGACCGCCTGTGGCGCGGGCCGAGGGCTGCAGGTTGAACTTGATCCACATCTTCTTGGACGTGTTCTCGACGGTGGTGAATTGCTGGATGAAGCGCTTGGCTTCCAGCTCTTTAAGTGATTTCCGCAGCGCATTGTCTTGGAGGTTGAGACGCTTCTTGATTTCTTGCTGCCACGCACCCTCTTGCCCGGCTGCGTCGATGATTTCGTAGACGAGGACTTGGTCTTCGGAGGTCAGGGCTTTGTATCTGTTTGAAGCGACGATTAGTTCGTGGGTAAGGTAGGTGTGGGCAAAGGATAGGAACAGAAGGGACTGGGAGTGACAATGTCAACACTACTCACTTGACTGCTTCTGCCTCGGGACGGACGCGCCATGCCAGGCCGCTGTGGAAATGGACGGGGGCGAATAGGCGCTCCCTAGTCAAAAGTTGGACGATCTGCAATAGCTTCTTGACATCTTTGGGCGGGACGACATCGAGGGTCATTAGGTCTTCTTGGGAGAATAGCCTATTAGGATCCCCGCTGCATGCATCTTCGCACGCAGTGTAGAGCTGAGTCTTGAGGAGGGAGGTTTCGTCGTCCATCTTGAATGGTAGTTCGGAGGTGACTCGGATTGATTTTGGAGTATTAGTGGTGAGCCTATCAAAGTAATAGGTAATTGAGAATTGCGCGGTGGAGACGCGTTGAAGCGTTAAAAAATTACTTATGTATACATAACGAGCTTGATGATTGAAAAGTTTGTAAGACTATAATGAAGAATTGGTTGTCGAAGTTATAAAAGGGTTGGTGTAGTTAACTGACTCACTAGTAATAGTTGTAGAATTGAAAATAGCTGCCCCGCGCGGCAACAAGGTTGTCGATGAAGGAAAGCTTGGAAATATTTCTTATCGTTCTTATCGTCCTTTCTTATCGCGATTCGATGTTTTGCTTCTTCAATCAATTATATCGGCCCACTAGGTACATATGCACGTAGGCGCAGTCCGGAGAACTGGGAAGTATCTACGTATATAAATAGTGTGGGAAGGTACAAGGCAATTGAGTTTTTAGTGGCTGCTAGATGTCGGCAGGCGCAGCTTCCTTACATGTTTGTAACCCCACCAATAAATGATCGTACCCCACCGTAGAAAGCGTAGAAAGCTCTCGAATTCAAACGCATTCAGCCCTTAAAAGATTCAACTCCCAGCCGTCTTATTCCAATGTTTGAGAATACTTATTCTTTCTCTACATAATTTGACAAACGCGGCGAATACGTTTAAGATACACTTCCCATAACCACTTTTTCAGTTATTGCACTTTTATTTATTTTCTTTGGTCAACCAAGACACACGTCTCCGGTGAATATTCCTCATCATGGCATCCGTTGACGAGCTTAAGGCTCTAGGCAACAAAGCTATTGCTGAGAGGAAGTTTGACGAGGCCATGTAAGTATTTATGCTTTATATATTTTCCTTCTTCTATTTGAAGCTCCTTAAACCACCTGGAACATATGGAACATATGGAACGTATGGAACGGTCAAACTAACAACCCGTCACTAGCGACGCCTTCACCAAGGCCGTCTCTATCGACCCGAACAACCACATCTTATACAGCAACCGATCTGCTGCTTATGCTTCCAAGAAGAATTGGTCCAGTGCTCTGAAGGATGCCGAGAGAACCACCACGATCAAGCCGGATTGGTCGCGAGGATGGGGACGAAAGGGAGCCGCTCTACACGGTTCCGGTGACCTCATAGGCGCCGTCGATGCTTACGAGGAGGGTCTTAAATATGACCCAAACAACGCAGGTCTGAAGAACTCGCTCGCCTCTGTCCAGAGAGCAATAGAGAATGAAGGTATGTATACTTAAAATTCAACTCCTGCTTCATTTATCATATGTTCCCTATATTGACCTCTCTTCTTTTATAGGTGCTGGCAGGCGTGCGGACCCTACCGGCGGTCTTGGCAGCATGTTTAACGACCCTGATCTGCTCCAGAAGTTGATGAACAACCCGAAGACTAGCGGCTACCTCGCTGATCCTTCTTTCATTTCGAAGATCCAGGCCATACAGGATAACCCCCAAAATACCCAGGATCTATTTAGTGACCCTCGGATGATCCAGGTTTTAGGAGTTTTGATGGGTATTGATATGCATATGGGAGGACCCGGTGATATGCCTGGCGCCGCCGCAGCTGCATCTTCCGGTACCAAGGAAGCCGAGGAGGACGTTAACATGCCGGATCTCATCCCTGCCGATTCCCAGCCTCAGTCTAAATCCGAACCTGCCAGAGCTCCCGAGCCCGAGCCCGAGCCCGAGGTAGATGAGGAGGAGCAGGCCAAGAAGCAGGCCAAGGTAGAGGCTGACAAGGAAAAGGCGCTGGGTACCGAGAACTACAAGAAGCGCAACTTTGACGAGGCTATCAAGCACTATGGCAAGGCGTGGGAGTTGCACAAGGATATTACCTACCTCAACAACCTGGGTGCTGCCCACTTCGAGAAGGGCGAGTACCAGGCTTGCATCGACGCATGTACCAAGGCCATCGAGGAGGGTCGCCAGATCTATGCCGATTTCAAGATGATCGCCAAGTCGTACGCGCGTATCGGTACGGCGTACGAGAAGCTGGGAGATCTTCCGCACGCGATCGAGAATTACCAAAAGTCGCTGACCGAGCACCGAACGCCTGACACTGTCAACAAGCTTCGCGCTGTCGAACGTAGAAATATTGACGAGACCAAGAAGGCCTACGTTGATCCGGCCAAGGCCGAGGAAGCCCGTGAAAAGGGCAACACGAAGTTCAAGGAGCAAGACTTCCCCGGTGCCGTCGAAGCTTATTCGGAGATGATAAAGCGCTCGCCAGAAGACCCTCGCGGATACAGCAACCGCGCGGCCGCCTTTGTGAAGCTGTTCGAATTTCCTAGCGCTCTCGAGGATTGTAACGCGGCGATCAAGAAGGACCCCAAGTTTATCCGGGCCTACATCCGCAAAGCACAGATCTACTTCGGCATGCGCGACTACTCCAGATGTATCGACGCTTGCAACGATGCTACTACGGTAGACAGCGAGCATTACAACAATGCTAACACGCGGGAGATCGATCAACAGCAGCAGAAGGCCTTGCAAGCCATGTACTCCGCCCGAGAGAATGAGACGGAAGACCAGACCCGGGAGAGATTGTCGAAAGACCCCGAGGTAAGTACTAGGCACATGCCGATCGCTATGATATGACCCAAACGACTAACAAGGCAATCTAGATTATGAGCATCATGCAAGATCCTGTCATGCAGTCCATCCTCCAGCAGGCTCAATCCGACCCGGCAGCGCTTCAGGAGCATATGCGCAACCCGAGCGTGCGTTCTAACATTCAAAAACTAGCCGCGGCTGGCGTTATCCGCATGGGACGATGAGCGTCGGTTGATGAATGTTAGGCGTGGGGAAGCTTTGAAGGAGAAGTAGAGGGACGAACCCTTCTCCAACCGCTTTTATCGGTTAATACGTAAGGCGATCAAGTGGTTAGTCCGTTAGCTACCGGGGCATTGGGTCATATTGCGAAGCTGTATTCTAATTGCGAATCACGTTCAGGGCGTTGAAAAATGCACAGGAGGATCAGGGAACGAAGACAGATGACTTTACGGTAATAACAGATCCCAGTACTTTTGGGGCTTTGTGAGTTTTCCAGTGACTTATGGTTTAGTTCTAATTGAAATCAATGTTCTTATTATACGCCGACTTATGCCTACTAGGTACATCACATTACCTACCCAGGTACATATAAGTAGCTGCCGCTTCAATATCTTGGGTCGATGATAGGTAGGTATTGTAAACAAACAGTATAGTATTTACGCCAAGGAAATTACGTAACATCCATTATATGATCATGTACCATAAATATCCAATCTCTATTAAATTCCAAGCTCGTGCTAATATTTTGCTACCTGCCGGTATTCTTGAATCTCGAACTTGGCCAGAACATTACCGCCGAAACCTATACTCCTGATATTTTACAAACCAACTCATTACAGCCCTATATAATTCAACCGTGACAACCGGTACCGTCTCTCCCAATACCATGGTCATCAATTGCATTGCCATCTCTTTTGTATTAATAGCATTAGTCTCTGTTACTAGAAGCACATCTTAATGAAATATTAGGATTACACTTACAGAGGACCAATACTCTCCCATTGAAGTGTGAAGAACCCGATGTAAGAACCGATTATAATACAAATGATGATATATCCGTTATAGTACATGGCGAGAAGCATGATCCAGTAGGCGAGAGCAAAGTGTAAGGTGTGCAACAAAGAACGAATCGCCTGTTGCCAGACACTGGGCCGGAACGGAACAGCAGAAGCGAGAGTCACGGTATGCTCCTTCGCGATGAGAGACCCGTTGGCCGTCTCTGAGGACCCGTTTACGACCGCCGCGGCGAGTACGGTTGTCTTCTTGAGGTGTTGGCGGATCAGGTGGCGGTCGTAGACCTTGGCGGCGCGGCGGAGGAGTTCAAGCAAGATGACGAGAAACACGGTTCCGATGCAAAGACCTGCGAACGCGCCACGAGATTTGATCTGCCATGATTGGGAAAGGAAGCACGCGTCGATGGTGTCCCAGTTCCAGAGCATCTGATGTTAGCATCGGTTAGCAAGAATCCAGGACATGTACGGTTCGTAGGCCCGTAAAAGTAGAAGCCGTCGTCTTACCGAGACCTTACAGGCGATATCTGTCCCGCCTGTGCTTCCCATCGTGCTCATGTCCCCCATCCCCGCCGTAGAAGTCGGGTCTGTGAGGCTAGTTGTTGATGCACCCATAGTCGTCGCGGCCGAGGCTACGGTTCCTGTTGACATTGGCATTGACATTCCATCCATGCTTACTTGTTGTCGTCGATATTATCCAGCGGATTGGCTCTTTCTGGTGTAGTATGTCTTACCTAAGTAGGGGAAATGGCAGAGGTCACTAAAAATACATTAAAGTAATGTATTTGAAATGTTTCCCGACCGAGTCCAAGCATGGAGCCGGTTCTTTGTCCCGAAACTCGAAGGGTGATCTCTGAGGATAAAGGGGCTCAATTGCCGCCCAAATGTAACTGACGTATAGACAAATCTAGACAATGTCGGCACCGTGAGGATTCTTTTTGCTAGGAGGATAATTTCGTTATAAATAGATATTCCACAATTAGTTCTTTCATCCCGAATGAAAGGATATCATGACCAGAAGCGTTTCGCCTTACGCCAAAACGCGAAAGTCGCTCAAGAGTTTCATGAATATTCTTCATCAATACGGAACAAAAAGATCATACGTTACATGACTAGTAAAATATATTTACTTAGATCTCCGAGGAGGTAGGCGAGGAAGATATTTTGACGCTCTCTTATCTTACTATTAATCTGCGGTCCTATGGCCATTCTCATGCCTCTTCCTCCCTACCAAAAAATACGTAAAAGAAAAAAGTCCCATGCATCAACACACTACTATTTTGCTCTGTACGGCCGACCTTCTTCTAGATGAGAATAAACTTTATGGAAAAATACAGTGCTATTAATACTTTGACCTATGAATTTAACGCCTATCTACTCCTACCCCCTTTTCCTCCGCACAGATAAAAAATGTATTATATAGCTTATGATAAAAGGTAACTATTTACTATGGAGGTATCTTAGAAATGGATAGCGTTCTACTATGAGGTAACAAAAGGCAATCGTCACCTTTAACACCACCACAAGCCTAAAAATTAGGCATAATGGACGCGCCATAATCCATCGGCCCTTCAAAGAAGAAATTCTGATCCATACCCAGCCCGTCAAAGAAGTCATTAGCCCACGAGACGCCGGGACTCCACTCCTCGCAAGACGGCTGTCCGCCGCCGACGTCCATCCCCAGAGATGCCATGGACCAGTTCCCCTCCATGCCCTGGCCGGCGTTGAGGTCCTGGCCCCCGCCGACGCTGGCTCCCGCCGGCGGCCCGGGCCTCCGCCTCTCGCTGTCCGCGGCGGCCACCAGCTCGGCCCACCGCTCCAGCTTCAGGCACGTGCCCTTGATCTTCTTCGCGGCCATGTCCCACGTGTCGTTCTCCCACGCCACGCCGCCCTGTTTCTGGCTAGCCGCCTGCGCCTGCTCGAACCGCGCCGCCATGGCCTGGAGGACGCCGGGGACGTCGATGTGCAGCTCGGGCTGCGACAGCAGGTGCGTTCTGATGACGTGCACGGCGGAGGAGATCGCGGGGTCGATGTCCTTGGCCCTGAGCGCGGGGACGGGAACGAGCGCCGCGCCGCTGCAGCCCGGGTCGTTCCGCACCATCTGCGACGGCGCGGCCGCGTCCGACGCGGGCCTGAAGCTGCGGTCGGGGCTGGAGAGCTTGGACCAGCGGGCCAGCATCGTCACGGCGTTGATGAGCTGGGCGGATACGGGCATGGGCAGCACGAAGTACTCGGTTACTTCGATGGATAGCCAGAACTCGAACCATGACTTGAGCGTGCTGCTGGCGCGGTAGAATATATCGAGCGAGGAGGCTGAGTCTAGGGATAGGGATGCTAAAGAGTTTGATATTTTCTCTAGGAGCGTGGCGTCGATCCTCGGGGGCTCCCATAGACGCAGTTTCGCGGTGTTGATGTGACATGTGATGAGCCCTATCGTGTCTAGATTAGTCACGGTTTATTAAGGTCAGTTGTAAGAAGTACGCACTATTCGTTACTAGATTCGGGGGCAGTGACGCTGTAAACTTCTCCAGTTCCGCGTGGAACATGTTAGAATAAGCGCTTGTAGGCGCGCGGGTGATCCCGGTCAGTTCGTTCGCGGTTGGATCTTTCGCATGCAGTTGTGCAATACGCTCGGAGAGGTTCTGGATGCGGACTAGGCGGATGAGGAGCAAATCAGATTCATACTCTTCGTCGGCCTCGAGCTCTCTGAGGCATTGGTCGATGTAAGGCGTATATCTAGGCGGATCGATCCGCTGAAACGCGAGCGATATACTGCTACTATGTGAGCGTCCTGACTATCATATATGCCCCCTAATTGTGTTTTATCTACCAAGGTAGATACGTTTCGGAACTAGAAAGGTGAGGCGGGTGTAGTAAGGTCACCGTTACTTACATCGAAGTCATATACCAGACCCCACAAAGCGCCCTCCTCTCATCGTTGGTCCTGGCCGGTGGGGCTTCGGGATTTGTCTGTAATAACTTTGTCCTTTCTTGCAAGTCAGCATTTCTGTTAATGCCTAAGTCTGCTGCTAGACTGTTCGCTAGCCCTATCAGGTTGTTCATCTGCGCATGTACCATGCAATGGTATTGATAATAACCCATGACGAGGAGGAGCGACTGAAGAATCTCGAGAGACCGTTCCGAACGCATAATCATATGTTCGGATATGTGTTTCAGTATGAAATAATTTTGGGCTCTCATAGACTTGATGTTCTTATAAGATGCGACCATCCGGATGGTAGAAAATAGGAAAGGACGTCTCGATGCTATCTCGGATGCCGTGGTCCCTGGTGGGAATGGCACAAATGGGTAGTTTGGCATGAGCTTCTCGATATAAGTCGACAGCTGAACTTCATCCGGCTCGAGCGGGGTGGGGAGTTCGCCCGCGGGAGCGCGACAAACACAGACGCGAGGAGCACGCTCATTATAAGAGCTCGGTATCGGTACCGCTCTCAGTGGCTCATGGTTTAACCTCGAAGCTTGAGCTTGAGTGTTGCCACGGGCTGTTTCTATCTCTGGACTCTGTAGTTGTGTTACCCCTTCGGCCTCTCCTGGATGCGGAGAAACTTGTTTGGTCCCGGAAACCTGCTTCGACGCATCTCCAGAGTTGTTGGCCTTAATAAAATCGACGAGACTATTAAGCCTTTCCTCGAGTTGAGCGGTCTTACTGTAATGTGTATCACATCGTTAATATGTGTTTTCACTTTCAATATGTATTACAGCTGGCTTGTGCGCTTCTCTTATTTCAAAAAGGGGTGACGTTGTGTCATTCCCCTTACATTTCCCCTTTACTCTAAAGGTATATTGGAAATGTGGTAAGGAGAAATACTAGGGAAAAGCAATACAGAGAAATATTGTGGAGGAATATCATGGGCGGCATGGAGAACTGTTATGGGAAGGTGCTAGCCAATGAAAGTCACCAATCAGAAGGACGTCGAAGTGTATACCCATTTCATAACTCGAAAAGGTTCAACTGCATGGTAAGACACAGTGTTATTTATACATGAGTCAGTTGATTTGACGCCTCTTTTTTTTCTTTTTTTTAAAGGCGTATTAGAGAAATGTCGAGGAGAAATGTTAGGGAGAAAAGGATATTTACTAGGTGTCGGTTTTAGGGAATAATGACAAGGACTCAAGGAGTAATAATAAGAATGCACATTTCGAAGATATCACGACGTAAAAATTAAAAAAACACGGAAATACTTACGAAGGTTTACTTTGTCTTTTCTTCCTTGGTTTATGTATTTGACCAACGCAATTTTTCTCTAAACGTTCGCACCTAAACGCCCCCGTATCCTGTCAGCTTATATCTCGAGGACGGAAGCAATACCAACCGAAAACTCCTGTTCGAAGTCGGTAGGGCTGGCAGATCCATGAGAGAATCTACTCACCTATCGCATCTACCGCCTGATGCGTTCCTTGATCGCAGGCACTTAGCCTTTGCGAGAGCGCACGGCGAACATGCGGCACCCCATTTAGCAACAACGGCGTTCTTTGGTCGATCCATAGATTTCACCAAGGAAATAGTAATATTCTCGAAACTACTGGTCTACAATCGCCGGCGGACTTTGAGAATCTAAGCCGTCAATGACGGTGAACATAGCTAGAATTTGGAAGCCTTCGAGGTACGAGGTATGGATGGCTGTAAGAAAGGAACGGAGTTTGAATATATTCTCCGGAATCCGGTCCCCACACAAAATTCACTGCTTACGGGAGCAATTCTTGGTGGCAATTTCAACTTGGACCGGACTTTCATGAGAAAGACCGAATATCCGTACTGTACAATTCAAGGTCACTTAAGCCACTCAAGCACACCTTCCATCCCGGTTGTTGGATGCTCCCCGGCCTTTTGAAATTTCCTATCGCAAACAAGCTTTGATCGTCTTGAGCTTCTGCAGTAGAACCGATTGTATAAATTATTTTTAATATGTCGCACTACTACTCTTGCATGCCGAGCCTCAAGGTTGGCATATCTCGATTAAGGATAGCTCGTAGTTGACCAACGTCTCACACGGATTTTCGCTTAGCCCTTAATCATGAGTAGTCAACAGTCAGTCCAAGATGGCCACCTAACAAGAGATGTCGAGTCTGGATTCAATAACGACCATTTGAAAACTGAACCTGACGGAGCTATTCTTGAAGATCGCGATCATGATCACGACGATGCTAAACTGTCTCCCCCAAGTGACGACCAGGATGGTACTAAGAATACCAATGAACCACAGATGAGCGGATGGCCTTTCTACGTACTTATGTCTTCTGTTACCTTGGGTGTTCTCTTAATAGCATTCAATGCTACCGCTTTAGGAACCGTAAGAGACATTGCGCCTCTAACTATCTGAGACTTATCCTTGCTTACCGAAGTATACTAGGCAATTCCTGCGATAACATCCGAATTCAATACAGTAGATGATGTTGGATGGTATTCTTCGGCGTACCTGATAGCTAAGTCAGCCTCTCCTCTCTCTTCTATGGAGCAAGCAACAGAAGATTAACAGTTATATATAGCTGCGTTATGGTTCCCTTCGTTGGAAAACTGTACAGGACATTCCGAATCAAAGCTGTATATATTACCTTCATAATCATCTTCGAGCTCGGATCCTTGATCGCTGCGCTGTCGACATCTTCTATGATGCTCATCATCGCAAGAGCGGTCAGCGGAATAGGGGGCTCCGGCATCCTGAACGGAGGATCCACTATTGTCGCCGCTACAGTTCCGATAGCGAACCGGTCTTTTCTAAACGGCATCATACTCGGTTGCTTTGCCCTAGGCCAAGCAGCCGGCCCTTTGATCGGCGGCGCCTTAACGCAGGGAATAACGTGGCGTTGGTGCTTCTATATGTAAGATTCGTCGCCGTATTTGACAGCAGAGCCTGAACTAACTCTCCTAGTAACCTACCGGTAGGGGGCTTAGTCGTTTTCCTGTTCGTATTCGTGGTGAGATTACCAGTGTCGAGGCTTTCCGAAAAACAGACGTCTTTATTAGAACGAGTACTCGAGATCGACTTTATAGGGTTCGTCATGTTTGCCGGAGCGTCCCTTATGTTCTTAATAGGATTACAATGGGGCGGCACCGAATACCCCTGGAACTCGCCGACGGTCATCGGGCTTATGTGCGGCGGAGTGGCAACCTTCGGCGTCTTAGGATTTTGGTTCTCCTACAAAGGAGAGGCGGCCCTCCTGCCGCCTAGATTATTGCGCAATCGAATCAATACCATGATCACCATTACTTCGTTTGTACAGAGCGGTGGGTCTATCAATTCGCTATACTGGTTGCCTGTCTGGTTTCAAGCAATTAAAGGCGCGGATGCATTGCAGAGCGGTGTAATGATCCTCCCTCTGATATTGTCCCAGCTTGTCGCGTCGGTGATATGCGGCGCCCTTGTCCAGAAGACCGGCTACTACCTACCCGAGGTCATAGGGGGGAACGCTTTAGTAGCAATCGGGGCGGGTCTAACTTCAACATTTACCCCGACCACCTCATTGGGAGATATCATAGGATATCAAATCCTCATGGGAGCTGGTCGAGGCTTTGTGTTACAGCTAGTGAGTAATAAGGCGCCTGGACAAGGAGGCAGAATGCTGACGAATGTACGAATTTAGCTAGTCACTGCCATACAAGCCAACTGTTTTAGAGAAGACGCGTCGATAGCGACCGGATATGCCATGTTCTCCCAGCTACTAGGCGGCGCTATCTTCTCTGCCGTCGGTAAAAGTATCTTCACGAGCTCGATACCGACGGCTCTTCAGAAGTTTGCGCCGGACATCGACGCAGATTTGTTGATCAACAGCGGCGTGACGGAGATTAGCAAAGTTGTCCCGCCGGACCAATTAGCAGGGACCCTCTTGGCTTATAATCAAGCGATCAATCACGTATTCGTAGGTGCTCTATCGTTCGGATGGTGGCTTGCGCTAGCTAACGCGCGTCTAGTATCTTCAACTCGCAGCGGCAGGTTGCGCATTTTTGAGCGGCTGGGGAATGGGATGGAAGAATTTGAAAGAGGTTAGACAGGAAAGGGAAAACGAAGACAAGAGCGATGCCGGGTTGGCAGCAAGGGGATCCAGTGTAGAAAAATGATGAGGGAAAATAGAGATATTTAGACGATATCATGACCGCTTAAATCGTAAAATGCACGAATGCTTCATGAACTGAAACATAAGATTTAATCACCAGCCCATGACAACCTTGAATAATCTTTTCGACTATCTTTATTGTCCTTACTTGATTGGGTGTCGTATCTTCTAGCCCCGAGAATGGAGTCAGACTCAAGTGCCCTATGTGTGAGTAATACTGTGCATTTAGTTTGTCCCACACTGCCTCTAAAGACTAGAATCTGTATGAAGAAACACAGTATTGTTCAGATGTACATGGGGTCGATGACTAATTTGATCGAGATTAGGTACATATGCGGGGATCGTGAGACTAACCAGGCAGCTAAGCACGCTTCGGTCCGCTGACTCAACCAAACGTTGTCACTCTACGTATCCTTTACCGGACATCGATCCCCGGCCCCTTTAAATAGTTGCTAAGGCCAAGGGAGTTTCTTATAAATAGTATATCAAGTAACTACCTAGGTATAACTATACGATAAACATTGACTTCCAGCTCGTCTCTTCATTATCCCGGCCATCATCTCACGCCCAGGGAAAGCTGAGAGAAGAAATGCACTATGGAAGCCCGTTGTCAATGCGGCTCTGTCTCGTTTAAGACGCCCCTGGACAAGCCACTCGCGCTGTATATCTGCCACTGCGCCGAATGTCGTCGCCAGACCAGCTCCGCCTTCGGCACATCCGCTATCTTCCCTCGTTTTGAGCTGCCGCAGACTGAGTTGTTGTCTTGTTATAAGTGAGTTTTCCATAAGCTTACACATGTCTATCACGTACGACTGGCTCCTTGACTAATCGGTATTGTGATAGACGACCAACACATACAGGGCATTCGCTATACTGGTGAGTGTCATATATAGCCTGACTATCTTCGTCTACGGCACTTTTCATGGGTTCTAGTTAATTAATGCGGATTCTGTCAGCTATTTCTGTCGTAACTGTGGCACGAGACTCATCCACAGCACGCCAGTAAGCATTTTATAAAACACATATCACATTTACTAATCATAGTCAGGGCAAGAATGTCGTCTCCGTTAAAGCAGGCGTATGTTTGCCTTATATTTATGAGCCCCTTTTTACCCCAATTCTGTCTGTCGTCTGAACCCGTCTGCGAGGCATAGTCATCACTGGGATATAATGTCGTGAACTAAAGTCACTTCACCTTACCCCATCACCATCCTCCCTCAATTTCGATTGCTAACCACAGACACTGCTGAAGTGCATAGAAGGGCTCGACTGGACCCGCGCCATTCATATTTGGACGAAATCCGCCATGGTCCCTATTCCCGAGGGCTCAGAGTCCTTCTCGGAAGAACCTTCGGAATCCGACTATTGTACCTCACAGGAATCTCTTGATCAACCATCCGACGAGCCCGGATTGCTCGTGGGGAGTGGTGGTTGGCCCACGGAAGAAGACCGCGCAGGCCACCCTTCGAGCTCGAGCCGTATAAACGGTGCTTGCGAGTTAAGCGGAAAGTTAGACGGGCTATGAGCTGTTGGATCATCACTGTTGGAAATTAGGGCGGCGTCGATATTTAGGGTTTGAAACTGGGATGGGCTGGTAACAATCGGTGCTCGTCTTCGAAACACGAAGGGTACAATTTAGTGAGTTATGATAAAGGATATTTAATATGCTTCTTTTCAATAGAAAAAAGATACCTCCAGTCGAGCGTCTGTGGCCATGGTCTCATGCCGCGGGTTGCTGATGCTTTGCGACGTTTGAATGCTTGGTCGGGTCAAACACATACATCGGAAATTCGAGGAATATCGTCCTCTTAATGAAGGTGGGAACCCTCTCATAGATTTGGGGAGGAAACGGGATAAGAATGCTAGTACGGTTTAAATAACGCTGGTAAGCATCCCAATTCAGACCGTTCTCGTAACGCTTCTTGGCCCCAGGTCTTTCGGAAAGCGGAAGGCCTGAGACGAACATGAGGAGAATGGTGAGGAAGAACGGTCCCAAGATTGTGGCGTAGAGGGCTTTAAAAGCTTGTCCGCCGACAGAGCCATCTGCGGCGGCGGAAACTGATATCATGTAAATAGCTATTATTGTTAGTATATACTTGTCAGATACACATATCATGGGAAAGCTTACAGAACTGCATAATTATCTCGCCGAAATAATTCGGATGTCGACTCCAGTTAAAGAAACCCGAATCGCAAACCGCGCTCCTATCATTCTTAGCCCTGAACAACATCCTCTGCACATCGCTCACGCTCTCCATGACGAAACCGATGGCGAATAAAACCACACCAGCTATATCCCGGCCCGTCCCGAAAGAGGCCTGCGGGGAGTACTGCCGCACGGCGGGCGAGTTCAACACTGTCACGGGCAGAGACACGATCCAGACCCAGAGCATCTGGAAGACCCAGAACCCAAGAAAAGGGAAGAACTTATCGCGCTTGTCGTCGAAGCGGTCATCTTTGCCCGTCTTCAACACGCGGTACAGTAGAAAGAGCGAGAGACGCAGCCCCCAGGCCATAATAAACAGCGATGCGACGATCTGCCGCGCATCGGGGTTCCGGCTTAGCGCTAGAGTGAGGATTGCAAGAACTACAAAGTTGGTGCCTCCAGCGAAGTCTGATATTTGGTTAGTATGATATATAAGATAGGCAAGTGGTTGGGGAGTGAACCTGTTAGTTTGTCAAATTTGAAGCTGAACGCTATTGAGAAGAAGAATAGCTGGTACGCGATAGTTACAAGCAGCGTAATAGTGAGATAATAGTCATCGAGAACGTGGGCGCCGTCCGCCATGGCTTCGGATATTAAATGAAGATGGTAAATTTAATTAATATTAATACTGGGAAACTTTGAAAAATATCGACTCTTCGGGTTCTATCATTCATACGTGTAAAAACAATAAAGACAAGAGCACCATATGGTTGAGGATCAAACGCAAAAGAGAATTATGAAACAACTCGGGAGTCGAGAATGAGACGGTGGGGAAATATATAAATCATCGACTTATCCCTTTTTGTCATGATTGATTTGAGCTTCGATTGAGATCCTTAAGTAATACATAATTATTAATATGATGAATCATGAAGACTTTTAATGAGACAGATCACAAGATTCGATGGTGGTGATAATAAAGCTTCCCGACAATCGTCCCAAGGTTTAGCACTAAATCCCTAGCGCCCGTTACCCCGGTCCAGGTGTGGGAAACCGCCAAACCGCCAATTCAACTTATTTGCAGTGAATTTAGTGGCTTCCTGCTAAAGTTTAGCCTCCGTACAGAACCTTTCTATGAGAATCAACCGAATTGAAGGCTCTTCTAACATGGACTACCGTATAGGTATGTCAATTGCATCGTTCAAGTTAGAGAGTTGTCACTTTAGTTTCCAAGTTTTATACAGAAAAGAAGTCAATTCGTCAAGTTCATTAACACGATGATAAACGTACAGCCACGCACGACCTCACCCGGGGCAACAATCATCCCCGGCCACTACCACATGAAATAAAAAAAATGAATAGAATGCATTACCTCAACTACCGCGCGTATCCCGTAGCAAGAGGACCCTAGTTAATACAGAAAATTATTTCATACAAGAGCCTTGACTCCTATACAGCCAGCCGACCGATCGTGACGTTGCGAGAAACGAAACCTGAACTCCGGTCTCGACCGGAGACTTCCAGAAGAACAAAGACGCGCAATTTGCAAAGACCGTCGTCACCTAATCCACACCTGACTCCTCGTTCATGAGATAGGGTATGTACGTATGTAGTTCAATAGACCCCTATTATATATACCTAAGCAACTCGTAGGATTCATCGCCAAGTCGAGCTCCCCTTATCCTTCCTCGAGCCGCCGCCAGCTATCGCCGAACTACCAATAGTAATGCGACGTCCTCGATTGCTAGCGGCTTCAAAGCGTTCTCTTCTCTCGCCCGGGCTGCCTAGTCCGCTCACGCCACGCATGCTGCTGCTCAGGTTCATGCGTCTGGCCTGGCCGGGAGTAAAGGATTTTGATTGATTTGCGCCCATGTCTTGTGGCGAGCAGCTTATGGGAGGACTCCTACGTCTCTCTGCGCTACCACGTCGCAGTCGCGAGATCCCGTTAGTGCTTGATGCTAGTGGACCCGAGTAACTGTTGCTAATCTTGTGCGCGCCGGTGAGAGGTCCGATCGACGACACTCGCCTAGAGGCCGAAGCGGCACCTGTGACGCTTCCTGCTAGCGAGGATAAGCGCTTTGGTCTCTTGCTTGCGTGGATCGCCGAACGTAGCTTAGACGTGTCGATGAGCATCGAGGTTTCCGAATCCGATCCGGAAGATGGCGGCTGATTCTCGTCCGAAGACGAAAACGAAGAAGAAATCGAAGACACGCGAGGTGCCGGTATTTGTGATGGGCTCAGCGACGAAAGGCGTGTCTTGGGAGAGTAGATGTTAGCTGCTCTCGACACGTCGAGATTCCGTAGCGGGCTCGCCTTCTCATCGCCTTCGGAAGAAGAGGATGTGCCGTTTATAGAGATGGTCGGCGGCGTAGGCGAACCTCCGGCATCCGAGGGTCGAGCTTTGGACAAGAATCCTGCTTGAAACCTGTTAGGCTTCGAAACGGGGATACTCGACATCTCGGGGATAGTCAGCGAAGGACTAGACTCTTCCACGGGGCTATCTTTGCTATCCTTGTCGAGGTTCAACGGGATGGCAGAAACTGGAGGCATTGTCTTCTGAGGCGAGTTGCGTTCTGGCGAATACTGGAACTTTTGAGGAGTCTTCTCAAAGTCGGCTAAAGTACCTGATTCACCGTCGTCGTCGCGCCATCGCACCGCGCGCTTCGAAGGTGACTTCTTCGTAAACGAGACGCATTTTCGTGCGTTGAGTGCTTTGCGGCGTCGAGGCGATCCTTTCACCGGCGTACCCAGCATTTGTGGTTGCGATGCTACGATTGCTGCAAACGCCGGGTTAGGGATCGGTTTAACCGCTTCCTTTCCTAGGTTTGCCGTCTTCTTGCGCTTCGGAGTTCCGCGTTTCGTGGGCGGGAACGCTTCTACTGGCATCTTCGCTCCGTCGGGCTTGACTACTTGCGCAGTAGCTGTAAAACCAGTCTCGAGTAGACGGTGGATAATGCTCTTGGCATGAGCGACAGCCTCTTCCTCGCTCATATTCATGGTATCCGCGAGTGATGCGAGGATCTCGAATTGCGCAGTTAGGAGGACTTGCATAATGCCTGCGTCACCAGCTCGGTCCTGCTCGAGCACTTCGCGATCAGCTTCTCGGGCAAACTTGGCTTTCCATAGCTCTGCCTCTCTGGTCAGACTCTCGACTTCGCCATTGTCCACGGCATGCCCGTCTCCCGTAGGTAGCTGGCTGATACTATGTTGGAGAGCTCCGTCAATAGCGCGCTCCCAATTCATCTTATTCAGCTTCTGGTGGATGTGCTGTCGGCTATCCTCGAGTTCTAGTTGAATGCCTACTGCGGTTTTACGCATGGTCGTCAGGTTTGGCGGCATCGAATCCTCGTCTTCTCTCATGTCGCAGACTGCATCGAACGCCGCAATCCACGACGACATTAGTCCAATACGGCGTTCGATACCGCGCTGCTTCTTCATATGGTTTACCTTCTCCTGCCTCTCAGCTTGCGAGTTCTCGTATGCTGTTTGGATTCTCTGGACACCTTCTTTCACAGACCAATTCTTCTTCTCTAATTGCTTCTGGAATTTGGCGAAGAATATTTTCTCGGCGTCTTTCTGTTGTGTCTTGAGTTCGTTGATCAACGCCATCTGCTCGTCGATCTTGACTAAGAAGTCCTTGACATGTCGGTTGACATTAAAGACGTTTCGAGTCACCTTAGTCTGGATGTTCTTCGCCCTGTTGGCATATCGTAGAGTGTTTTGTGTTTCGTCGAAATGAGCGCTAGACGGACTGACGCAAACGATCATGACTGTCTTGCAGTTACCGCCCAACGAGAACTTCAGGAGTCGCGTCAGCTTGCTGTTTCGGTAGGGTACGTGGTTTCGCTTTCGAGGATCGCAGAGCGCGTTGATGCAGCTGCCCAAAGCCAGCAACGACTTATTAATATTTGCACCCTCTAGAAGTCGTTCGCCTCGGTTCTTGGTGGCGCTAGCTCGTTCGCTACCTGCGAGGTCGATGATACTAAGCGTTGCCATAGTATGGGGTTCGTTAACGGCCGCGTTGCGATCTTTCTGGGCGACGTTGATCTGGAGGACTGCGTGAGATCTGGACGAGGTGGCGTTCGCCTCTGTCGGCGATACGGTCCGGTACTCGTTCCCCTGAACGATCATGTCCATAACTTCTTGAACATCCTTAGGATGATGACTTGTAAGTCCGGATACGGTCACGCCTTGGTTAGAATCCTCACGGAGCATCAATCCTTGCTTGCTGCCGCCGGGGACTAGCAGATCTCGAATCGTTTCGTTGTAGATCTCCAAGTATGACAAGGATATCTCAGTATGCTTCTCGTCACTGCGGTCGGCGATCTTCTCGAAGAGCTCTTGCATCGTCAAGAATATGATTCCCGGCATCTGTGACGTCCCGGTAATTGTGTGCGTCTTGCCGCATCCTGTAGCTCCGTACGCAAATACTGTCGCGTTGTAGCCATCGAGGACGCAGTCCAACAAGTTCTTTGTCGTCGCCTCGTATACTTCTGTCTGCGAGGTATTGTCGTCGAATATTCGGTCGAAGGCAAACACTTGGTCTTTGACTTTCTTGCCGTTCGGTACTACCGATCTGGAAAACTTTTGCACAGGGTTATCCTCAGGGGGGTCGAAAACTCTGTCATGACAATGTCAGCTATCTGTGGTAGGAATATTGATGATCGCCTATAGATAGGGGGGGATAGGGGATAGGGGCATGCAAACATACAAGCATCGGTCATCGACAACTTTAATAACGGAGCGAATGCCACTTTGCTTTAATTTCGGTGTAGGAGCTGCGGCTAATGAGCCGTCTCCTAAGAATAATGTGCCGTCATCATTTCGATGCCTATGGTTGTCAGGTTAGAATCATTGCGATGCATGTTTTGTTTTGAACATGGTCAACATACAGTTGTGCTGCTTCTCTGATTGTGAATGGTCGCACTCGCACTTTTTTAACATATTAGCATCATCTACCACCATTTACCATCGATGTAGCTGGATCATCTTACCTGCGACGGTGATAGATGATGCACCTGGGTCTCTTGACGAAGCCATTCTGGGCGCTTATGTGTCGTTTCCCCTTGATTAGGCTCCCCCTACAAATTCGTCGTGGAACTAAATTGAAAATGTCGGCATAAACAAGCACTATAAACTAGTGTCCGTGGCGTAGGTATGTCAAGAAATCAACAGACGTCGTGGAGCAGTCGTCGTATTTTTCAGCATCAAACTATTAATTACGCCAACTATAATGTTAGTATTTGTAGTTAGCGATCGCGTCTAGGCTCGCATGAGGCGTCGTCAAGACCCGTATGATTCGTATAGCTTGTATGGAGGTAGATGTAGTAGTAGGAGGCACGGTACAGAATAATATCGTCATCAAGAATTTGTCAATGGGAAAGTCAAGAATTAAAAATGACTAAAATTGTGTTGATTTTACGCTACTAAAAGTCACCACAGCAACCGGCACCTGCCTTGTTTTTAGCGTCCAGCCCCAATGCACCACTAGTGGGGCATCAAAACACACTTCCTAGCTGGGAGATAATTGATTGGCTGATTTTAGTCCAGCTAACTCAAGTACCCCAGAACTTTTCGTTTCATTAGATTTGAGCCAATTAAAGATGACATCGGTAGTGTGAGAAGTACCGAAGTACTGTCAACATCAAAATGAATAGGTGTATGTAAGTACCTCCTATTTATATGAACAGATGGATTTACATACGTTAGGTGTTGTAGAGTTCGTTACTTGGATTGATAAATATCCATAGATAATAGTAACAGAGTTTTTACTGCCTTTACACGCCACTCATCCTACTTAAGTCTTACGTAGATGCATTCGCAAAGCTCGCCTGGTTATATAAACCAATCTCATCTCTCCCGATAAGAAAGTTCTCCGGCGGACCCAGATAACTTGGTCTAACACCACCTAAATCGAGGATAATCTTCTGCACGATGACGCTCGGCGCTAGTCCCCAGATCCTAAGCGTATAGGCTCCTTCTTGGGCAATATTCCACGTCGTCGTCGTGTTATGGACCGGTGCAAGTCCCCAGATAGCATCGGCTACGGCACGGCCCCAACCAGGTGGCATATCCGCCCCGACGCTCTCGCCAACGAAGCGGACAACCTGCGGTTCGGCCTGCTCCGCTCCTGTAAGAAACAGAGACACGGCAAATTCTAGTGGTGTCTTGTCAGATAGATAATTCTGCGTCGGCGAAAGGTACAGCGTTACGTTAGCCTTCGTTATGTTGGTAAATAGGTACAAATCATATTCGAGAGCTGGAGCCGTCTCGGGCGTCTGAGGCAACGTGTTTTGCGGCCAGAGAGTCACTCCACCAAGCGTGCGTCCGTAGTTTTTTAGAGTGCGGTATGCGATCTCCGAGTCCGGCGGTGCGTTGGACGGTGTGTAGATACGCTGATAATGCGGTCCTTCTATTGCAACGTGCTCGTCGGACTCGACGAAGCCCAGTGTGAAATTGGACGGGACTGTGCGCAAATTTATAGGAAGTTGCACGATCGGTTTACCGTGCCAGTTCGAAAACCCTCCACGGCCGCATCCAGTCGAGAAGTTAATGTTGGCTACTGTGTTGTTGACAATCTGTGGTGCGCTTGCCCAGTCTACCGAGACAAAAACTCGACTGTCTGTGCCATTATCAGGTCCTACCGTTCCATTGTACTGTGACAGTTTTACCCAGGGCAAGTCCGTTTCTGCCCACCAGTCGCAATTCAGCTTACCCCGGGAAAATACGTCAAACCAGCGGATTACGGGGCCATACGGATCCAATGACGGGAGCACGAGAGTGTTCCCCGAGTTTGCATGATATTTATCGTCTCCCGGAATACTGGCATTTGACCCTTCGACAGCGATTCCGACACTACCTGCTATCGAAGATATCGCAGTCTGGACGTAAGCCATGGCTGGGAGAACATTTCGCATTGGCTGTTGCCAGTAACCGTCGTAACCGAAGTGGGTTTCTACGAAATTAGCAACCTTCGGAAACATCTTGAAAAGGTTGGTTGGGTAGGTCAGGAAAGTTTAACTTACGGTCTAGCATGTGCTTCCATTTCCCGTCTAGCAGACTATCCCATCTTATCGTGAGATCGGCATCGGCATCAAAACTAGCCAAAACTCGGGAGATCATATCGTTCGCCGCGTTTCGGTGTTGATTTGCATAAACCATATTCCTTTCGGCACCAATATGAATTTGGTGAATGATCTGACCTCCAAGGATTGGGTGCAAAACCATCTCAAAGAATGCCGGCTGATGAGCTTCGTCCAGTTGTTCGTAAATTGCTTCAGCATCTTGAGCTAGACCTTGCCATTGGCCCAGTATCGCATCTCCCTCGTTATAATTGATAGTAGAATAGACATAAGGCTCAACCAATTCGAATTTTCTTCTTGCGGCGAACATGCCAAAGCGTGTCATGATTTCTGTTATGGCCGAAGCATATTCTGTGCCAAATTCACGAGTTGCCCAGGCAAGAGTCCAGTTGCCGACATCATCCACTCCCCATTGGTTGATATCGTATGCCATGTCGAGGAAGTGGGTGAGTGGGATTTCCAGGGGTTTTAGGTCTCCGACGTTGACAATCCATATCCGATCCGCACCGTGAGCGTATGCGAGCTGCATCTGTTCTGCTGTCTTCTCTAGTTGTATCGTGTTAATCCACTTGTAATTCCTAGTGTCGCCAACATAATCGAAGTGGTAGTAGACGCCAGCACCTCCAGATCGTGTTGTTTCGTTTCCTATAGGTACTCTCCGAACATTGCCCCAATTGTCATCCGCCCATAGGAGGGTGATATCTTCAGGGATTGTCAGCCCTTGTTGTATATATGACATGACTTCCTTGTAGAGACACCAGAGTTGAGGGGCCTCTTCTATGCTGATATCCAGGGCATCTTCGATGATGGCTCGCTGGTTGTAAACAAGTGTCTCTAGCATGCTGACAATAAACTCTACACCTAACCCCTCGATCGCCGTATCTCCTGATCCCCGCATACCCATAGTCCATAAGCTATTCCGAGCATAGGGCTTTGCTCGTTGCGCACCATAAAGAAAGTACTCGTCGATCGTCTTGTTATTCAGATTGTATGCCCAAGGCCCGAGCCCTTCATCAGTGTAAAACGTCCCGAACTCATTCTGCGCACGCATCATTGGCTCCGTGTGTGAACTTCCAAGGACAATCTCCCATGCATCTGCGAGTGGTTGGCTTGCCGGATCATCAATCTCAAACATGGTTGCCCAAAGAGCTGGCCATAAGTAGTTCGCCCGTAATCGAAGCAGAAGCTCAAACACGTTCGAGTAAAAGTCGGCGTTATACCCAACCCCGTAAGGTGTGTCCGGGTAGTTCCATTCGACCCATCCTGATAACCCAGGCTGCTCGTCGTTTATGAAAAAGCCGCGATACTTGACCGAAGGAGGACCCTGCACTTTACCGTCCAGCACGACATAGATTTCCTTGGATTTCTTGATCGGGACATCTGCCCACCAATACCACGGACTGACGCCAATTTGCTCGCTGACGTCGTATATCCCGAAGATAGTTCCGCGGGGATCGCTACCTGCTATGATTACGGCTTTGGAGCAACCGGCTATCGGGTCTTCGACGATTCTAGTCGTGAAAGATTCCCATTTCCCTTCAATATCCGAGGCGTTCAGCTTCCCAATGGCGACGAGGTCGTCAATAACTTTGGAGTGACCCAATGTACCAGCAATTATGACCGTATTTTCAGCTGATGGATCAGCATATGAGGGGCCGCGGAAAAATTGCGTATCATTCACATTGTACTATATCATATGTTAGCGAATAATGACTATGGGAAAATCTCCTCGTCATTATCACGAAAAGGCTCGGAAATGAAGGAACATCGTATTAGGGGTATTAGTATTTTTGATATACGTATACCCGTATTGTAGATTCAATACAATATAAAGTAGAAATCTAAATTGACTGGCTTACATGAGTATAATTCCGTGTAATCGGTCTATATTCGTATGCTGCCGGTTCAGCTTCAGCTTCCCCGTTGCTAAGCGTGAAGTTAGTTCCGGTCACTCGACCAAAATCCTTCGCAAGATCGCCGGCTGCTCGGATAACTCCCCAATAATCGTTGCCTGAGACGAGAATCTGGGGTTGGGAAATCGATCCACCAGCTATTTGAAAGGCTTTCTCGGCATTGGTAAAGCTAATTATCTGCGGTTGTCCAAGGGCGACTACAAATGGATCAAATCCGGTCACTGCCGCGAGCAACTGGTATCTTAGAGTTGAGAGTCGCATGGTTGATGGCTTGTTCTTGTTACGCCTGTTCAAGCACACGCAGACCGGGCAAAGTAAAATCACATCGCGAATTGGAAACAGAAATGATAGGAGTAATATATGGGTACCAGCAAACTGGATTCGGTACCATCCGGGCAAGCTACCCGGGCTGACAGCTAGACTGAATCGCCATCGTGAATGCGGAATAATGGACTTGGTTCCGTATTGTCTTCATTGCGTGGGTACTGTACCTATCTAGGTAGTAATGCCATGTAATAACGGGAATGCTACCCAAGATCGGATTGATTGCCAAGTACCAAGGTGCCTGAATTAACTATAGCGTGTATATTACTCCGTATTAGGGTCAATGATCCATATCTATAGAATCGTAGTGAAGAGCTAGGGATGGGGACGTTAAAGATGTTGAAAATCTGTTGGCGGATAATTTGAAATGTGAATCGAGATGAGAAGTTTAGGCGAAGACAATGCACCAAAGTTTCCCCGCATAGCTCTGGGTCCACTATAATTAGCGTGGCTGGTGAGGTGCGGAGGTTCCTTGCAGCAAAGGAACTTTGCTATTAAACCGTACCTGCTGCTCATGGAATAAATGATGGGCATCTACGGCAACTACTGTCCCGGATTTGAGCCTTGACGCCGTCGCGAACTATCACATTTAACCGGAATCTTATCCATCCAATCGTCGGATTGTTTATACCGAAAACAGTATTAGAGCCGACTGCGAAACTCGTCACGATAAATCTATTCAACTAGAATTATTGTGATTCTTAGAATACGCACCTTACGAACCTAAGCATATACGCATAAGTTCCCTTAACCAAGTTTAGTTGGTTACTTTTAATCATGTTGTTCGGCAAAGCTCTTCAAAGCCGCGACTAAATTGTCTTCTCGACCTTTCTTTCCGCGTATTATCCGAGCTTGAAACATTCTTAATCGAATCTGGTAGAAGTTTCCGCTCACAACTTTTGGGGCTTTGATGGTTACTTCGTAGGAAGAAATTTACCATCTAGGATAAGACCCTTGCATTGCGCCTTATCCAGCTCAGGCCCGTAGGTACTTCCAGTTATCTAACAGCCTAACCTCACTTTCGAGGCTAGGTAACTCATCGTCTACGAGACCCTTGAATTGTCGAAGAACAATTTCGATCTAGTACCGATGACCTGGTTATTATTCAAAAAAATATCCTTGCTAACGCCGCTTACATCATAAATAATTTAGATAAGAAATCACCAAAGCAGAGCTTGAAACCATCAACCCTAAGGTTGGTGGTACTCCTTATGCGGGAACTCCCTATGCGAGAATTCTCCTTGCGGTGTCCCCTTGGGTGTGAACCACCCTGGCAAGCCCTCATGTTAAGCCCCTGCTGGCTCTCTTGCTAACTCTCTTCTTACTAAATCGGCATCCTCCCGAATTTTCTGAAAGCTGTCTCTGATAACAGGTAATCTTTCCTCTATTGCCCAGGCATGGATACTCAGAAGGTATTTTCGTAAGGTCATACATTGTTCGAAGTTCTTCAACGGAAAAGTCTTTACCAGTGTCGGCTTGTACAGGTTGTCGCCGTCACACCAAGAAATATACAGATCGGTAAGGCCGTCATCCAAAACTAAACAAAAAAACAGCGTGAATGCGTAACACCTTATTACCTAGGACCTAGGTTGAGGCATGTTGCAGTGGTAGTAAAACATGCGTTTAGCAGGCCGCCACTGGACATGTAGGAAGCCCTTCGTTCTACCGTGAGATATGGCAGCCATATTAGAGTTGCGTTGATATGAAACCTCTTCGTGTCAGCGTGAATAGATGGCATGGTCAATTTTTCGACATCAAACGTTGTATCTCGTCAACGAAGGGAAGCGGGACTTGGGACTACTTGTTGTCGATGAACTGTTGTCTAGGCTATCGAAACAAAGCCGCTCTAGGGCCGCCACTGGAGGGGCTACGGGAGTAGTATTAGAGTAATGAAAAGAAGTCTTCATGATGAAGAAAAGTGGCCGAAAATAGGTTGAACAATAGCATCTCGTACCTCGGCGTTTCTAGTCGAGCCGAATTAACCAGCGGGTGTCCCGCGTGCCGGGTCCGATCTTACCCGACCCACTTAAAGTATATCCCGGCGGCGCGGCTTACCCACTCCATTCGCCGTGGCAGCACTGCATGCTGGTTAGGTGCTAGGTGTGAAAGACGAGACCTAGCAAGATCTAGTTTGTTCACGTTGTGGGGTATCGTGTTATGGCTAAGATATAAAGTGACTACTTATGTATTGGCGAAGTATTTGATTTCCCGCCCGGATATGTCTTTTGGTAAAGCGAAACGGCGTGGTTTAAGTTATGCTTAGCAGGAACGCATGTAAAGTTTAATCTCTAACGTTATGTTATTAGCCAAATCTACGAATTTTCGAAAGAGCAGTTTGGAGGCTATTGTTTATGATAGCTTTAAAGGGAATCGTCGTTCTTGTTTCAAAGCAATCATGAACTAAATCTAATTAAGAAATATAACTTGGGCAAGGTTCGAAATCCCCAAACTTCTCTGGTTAAGTGATATCGAGTCAAGTTAGATTCCGGCTTGATCTTCTCGAGGAGGTACCGGAAAACTAATTCCTTTGTAACACATATGATAACTCCGTGGACATCCTTAGCTTTGAGGCGTGTTGTACGCCCCATTTGCCTAACCCCCACTGCCCCCAAACATAACTAGCTACCTGCTAACCTGATTCGTTCGTGATCTACCCCAGCCTCGGAGATCTCCGGGCATACACCAAGAGAATTATATATGCACAGGTTTAATGACTCGCATGTCAAGCTTCGATTGGGTCAAATAGGTCCGACTGGAGAGAAGCATTCCTCCGTGGCGCAATTGGCTAGCGCGTCTGACTGTTACTTCACATACGTGATGGCAATCAGGAGGTTGACAGTTCAAGCCTGTCCGGGGGAGGAGCGACCCGTCGAAGGTAGTTACGGAGCTCCGTAACTGCCCCGAGTTTTTGAAAATTACCTATAAATTTTCTTTTTGCCCTTCCGCATGAAGACTCATCATTAAATAACCATAAGAGAAATGCCCGCTTCAATATCGCGTGCTTTGCGTAAAAAATTCCCACCGGAAGTTTTAATATTTGATCTCTCTTAGCCGACTCGGGCGCTTAGAAACTTTGATTTACATGCACTTAATTCGTTTAATGTTGTAGAAGTCTTTTAAACGTACTTATGCGAAGTCAATCCATTGTCGGCTTAAGCTAATTGAACCGGTTTCCATTTTGCGCATAAGTTGGTTACTTAACCTTAGGCTTTTGATTGTTGTGCCACTTCACGAGGACTTCTTTACAACTTCGACTACTTACCTAAGTTTTAGCTATCACCAAGCATTATAAGCAGTTGAATTACTTGAAACTTCAGACTTAATCTTTAAACAGTCGATGGCGTTGCAAGATTATAATAACTACCTAGGTAATAACTCATTAATACCGTTAATTGCTAAATTGAACGCAGGTTAAGTAACGAGCAAAATTAACTATAAGTGGTGGGGGACAGGCGGGTTTCATGAAGACAATTCTTTCACACCAAGAGAAATTAAGGGGGAATTTTTACAATGTAAATGTAATAGACTCGAGCTTTCAATACATTCCCACGAAGCCTAGAAAATTAAACAATCATGACATGATGAACAGTAAAATCCTTTTTAATGCGGATATGTTTCGGAAAGAATTAACAAAAATAATTGAAGATACATATTAGCACAGTTAAACTTGTGCGTATGAATGTGAGCGTACCCAACATGACCAAGCAGCCTCTATTACGCTGTCCACCCAGCATTGCAAAGATATCAGCGAACAAAAATGGCAAAAATATGAACATCGCTCCTCCGGACAGGCTTGAACTGTCAACCTCCTGATTGCTTCTGTTTGAGACAGTAACAGTCAGACGCGCTAGCCAATTGCGCCACAGAGGATAGGTATTGCGGATGTTAGCCAACAGGGTTGGCTGGGCAAGCCGTGTTGGCCGATCCCGCCCCTAGCCAATTGCTATTCGACGGCTCATTGTTGGGGAAGAACTCCCCTTCCAATAGCTTATAAAGTCAGGAGCTAAGAGCGATTTCATCCGTGGTAACCCCGTTCGGATGTCCGGGTCCCCTAGTCAGCCAAAGATCAAGTGTGGCGCGGGTGTGGTGGCTGTGGCTCGCATTGAACAATGAAATTCATCTTATCCACACTTGGTATGTAGTTGCAAAATCAGGTTTGAAAGTAGCTCTAGAGGTTGTTGACGAAGGAGGTCTCATGACACCCTTCATGAACGCCTTTTTTTGCCCTTTATGCACTCATCTTAAAATCCAATTTGCTAAGTACCTGGGCTTGTGGAATAGCTAAAACTACGCTTGTTCGAAAGCGTTTTACGATGTTTATTTAATTGTGTAATTGCTAATATTTTGTTTGACTGGCTTGGACTGATGGAAGCACTGATTTATTTAGGTACCTCGTAAATATTTAAAGCGAATTAATCATTTCGATTTAAATCGGGTTATGAGGTTTAATAAAGTTTTCCTAATAACTTGATATTTCCCTTAACGGAACATAGGGTTGATTTGATTGGTGTATTGCTAACAGAGAGAAGGATAGGGCAATTGCCTACGAAGTTTAGGAAGGTGCTTTGCGGGGAATAAAAGTGCTGGAAGGTGAAGTCATTCGGTATAACATTTAGCGAATCTAAACCCATTCCAACCGTATAGTTCTAAGAACTTAAGGTAATTTTCATACGTCACTATTAAAACTTTACTATTCCTTTCCAAACAAAGGCCAACGTCAAACTGCTCAATGTTTGTCTTTTGGTTTGCTAAGATTTACGTTAGCAAAGGTATCCTAGAAGGAAAGGTGGAAGGATCGTGACAATCCGTCCGCCAACCACCTCTCTAACCCAGGCAAGTATCTTCAGAAGCTACCCCGCAATCGTCTCCTCACCAACCCCAGGTTTAAGTGTTGGGTTTGAGATGGAGAAGTGCAACGTTGACATGGAACTATTCCGACCATTTCACCATGTCTCGGAGGATTCGACTTGGATTACCCTAGGAAATGAGTCGAGAATGAGCTCATCCCGCGAATTGAATCACACGCCTCATCTCTAGGCACTTTCTTGGATTGCGCTGACTGCAGACCGCCTTGCCAGATGCAAGCAGGAGCTAGGGAAAAGTCGTTCCACGGCATTGGCAAATTGACAATGCATGGGAGGAAGTACCTTGGTAGAGAAGCATTTAAGATGAGAGGATCCCATGGGAGCTTGTCGCTCCCAGAAACCCTTCTTTCCGCCAGTCTTAGCATTAATATCGGTAGGGTAAGCTAGGCTGGTTGTCTCTTCGCAGTGTCAAGATGAAGGGATCTCTGTTCGCATACCTCGCCGCCCTCGCTTCTAGCTTGGGCATAGGTACTGTCAACGCTCAGGCTTTTGATCAGAACAGAGGCAGTTCTGAGGGATGGGATCCGGCGGCGGTTGGGACAAATAAGACGACCAATGTGACCTTCTCGAATCCCGTCATGACACTTAACGTCGGCGATCCGTTCATGACTAGGTACACCGTCGGTGGCGAGGACTGGTATCTGTTCACCTACACGACGAGCACGAATATTACCCTCCGACGCTCAAGATACCTTACCGACAACTGGGACAATGCAGAGACTCGTGTCGTTTTCAATCCGGATGCCACGAGCGGGGAACCGTGGTCGACCAGTTTATGGGCTCCCGAGATTCACAACATATCCGGCTCTTGGTACATCATCTTCACTGCGACGTCAGATGGTGACAACCCGCCGCCACTGCTCGATGCTATGTGTCCGATAAACTGCCCCGTAAGAGCTACACCAGGCTTGAGAATAGAGGAAGGAATTTTGATGCTAATAAGAGTCGATAGGCAATTAACCACCGAATGTTCGTTCTGGCTGGAGACGGGCCAGATCCGTGGACTGCCAATTTCACGATGAAGCCCATGTTAGATACATACGACCAGTTTGCTATCGACGGGACTTATTTCCAATACGACGAGAAACTGTACCACATCTACTCCTGCTGGGAACAAAAATACTCCTCATGGCCCGCCAACCTCTGCATCACACGCATGTCGGATCCGTGGACGATCAACTCAACTCTTCTCGAGCGCCGCATCATCAGCATCCCCAACGAGCCGTGGGAGCAAGTTCCCTACGGACGTCCCATCCGGCTCGCCACAAACGAAGGCCCGCAGCAGCTCACGAACCCCAAGACGGGGCAAAACTTTGTGATCTACTCCGCGGCGCGCGTAAACACGCCGTTCTATTGCCTAGGCATGCTAGAGCTCGTAGGCAACGACCCGATGGAGTATCAGTCGTGGCGCAAGCACACCTCAGGATGCGTGTTCCACCAGAACACGGCGGCGGGTGTGTACGGGACAGGCCACGCGAGCTTTACCTCTTCCCCCGACGGGTCTGAGGATTACATAGTGTACCACGCGCAGACGACGGCGAATCCGTCCGCGGACCTGTATCGGACTGCGCGGATACAAAAGATTGGGTGGAACGAGGACGGCACACCGAAGTTTCCAAAGGCAGAGAATGGGCCGTTCGGTGTTCCGGCCGGGCAGCTGGCTTTGACGAAACAATAGGGGGTTGTAATGATGGAGACGATATGCATGTTTACATAGTTAATAGAAGTAATGAGTATTTATTTTGATGATTAATATTGACAAGTGTTGTTTTATTAGGGGGTCGAGGGGCTTTGATTTTATCCTTTTCTAATATTTATACTATCCCAAGTTCAACCCCCTATTCGTACAAAGTTTGTCCTGAGTCATATAGTAGAATAAAAAGTCATATATCATATCTCATTATATTGCCAACCATTTTTTTTTCAAAATACCCAACATATCCCATTCTTACACTAATACCATAAACTTCATCCATATCCCATTCAATTCATGCACATCGAGATCACACCAGCCCCCACCACGCCAAACCCACAGCCACAACCAGCACCCCATCAACCAGTCCCCAACTCCCCCCCATCCCAAACCCTCTCCCCAAGCCCGCCGCGCCGCTAACCTTCTCCCCGACCTCGTCCTCAAAAGCGCCGATGATGTTCCCTCTGGGCCAGTACTCGCACGCGAGGTACCAGCCGCCGTTGCCCGCGCACAGCTTCGCGCCGCACCCGACGTCGGTCGTGTCGCGCCAGACCAGCTGCGTGAAGTGGCCCGTCGACTCGCCGAACCCGGGGTCCCCGTAGTCGTACCCGGACACCTCGGACGCCCACATGTCGACGCAGGAGCCGGCGTCCGAGCACCCGATCGCGAGGTTCTCGCCGTAGGGCCCGCCGCTGTGCGCCATGTGGCAGGTCTCGCCGTCTCGCTTCGCCTCTACGCTTTCGTCGTCGTCGTTGTTGTTGTTGTCTTTCTTGAACTTTAACTTGGAGGATGAGTGTGCGGAGAGGTAGGAGGAGGCGAAGGTTTCCAGGGTGGAGTTCCAGCGCACGGTGGAGGCGTTGTAGGACGACCGGTAGAAGTTGGTGCTGTTGAGGATGGCGGAGGTGAAGGCGTCGTGGTCGACGAAGGAGGGCGCTTCGCTGGGGATGGGCGGCGCTACGGTTATTACGATTGTGGTAACTACAGACTGGCTCGCGGCTAGTTGTGGGAGTATGAGAAGAAATGAGAGAAGGGATATTATCCTTGAGCCGGAGTGGGATAGGGCTGGGAATGGTAGGTGTGGATGTAAGACCATCTCAACGATGATATAGGACTTAGAAGTCCTGTATATGTAGGTTGTTATAAGCTTAGTGAAATAGGGAAAGTTATTTATTGGAAACTATAAGAGCAGCCAGCGCTCTCCGAATTGAATTATTATTCACTGAAAAAGGGTTAAGAAGAGGTCGATCAGTGACTATAGGCACCGTAGCGGAAGTACGTATATAGATATACGCAATTGTTCAGAACAAGGGCTTCTTATTGAAATGATCAAGGCAAATAATAGCTTGGTGACTAACAAAGGTCTTTCATATATGAAATAGTCTTTAAGAAAGAACAAACGAAGTTGAACCAACCTAAGCGACGACCTACCACCCTGCTTACTTACACACTGCTTATACGACGTCTCGAGAAAATGTTGCCTTCCGATGATGAAAAGACTTCCAACTCGTAGGCGGCTAAAAGCCCAGGTCGGGGCCTCATTCTGGTCCCTCCACGGCGCGAATGTGTGAAATCTTGGAATACCTATGAAGTCAGAAAGCCTCCCAAGACTAAACCTGGTGGGGATGACGTAGCGGTTGGGGAAATCGGTTTCGTCACTTTTCAGCCTATCAAATCCCCAAGCCACCGCTGAGGGGAAACAATTGGTGATAGGACGCCCCCTTACAGCGTGCAGGGGGTTTGCCTGTCCCTGAAGTGAAATGACAGATCTACTCTTATTACATGAAATATTTTCCCATGAAACAGGAACAGGTAAGAATTTTCAATTGACCAATTAGCAAAACGACAATCAACTTTTGATATAATTCTAAAAGCCATAATTACTATATCTAGCAGATCCTCAACTCCCAGCTGAATACCAACAACACCAGCACCCTAATCTAAAAAACGATCACCCCCCTAAACCTCACCTTCCCCGTACTGCAATCCTCCATCGCCTGCGTAACGTCCTCAAGCTTGACCTTCTCGATAATACACTTAACGCCGTGATCCTTCGCAAACTGTATCGCCTCCTCGGAGTCGAGCGCGTGTCCGCTCGGCCAGCCGTGCACGCTCGCCGCCTTGCCGACCAGCAGCGCGGTGTTGAACTCGACGGGGCCGACGGGCGCCAGCACCAGCAGCTTCCCGCCGGGCTGCAGGCCGCCGACCAGGGGGCCGATAGCCTTGGGATTCGGCGCCGTCGCGACGATCAGGGCCGCGCCGCCGAGGGCCGTGAGGGCCGTCACGGCGTCCTCCTTGCTCGCGTCGATGTACTCGTGCGCGCCGAGCTGGAGCGCGAACGCGCGCTTCGACTCGCCGGAGCTGATGGCCACGGTGTGGTAGCCCATGCGGCTCGCGTACTGGATGGCCAGGTGCCCGAGGCCGCCGACGCCCTGGACGGCGACGGTGTTGCCCTGCTCCACGTGCATCTTGCGCATGGAGTTGAAGACGGTGACGCCGGCGCACAGCAGCGGCGCGGTCTCGGCCGGGTCCGCGTCCGACGGCACGCGCACGACGGCCTCCTCGCGCAGCAGCACGTACTCGGCGTACCCGCCGTCCATGCTCACGCCGTTGATCTGCGCGTTGTCGCACATCTGGAACTGGCTGCGGGCGCACTGGCGGCAGCTTGAGTCGTGGCCTAGGTATATTCTGTCAGGACTAGAACTCTTCGTTTCTCGTTCGTCTCGCTCTTTACTTCCTGCCACCTAAAGAAAAAAAGGGGGGGTGGAAAGGGGAAGGGAACTAACCTCCATGCCAAGGACCTCCAACCCGTTCACCACCCGTGAACCTAGTCACGCTGCTGCCGATGGCGACGACATCGCCTACGATCTCGTGCCCGGGGACGCGGGGGAATTCGTTTTGCATAAAACCGCCCGCCACGAAGAGGTCCGAATGGCAGACACCGCACGCGAGCACCTTGACGAGGACCTGGCCCGGCCCCGGCTGTTTCAGCTCGACGTCCTTGACGACGATGGGCTGGCCTGCCTTCTCGATGACGGCGGCCTTATAGGTCTTTGGTAGAGACATTGTTTGTTCTAGTGAGTCTGGTATGCTTCGTGATGTTGTTGTAACTCCTAGAGATGAGTCAAATGTTGTAGATGGCTTTTGAAAGGTTGTATGGCGAGGTAAAGACACCAAGATCAGACATGCGGACGATGAAGATATTTATCCCAAGTCTCGCAAAAGCAAGTGTTGCGACTGATGTGTAGACTCCATTCCATCTATCTACGTGTGAGACATAGCTAGTAATACCTAACACCTAAGTCCGTCTCGGGCGGATTAGTAGCTTTAACAATGGGTCTCGTAGTGAAGTGGTATTATAGGGCTCAGCTCGAGTTTAGAGCATGTATATTCCACGCCACGATGATATCAACTATGGGGGATATTACATAAGTCATGCGTATCACTAAACATCTAGCATTAGCATTGATGACTTAATGCGAAAAAGGGTGCCGCGGACCGAGGTTCGTTCGTGTGCCATTGTTCATTCGATATAGTGCCCCTCTTCTCTACCTTAGCTGCTTGGATAGTAGCTCCCGTTGCGAAATCTGACTGATGCCTATGTACTGTCTCCGAGTTCACTCCTAGATTAACTAATAACCTGGGCAGTAAGGTCTATAACGATAATAGCGATGAATATACTAAAGTTTAGTAACGATATTCTTATTATTCATATCTTGTGGGCAGGTGGGTAATTGGGAATCCCAGGGGTAGGTCACGAATGCATTAACCACCCTAAGAGGGTTGTTGCTTCATTTGTAATGTATTAAGTAGAATTCCCTAGGCAGTTGGGGAAGCTTTAGTTTTTAAGAATAATAATTATTTTGATATATGTAACGATTAAGCTTTGAATGTCCATATGATAACACCCCTTCGTTAATAATTTCATTTTGCATCATTATTAGTAAGCTATTTTTGCGATATTTGAAACCGTTTAGATTGGATAGGACCATTAGATCCTAAGGATCCAAAAACGGGTAATTTTAATATAATTGTTAAGGAAAAGGCGTAAAGAATAGTAATTGGTGGGTTGTAAGAATTTATTGACGATTAGAGAGAGTTGAGTAATCGTTTAATAATTAAAAACATATAATTACACATTATAATTAAAAAGTTGCGAGTAATTGTCGTTAAAGTTGAATTTATTATTATTAAGATTTAATCGATATTATTAACACCATCGTTATTAATTTTTAAATCCTTTTATATTTTATTAAAGATAACCGAATTATTAAAATTAATTAATAAAATATAAAAAAATAATTATATGTTAAGGATAAAATCGTGATTTAACGTTTTATATAATATAATAATGGTTTAATTTAACGAATATAAAAGTTAATGCGAAAAACGTGAAAAAATTAATTTATAATAAAATAAGGTATTAATTAATAATAAAAATAACGAAAATTATAAATTAATTAATGCTTTTAATAACGAAATTAAAAATAAAATTAAATTTTATAAAAAAAGTTTTTAACGTGTTAATAAATATTAAAATAAAATTAACTTTAATAATTTAAACATTTTTAATAATAAAAACGATTTATTATTAAGCTTATTATTATTATTATTAAATTTAAACGGTTTAAAAAACGTATATTATTCGAACGGATTTTTTAATTTTAACGATAATATAAACCGTAACGTTAAAAAAAAATTAAATAAATGTAAAGTTAATAAAGATTTATACGAAGCTTGTAAAGTTATATATAAATTTAATTAAAAACACTTTGATTTTTTAATTAATAAAGAAAATTACTTTAAAAATTAAAATAATTAATAAATATATTAAAAAGCTTTTATGTTAATTTTAAAAGAAATCGGTTATAAAAAGCATATAAAGTTTATTAAATTTAATAAGTTTCGTATAATTAAAACATTAATGCGTATTTATTATTAAACATTATTAAATTTCGTTTTTAAAATGCGAAAAGGAATAAAAATGCTTAAAATATTCCGATAAATTTATAATTTTATTAATAAAGTTTATTAAAGAAATTTATAAAATAATTTTATTAAAAAAAAGTATAATAATAAAAATCTTATTAAATATTCTTTAAAATGGTAATTTATTATTAAAGTTATTAAAGACATAAGGATAAAGCTTGGAAATAAATAATTTATTACCATGTTTTATAATAATTATAAAAAAAAAATAAAAAATTAAGTTTAATTATTTTATAAACTTTTTTATAATAAATATTATATAATTATTAACGTTATTAAAAACTTTATAAACGAATTTTAAAAAAAGGTTAATAATAATAACGTTAATAATGGCGGAAAAAATAATAACATTAATAACGGTTATAATAATAATCGTTAAAAAAGTATTATTAATAATATTTAAAAAAAGAATTAAATTATTAAAAAACTTAAATATTTATTAAAAAAATAAAGTTAAAATAATGAAAAAAGTTTTTTTTACTTTAAATATAATAAATATAACCATATTAAATATAATTACTTAAAGTTTAAAGGTTAATAATTAAGTTAATAAATTAATATAAATAAAAATAATAAATAAATTAACGTATTATAAAGTTAACGCTGTTTTAATTATACCTTTTAATTTTTATAAGGATTTTTTTAATATATTATTAAAAATAATAAATCTTATATTATAAATGTTAACGAAAAGGATTTAAACTTATTATTTAAAAATTATAATCGGGTTAAATATTTATGAAACTTAATTTATGTGTTATTAATTTTACGATTTATTTAAAAAAACGTAATAATAATAAATAAATCGTTTAATAAATTAACGTTATAAAGTATTAACTTTTATAACCTTAATGGATAATGGAATGAATTATTATATAATATAAATGTAAACGTCCATGTAATTAACGATAAGGCTGATTTTAAGCTTAACACGATGGTAAATATTTATGGCAAAGGTTATAAAATTAATATTAATAATAACCTTATATATATTATAAAAGTTAAAACAAGCTTATTTCTTTTTTAAAAAACTAATAAAAAACTTAAAACCTTAAAATTATAATATACGTTATATATAAAAAACTTTTTACTTAAAATCTTTTTAAATGAATTATATTATTAAATAAGTAATTAATTAAATTATAACTTAATTTATAACCTTAATAAAATAATTTTAATAATTTTTAATATTAAAAAACAAGGGTTTTTTTTTTAATAATACGGTAAAAAAAAACCAAAAATTGCTTGCTTTTTTAAATAATAAAAGTATAAATTAAAGTTAATAAAAAGTGAAATTAAAGGTATAATAATAATTTTAATAATTAAAAAGTTTAATAAATTATTTAACGATATTAAAAGTAAATTAATATTTTAATATTATTACCTTTATTACCTTAATATAAAACGATTAAAATGGATTATTAAATATATAATAAACATAAACTTAAAAATATTTAATATTTTATCTTTATTTTATTTTATATGTGATTAAATAAAAATCATGAAAACCCCATTAAAAGATCTTTAAAAACGTGTTAAATATATTAATGAAATCATTTAATATAATTTAAGTAAATTAAAGTTTATATTAATTAATAATAATCGATATTTTACATTAATTATTGAAAATTATAATGGGTATAAATAATTCATTTTTTATAAAATAAAAAATAAAATATTATAAACGTTTATAATATATATTATAATAATATCCGAAAGGTTATTAACTTTGCTTATACTTAACGATGGTTTTCATAAACAAATAATCACGTTAAAGTTAAATGGTAATAAAAAATTTAAGATAAGTAAAATTTAAAATAAATGTAATAATATAAACATTAAACTTATCACTTTTATTACATATAATTAATATTAAAACGGTAAAGTTAAACGTGGGATTTAAGCTTTATAAAATTTATCCAAGGTTATAATTTTAACGATAAAGATTTTAATTTATTTTTAAAATTATATTATAAAAGTATTAACTTACGTAATTAATAAAACAAAAATAATAATAATTAAAAATATTATACCTTATGAAAATTATTAAAACGGCTTAAACCTTAAAAAGGATCACAAGTTTAATAATTCGTATTTATAAATCATAAATATATAATATGTTACCTTTATTAATAAAAATCATTATATTAAAATTAAAAAGCTTAAAACTTAAAATGTAAAGGTTTTTTTCTTAAAATATAATAAAGAATATAACTTTATTATATGGCTTTTTAAAGGTGGTTATTTTTTAAAGACCTTTTATATTATATTTTATAAATACTTAAATAATAAAGATAATACCTTAAACCTTAAAAATGTTATTAAATTATTACTTTAATATATTTAATGACGATTTTATTATAAAAAACCATGAAAAAATATTAATGTATAAAATAAAAATAATAATGTAATAAATGAAAATATTACGAATAATAATAAACATTACATCCACTTTAAACGCGGTAAGTTTAAAAAAAAAAAATTAAACTTATATAATTACGAAGTTTTTAATGAACATTACGAGGTTTACGTTATTTTAATATTATACATTTAAAAGGGTAAAAATAACGAAGTTTTCGAAAATTTCGTTAATTTTTATAATATAATGTTAAATTTATTAAAAGAATTGTTTAAAATGGAACGAAAACATACTTTTGAAAATAACGATTTCCCCGATAAATTTATGAACATAATTGAAAAATACCACTTATTTATTATTAACATTAATGAACTTTTATTTAAAAATACCATGGTAAACCTTGAAAAAAAGAAATGGATCGAGGTTATTTTCTTAGAAATCAAAGAAAACCTTAAACATGGAACTTTTAAATTTATCGATAACTTTAAAACTATTAATAATTACTTTATTAATGTAAAATGGGTATTTAAAAAAAAGTTTTTATTAATAAAAGCCTTAAACAAATTCAAGGTTTACATTTACGTATAAAAATTTACGTAATAAAAAGGCATTAATTATAATAAAACGTTAACCATGATTATAAAAATAATGTTATGGTAAATATTAATGGTTTTAATAATATTTAAAAGATGGTATATTATTTAAATTAATTTTATTATTACGTACTTTAATAATAACTTTAAAAAACACATTTTTATAAAGCTTTTCCCCATGTTATTCGAGTATTTCGAAAAGTATTTTAAAGAAATTACTAAGTATGGTTATACAATTAATAAAATTATTAAATTAATAAATTTATTATATAAATTAAAGTAATTAAACGTAACTTAATAAAAAAAGGTTAAAAGATTTTTATAATAATTAAACTTTAAATCTTTACATTTTAATAATATTATTTATTATAATAAAGAAATTAACGTTATTATAACCTTATATGTAAATAATTTCTTATTATTTAATTTAAGTTTAATAACTTTATAATAAATTACGAAGGATATTAAAGAAAATATACTTATTATTAAGTTAAATAATATAAATTAATTTTTAAATATTAAAATAATATAATCTTTTTTAACGGGAAATATTAAATTAAATTAAAAATAATATATTATTAAAGTATTTATTAAAGTTAAATTTAATAATAAAAAAGGCATGGGATTTCTTTATGAAATTTATATTAAGGATTTTTTATATTTTAAAAATAAAAATAATTATATTAACCTTCGCGATATGTTTTAATACGCGTCATTAATGGGTAAAACGAATTTTATAACTTACTTATTAAGATTTAATATTAATTTTATTATATTTATATGGTTTAAATTTATAAATAACTTTATTAAAGATTATTTAATAAATATTAAACACGTGTTAAAATATTTAAAAAGTAAATTATAAAAAATTATTCGTTATAAAAAACTTACGGATAATTATAATTATATAAAATATAATAATTTAAAGTTACATAACGTTATTAATGTTAATTACGCGGTAAATTTAATTACCGCGAAATTTATTACGGGAATCATGTTTTATATAATTAACGTATTAATTTTATAATTATTTAAATTATAAGTAATGGTAATATAAAACTTTGGTAAAATTAAATACGTAGCTTTAATAACGAAAACGGTAAATGTTACGTGGATTAAAAACTTTTTAATGGAATTATAATAAATGTTAACGGGTTTAATAATCTTATTATTTAATAATAATATTACGAAAATGTGGGTTAAAAATACGGTTATTAATAAAAATAAACGTTATATTTATAAAGATTATTATTACATTTATTAAAAAATAAAAAATGGTAATATTAAAGTTAAATATGTAAATATAAACGATAATTTAATAAACGGTTTTATAAAATTATTAAATTTTACGAAGTATAAGAAATTCTTGAAATTAATAAAATTAGAAATTTTTTAAAATAATTAACACGATTTTATAATATCGAAAAAATGTATAAACAAGTGGGTAATTAAAAATTTTAAAGGTAAGTCACAAATATATTAATTACTTTAAGAAAGTTATTACTTCATTTATAATGTATTAAATAAAATTCTTTAAGTAATTAAAGAAACTTTAATTTTTAAAAATAATAATCACTTTAACACACGTAATAATTAAGCTTTAAATGTCCACATATTTAATATAATTATTTATGTACATAATATAATATTTTTAAAAACGGAATTAATTAAAATTTCGCATAATAAGTATTTTACATAAGTATATATCCAAGGTCGAGTCGCTTTTATATGAATCCCCGATTTAAAGGTTTCCGTAATAACGCTTAAACCACTTGCGGTGGCAAATGTGGGCTATTAAAATAACCTTAAATCGTATGTAAATTTAATTAATTATGAAATTTAAATTAATTAATAATTTATATACGAGTTTATTTTTATTAATATAAAATAATATTTATTATATATAAACGATATTTTATATAATTAAAAAGTTTAAACGTATAAATAATTATTTACGTAAATAAAACGTTAATAACGTAAATTAATTTATTTTTATATTTTTTTTTTACATTTTTATATTTTTTATATTAATTTTTTAAATTATATTTAAAAGTTTTAATTCGTTTAATAAATTAACCGGTAAAATTAAAAATAAAATTAAAAGTAAAAATAAAATAATAATAAACGTTTTTAATATTATTAAAATTTTTAATATTACCGGTTTTATTAATTTTTAAAAAAATTATAATAATTTAATTTATTAAATTTATTTACGGTTTAAATTATTAATTTTTAATTAAATAAAAGTTAATAAAAACTTAAATAAAAATATAAATAATTAATTTAAATATATATTTAATTTAATAATAAATTTTACGATAATTATAATGATAATAAAAACGGTTTAACCGTATTAATATTATATTAATAAAAATTTAATATTAAATTACGATTAAATTAAACCGTTAAATTTATTATTATATAATTTAAATGAACTTTTAAACATTTATTATATTAAATAATATAACTTTAATTTATAATCGTTTTTATATTCGAAATAATTTAAAAATCGTACGTTAAATAAACGTTTTTTTAATAAGAAATTTAATTTTTAAAAAAATTAATATTTTAAACGAAATTTAAATTAATTAAAAAAGAAAAATTAAATAAATTTAATTAAAAATTATATTATTTATTAAAATATATAAATTTTTTAAATGTAAAAAAAAAAAAAAAATAATAATATTTTTATTATTAAAATTAATATAAATAAATTATATCGTTTTAAATAAATTTAATAAAATATAAAATAAATTAAAAATAACTTTAATATTTTATTTTTTATAAATTATAAGAATTTTTATAAAGTTATTAAATGATTTTTAATAAATAATAATTTATATACGAATATAAAAATTAATTTAAATTATATTTTTAAAAATAATATTTTAAATGTTAAAAAAACACCACGTGTTTTATAACCCGTTTATTATATTTATAACTTTATTATTATAATAAAATAAAAGTTTTATAAATTTTATAAAAAAAATACGGGAAGCTTTTTATAAGCTTTTTATACGCATTAAAAATTCGTATTAAAATCGTAAAATATTAATTAATTTATTACGCATTTACGTATTAAACGTATAATTATTATTTTATAATTAAATTAATTTTTTAAATATAATTTAAATAATAAAAAAAATAATATAACGAATAATTTTAATTATTTAAATATTAATCGAAAATAAAATTTATAATACATTTATAATAATTATTACATTTTATAATATAATAACGTTTTTTTATAATTTACGAATTTTAAAAATAATAATAATTTAATTAAATGTAATTTAATTAAAACCTTAAAATTCAACGAAAATAATATTAATAACGGTATAATAAATTATAATATTAAATTTTAAATAAAATAATTAATAAATTAATTTAATTAAAAAAAAGTAAATTTATAATAAAAGCATTTAATAATAAATACTTTAATTATAATAAAAAAAGTTATTAAATAAAAAATTATATTTAAAAACCATGTTTTTTTCGAAAAACTTTAATATATTTAACGAAATTCGAAAAAGTTACGTTAAAAAATACCTTATTTAAAAAAAACAATAATAATTATTAAAAATTCGGAAAAAAAATCCGAAATATTTATAATAAATAAAAAAATAAAAGTAATAATAAATAAATCCATTTCGTAAAAAATAAAAATAAAAAATAAAATTAATAAAATTTAATAAAAGTATTAATTAAATTAAATATTAATTTAAAGCTTATTAATTTATTTAATAACCTTAATAACGAAAATTAAAATAATTATATTTATTTAATAAAAATGAATAATGGTTTTAAACCATTATTATATAAAAATAAATTAATTAAAAAAAATATAAAAAATAATATAATTTCTTTATAATTAAATTAAATAATAAAAAACATTTTATAACTTTTTTCGATTATAATTACGTGGTTTATTACGTTTTATAATTTTTAATAAAAAATTTATAAAAATACGAAATAAAGTAATTATTTATTATAATAAAAATAAACGATTTAAAATTATATATAACGAAAAATATTATTATTATAATAAAATTTAAAATTAAAAATAAATATAACATTTTATTTATAATATTAACGAAAATTATTTTAAATAAAACGTTTTTAAAAAACCTTATATTTAAAAAAAATGTATTTTATAAATAAAAAATTTAATATAAAAATAAAATAAATAAAAAAATTATTATATTATAAAAATATAAAAGAAAATTTATTTTAAAATTAATTAATAAAATGTTAATTAATTTTTAACGTTTTTTATAAATTTAAATTATAATAATATAAAAATATATTTATTATAAATAATATAATTAATATTTATTTAAATATTTATATTAATAAAATATTTAAATTTTTTAACGAAAAAAAATAACGAATAAATATAATTACGAAAATATAATATTATATTAATATAAATAATTTACCATTTATAAAATTTCTTTTAAAAAAATATAATTTATAATAAAAATAAACATTATATAAATTTATTAAAAAATATAAAAGAAAAATTATTTAAAAAAATAAAAATCTTTAAATTTTATTATTATTATTTATTTTTAAAAAAACATTTAATTAAATAATTATTATAACGGCGTTTAATTGCCGTTACTTTTAAGGTATATTAACGGAGCCGGTTAATTAATATCCCGGCCGTAAAATTAATATATAAAAACTTTTTAAAAAAAACCACTTTATGGTTTTTTTTTTTTTAATTTTTTATTTTAAATATTTTCGTTAATAAAATATGTGGTTTTATTATTATATAAGCTTTATTTCGATTTAAAATTTATTTGCCGTGATATAATATTTAAAATTATTTATTCGTTTCATTTTTTTAATTTAAAAGTTTATTTTTAAAATTTTTTTTTTTTTTAAATATATAAACGTTCGCGCACCGATTTAATTTTTTTTAAATTACAATACGTTTAAAACTTTATTTTTAATTCGCATTTAATTTTTAAAAGCTTTTATTTTTTTAAACGAAATTCCTTATATTAATGGTTATAAAACTTTGTTTTTACCCGTGATAAAACACCTTTTAATACCATTTATTTCGTTATTAATTAATAATAACATTTAAACCGTTAAATAAAAGCTTTAATAAAAACGTTAAACCGTTTATTAATTAAATTAATTAATTAAAACCCGCTTTTATTTCTTTAATTATTTAACCCCGAACCGATAAATTTTTATTTACGGTTAAAAAAAAGTTTTTAATTTTAAAAAAAGCATTAAAACTTTTAATAACTCGAAAAATCATCCGATTAATTGTTTAATAATAGGATTAAAAGCTTGTTTTTTTTTTTAAAAAAAAAAAGAAAAAAAAAGTTTTATTTATTAATAAATTTTTTAATTAAAATAAACGTACCTTTTAATTAAACTTATAATAAAATTTTATTATCCCGCTTTTAAAGCTTAATATAATAAAAATAAATCCATTTTAAACCGTATTATCCGTTATTTTAAATAAATTAATAACGTTAAAAAACCGATTACGGATCGTTTTTTTTCCCTTTACTTCCCTTGCTTTTTTTATTCCCTTTCGTGCTTTTTACTTTTTTATTTTAATTCGTATATTATAAAACTTAATCGTTTTTTTAATGGAATAAAATAATAAACCCGAAAAACCGGATAATTTTTAACGCACTTTTAAAATATAATTAATAATTTTATTTTTATTTTTATTAAAAATCCACATTAAAGATTCGTATCTTTTATTAAATAAATTAAATTTTACGTTCGAAAAATAAGAAATAAATACGAAGAATAAATTTTAAATTAATTAATGGGAATTTTTTAAAAAATATATTTAACTTATATAATTTTATTTATTTATTAAAAGCGAAATTAAATTAATTTTTTAATTTTTTTTTATTAAAAATAATATTAATTAATATATTAAAATTAAATAAATATATAATTTATTAAAATTATTATATAAT